>JARQOD010000004.1:122717921-122749307 GCA_033576555.1 Oophaga sylvatica
AAAGAAAAATGTTGGCTTGCCAAGGTCAGGTACGGGGTTTTTTGTGTGTGACTGGGGGGTTGGGGATTTGGCAAAAGTGCTCCTCCACCCACCACTGTCATTGCATCTTTGCCCCTGGAACTTTGGGCCCCCCCATGTTGTTTATGTCTTGCGGATCCTAGAAAGGGACCCCGCATTCCCAAAAATTTTATAAAAGGTTTACGACTACGGGTTTGCCAGCATCCTCGATCCACGCAAAAAAAGGCAAATTAGAGAACTTTAATGCCACAGGAGAACCTAAGCAAAATTTTTGGCGAAAAAACAAGCAACTCTGGTAAACCGTTTGTTAGAGGCTTCCCCCAGCACACAGCATGGTGAAAGGTTCTACCACGAGCCGTATTTGGGCCAAATGGAAGGGGTGTTCGGGGTGCACAAAAGCCAAGTGGCGTTAGAGACAGGGGTTTTCATGACCATTTTTTGGGAACTGTTTTCAAAAAGTACCGCCCCACACGTTTTTTAATACTGAATCGTTTGGGCAACAGAAAAAAGACAGCAGTTGTCAACAAAAGGGTTGAAATTTAACCTTTTTCCTTTCCCCCATCGTTTCCCCCCCTCACAGGTTTTTCCCCCCTTTGACTACGGGGGGCCTGTAAACTGGACCCCTTTTGGCCTGAATTGGCACAAAAAGGTTTACAGGACTCGCTTTTGCCCCCCGGGAAGTGGCTACCCAGAAAGAGTCTTCAGGGGCTGCTGGATCAATCCTGACAGAAAGAAGGCCCCGGCGTGGGACCCAAATTGTTGGTGTCTCACCTTTAAATTAAAAAAAAACATGCCGGGGTTTTTCAGGGGGTTTTTTGTCCCCCCCTTTCCCCCGATGACCCATGGGTTCCAGCAAAAATGGATCCTCTGTTCCTCCTTCCTCCGACTTCCCCAATTTCCCCTCCATTTGCAGCTGCTAAAAAACTTTGGGGGCCTACACCCCCAACATATCCCATTTTTTTTTCCAAACCTTTCCCAAAAAGGGGCCTGTCCCCCGCGCCCCCGGGGCCCCGGCATCACCCACCGGGGGCCCCGGGGGGGCAAAGGGGCCCGGGCGCCCTGAGCAGGGGGGGGGGCCCCACTGGTGGGCGACGGAAACGGCAAAAGGCCCCTCTTTAGTAGCGCGGTGTCTCAAAAACGGTGGGGGGGCCCCCTCGGTTTAACAAATTTAGGGGCCCCCGGGGCCAGGCCGTCGCCCAGGGGGGGGGGCCCCCCCTGCTTGCTCGGGGTCCCAGCACTTGCAATACTTACCCTTTTTCCCCTGCTCCACCGCTGTGACTTCTTCCTGGGGTTTTCCCGACATTCAGGTCAGAGAGCGCGATGACGTCACGTCGTACGCCCCCTGGGCCTTTAACAGGGGCCAATGCAGAGAGCGGAAGATTTGTTACGCTGAGGGGTCCAGAGTAGAGCAGTGCCCAGCGAGGGGATGTATTTCATTTTTTTTAATTTTTGAAACAATATAAAGGGGGGGAAATTTTACACGGGGGGAATTAATAAAGGGCCCCCATCCCCCCCGGGGGCATCATATATGGCCCATAAAAACCCGGGGATAAAAAAATGGGCCCCTTTTTTTTTATGGAGTTTTTATGCCCCCCCCCAAAACGGAGCACACCCTTTTGGGCCCCCCTCAACACTGGAGCATTATAAAGGGGGGCCCCCCCAAAAAAGGGGGAAACATTAGGGGGGCCCTTATTCAAGGAGCATTATTTTGGGGGGCCTTTATATAGGAGCTTACTTTTATTTTTTTGGGGCCAAAAAGATGCACATTTTTCCCCCCCCAAAAAATTTTGGGGGAAAAAAAAGGGGGGGGGTTTTAGGGGCAACAAAAACCCCAAAAAAACCGGGGCAAGGGGCCCCGTGGTTGGTAGGCCCCTTTTGGGGCCTTTCCCCGGTTTCTCTGGGGGGGGGTGTGGGGGGTTTTGGTGGGGCTGCGCGGAGCTCTTTCTGCGTGGGGGGGCTCAGGCCCCCGCTTTTTTATAGCCAGAAAATTCCCCCCAGCTCCGTTCCCATTTTCCAACGCGGGGGGGCCTCCAAAAGATGCCCCATACAAACAATCAAAATCCGGGGGAAAAAAATCTCATCCAGAGTTTTCGCTATGAGATTGGGGGGACAAAAATCCTTGTGGAGATCTGTTGAGCTTTTTCGCGGCCCTTTTTTCCCAACACCCCACAACCACCCCCGGGGTTGGCCCCCCCAAAGGGAAGCCACCCCACAAAACACCCAACCCCACGAGCCCCCAAAACCCCCCAAAAGCCCCGAGAAAGCCAAACCCCCCCCCCCCGACAAACCCCCCCCCTTTACCCCCCAAAGAAAGACCCCCGGACCCCTTTTTTAAACGGAACCCCCCCTTTTCCCAAATTTTTCCCTTTTTTTTTTTTTTAAATTTATTTTTTTTTAATTTTTAAAATTTTCCCCCAAACTTGGGGGCAAACATTTTTGGGGGCCCCTTTTTTAAAAACCCCTTTTAAAAGGGGCCCCAAAATTAAAGGGCCCAAAATTTGGGGCCCATTTTTTTAAAGGGGCAAATTTTAAAGGGGGGAAAAAACCCCTTATAAGGGCCCAAAATACATGGGCAAAATTAAAAGGGGCCCATTTTAATTTGGAAAATTTAAAAGGGGCCCCCAAAAAAAGGGGGGGGAAAAAGGCCCCTTTAAAAACCAAAATTTAAATTTGGGGGGGGGGTTTGGGGGGGGGGGGGGGGGGTTTTGGGGGGGGGGGGGGGGGGGGGGGGGGGGGGGGGGGGGGGGGGGGGGGGGAGGTTTGGGGGGGGGGGGGGGGAAAAAGGGGGGGGGGGGGGGGGGGGTTTTGGGGGGGGGGGGGGGGGGGGGGGGGTTTTGGGGGGGGGGGGGGGGGGGGGTTTGGGGGGGGGGGGGGGGGGGGGAAAAAGGGGGGGGGGGGGGGGGGGGGGGGGGGGGTTTTTGGGGGGGGGGGGGGGGGGGGGGGGGGGGGGGGGGGGGGGGGGGGAAAAGGGGGGGGGGGGGGGGTTTGGGGGGGGGGATTTTTGGGGGGGGGGGGGGGGGTTTGGGGGGGGGGGGGGGGGGGGGGGGAAAAAGGGGGGGGGGGGGGGGGGGGGGGGTTTTGGGGGGGGGGGGGGGGGGGGGGGGTTTTTTGGGGGGGGGGGGGGTTTTGGGGGGGGGGGTTTTTGGGGGGGGTTTTGGGGGGGGGGGGGGGTTTTGGGGGGGGGGGGGGGGGGGGGGGGGGTTTAGGGGGGGGGGGGGGGGGGGGGTTTTGGGGGGGGGGGGGGGGGGGGGGGGGGGGGGGGGGGGGGGGGGGGGGGGGGGGTTTTTGGGGGGGGGGACCCCTCCTTTTTGGGGGTAAACCGGGGAAAATTTAAAAAGGGGCCCAAAAAAAGGGCCCCCTTTAAATTTCCCCCCAAATTTTGGGGATTTTAAAAAGGGGCCCTTATATATGGGCATTTTTTTAGGGCCCCTCATACACTGGAGATTTTTAAAGGGGGGGCCCTCATACACTGGGCATCACTTAGGGGGCCCCTTTACACTGGACTTTAAAAAAGGGGGGGCCCCTTAATATGGGCCTTATTAGATAAAAAGGGCAATCATCCATGGGGCCCATCATACAATGGAGCATCATATACGAGGCCTATTATACACTGGAGCATTATAAATGGGGCCCATCATAAACTGGAGCATCATATACGGGGAACATTATACACTGGAGCATTATAAATAGGGCCCATTATATATGGAGCATTATATAGGCCCATCATACACTGGAGCATCATATATGGGGCACATCATACACTGGAGCATCATATACAGGGCCCAACATACACTGTAGCATTATAAATGGGGCCCATCATACACTGGAGCATCATATATGGGGCCCATTATACACTGTAGCATTATAAATGGGGCCCAATATATATGGAGCATTATATAGGCCCATCATACACTGGAGCATTATAAATGGGGCCCATCATACACTGGAGCAGCATCTACGGGGCACATAATACACTGTAGCATTATAAATGAGGCCCCTTATATATGGAGCATTATATAGGTCCATCATACACTGGAGCATTATAAATGGAGCCCATCATACATTGGAGTATCATATACGGGGCCCATTATACACTGGAGCATTTTAAATGGGGCTTATTATATATGGAGCAATATATAGGCCCATCATAAACTGGAGCATCATCTATGGGGCGTATCATACACTGGAGCATTATAAATGGGGCCAATCATACACTGGAGCATCATATACGGGCCCATTATACACTGGAGCATTATAAATGGGGCCCATTATATATGGAGCATTATATAGGCCCATCATACACTGGAGCATCATGCATGGGGCCCATCATACACTGGAGCATTATAAATGGGGCCCATCATACACTGGAGCATCATATACGGGGCCCATTATACACTGGAGCATTATAAATGGGGCTCATCATACACTGGAGCATCATATACAGGGCCCATTATACACTGGAGCATCATCCATGGGGTCCATCATATACTGGAGCATCATATGGGGCCCATTATATATGGAGCATTATATAGACCCATCATACACTGGAGCATCATCCATGGGGCCCATCATACACTGCAGCATTATAAATGGGGCCCATCATACACTGGAGTATCATATATGGGCCCATTATACACTGGAGCATCATCCATGGACCCATCATATACTGGAGCATCATATGGGGCCCATTATATATGGAGCATTATATAGGCCCATCATACACTGGAGCATCATGCATGGGGCCCATCATACACTGGAGCATCATATAGAGGGCCCATTATACACTGGAGCATTATAAATGGGGCCCATCATACACTGGAGCATCATATACGGGGCCCATTATACACTGGAGCATCATTCATGGGGCCCATCATTTACTTGAGCATCATATGGGGCCAATTATATATGGAGCATTATCAAGGCCCATCATACACTGGAGCATCATCCATGGGGCCCATCATACACTGGAGCATTATACAGTGCCTTGCGAAAGTATTCGGCCCCCTGGAACTTTTCAACCTTTTCCCACATATCATGCTTCAAACATAAAGATACCAAATGTAAATTTTTGGTGAATAATCATCAAGAAGTGGGACACAATTGTGAAGTTGAATGAAATTTATTTGTTATTTGGTTATTTAAAATTTTTGTGGAAATACAAAAACTGAAAAGTGGTGCGTGCAATTTTATTCGGCCCCTTTACTTTCAGTGTAGCAAACTCACTCCAGAAGTTCATTATGGATCTCTGAATGATCCAATGTTGTCTTAAATGACTACAGATGATAAATATAATCCACCTGTGTGTAATCAAGTCTCCGTATAAAATGCACCTGCTCAGTGATAGTCTCAGGGTTCTGTTTGAAGCACAGAGAGCATCATGAAGACCAAGGAACACAACAGGCAGGTCCATGATACTGTTGTGGAGAAGTTTAAATACGGATTTGGATAGAAAATGATTTCCAAAACTTTAAACATCCCAATGTGCACTGTGCAAGCAATCATATTGAAATGGAAGGAGTATCATACCACTGCAAATCTACCAAACCCGGCCGTCCCTCTAAATTTTCATCTCAAACAAGGAGAAGACTGATCAGAGATGCAGCCAAGAGTCCCATGATCACTCTGGATGAACTGCTGAGATCTACAGCTGATTTGGGACAGTCTGTCCATAGGACAACAATCAGTCGTACACTGCACAAAACTGGCCTTTATGGAAGAGTGGCAAGAAGAAAGCCATTTCTCAAAGGTATTCATAAAAAGTGTTGTTTAAAGTTTGCAACAAGCCACCTGGGAGTTACACCAAACATGTGGAAGAAGGTGCTCTGGTCAGATGAAACCAAAATCGAACTTTTTGGCAACAATGCCAAACGATATGTTTGGCGTAAAGGCAACACAGCTCATCACCCTAAATACACCATCCCCAATGTCAAACATGGTGGTGACAGCATCATGGTTTGGGCCTGCTTTTCTTCATCAGGGACAGGGAAGATGGCTAAAATTGATGGGAAGATGGATGGAGCCAAATACAAGACCATTTTTGAAGAAAACCTGTTGAAGTCTGCAAAAGACCTGAGTCTGGGACAGAGATTTGTCTTCCAACAAGACAATGATCCCAAACATAAAGCAAAATCTACAATGGAATGGTTCACAAATAAACGTCTACATGTGTTAGAATGGCCAAGTCAAAGTCCAGACCTGAATCCAATCGAGAATCTGTGGAAAGAGCTGAAAACTGCTGTTCACAAACGATCTCCATCCAACCTCACTGTGCTCGAGCTTTTTGCCAAGGAAGAATGGGCAAGAATTTCAGTCTCTCGATGTACAAAACTGATAGAGACATACCCAAAGCAACTTGCAGCTGTAATCGCAGAAAAAGGTGGCGCAACAAAATATAAGTTAAAGGGTCGAATAATATTGCACGCCCCACTTTTTAATTTTTGTATTTCCACAAAAATTTAAAATAACCAATAAATTTCGTTCAACTTCACAATTGTCTACCACTTGTTGTTGATTCTTCACCAAAAATTAACATTCGTTATCTTTATGTTTGAAGCATGATATGTGGGAAAAGGTTGAAAAGTTCCAGGGGGCCGAATACTTTCACAAGGCACTGTAAATGGGGCCCATCATACACTGGAGCATTATATACGGGGCCAATTATACACTGGAACATCATATTGGGCCCAATATATATGGAGCATTATATAGGCCCATCATACACTGGAGCATCATTCTTGGGGCCAATCATATACTGGAGCATCATATGGGGTTCATTATTTATGGGGCATCATATAGGGTATGGAGCATCATATGGAGCACATATGGGGCCTATTCTGTATGGAGCATTATATGAAGCCCATTCTGTATGGAGCAAATTATGGGGCCCATCATATACTGTATGGAGCTGTATATGCGACTCATTATACTGTATGGGGCTCATTATACTCTATGGGGACCGTCCTATACTTTATGGCACATTATATGGGACGATCATATACTGGAGCAGTATGTGGAGCTCATCATATACTGTATGGAACATTATATGGGACCAATTATTCTGTATGGAGCAATATATGGGGCTCATTATTCTGTATGGCGCACTATGTGGTGTCCATAATACTGTATGGAGGAATATACTGTCTGGTTTTTGAGCTATTGTAGAATTTAAAATAGATATCAGTCATGTAATGTAAGAAGTGAAGTATTTGTCGTTGTACTATACCTATATTTCTATGCCGTATCGGAGCATTATTAATTGTGGTATGTGTTAAAGGGGCCCACTGACACTCTTTCGCCCGGGGCACACGAAAGCCTGGAGCCAGCCCTACCCCACCCACAACTAAAGCCAAATAACCCCCAGTTTTCAATGCGTAACTATTATTATAAAGTAAATTAAGGTTGACAAGTTTAAGTAATAAGAATTGATTTCGTTGGCATTGAAATGGGCACTGTAGGTGTGTTTACTGTCTTCCACTCCCTGCCGACTTTGCTTCCCCATTGACTTGAATTGGGTTTCGTGTTTCAGTTGGACCTCCGAGTTTTCCCGATAGTCGGCCGATTTCATTCGACTCAACTTTTGAGAAAGTCGGGTTTCACGAAACCCGACTCGACCCTCCCAGAGGCAAAGTTGCTCATCTCTAGTGCCCACATTTTGTCCCCTAAAAAGTAATAATGCCCTTTGTGCCCCTTTGACAGTCACAGTAACCTGAGTTCCCCTATAATAATAAGTGCCCACTTTACATTTAATAATATCCCAAGTCTTCCCCCTGTACAGCTCCCCTATACACAGTATAATGCCACCTCACTGTACATATACTGACCACTTAAGATTCCCCAAACAATTTGATGGCTCCAACACTAAATGATGGCCCTGTCACTATAATCCCCACACTGTATGATGGCCCCCTAGATGGCCTCCATATAGCATAATACACCATATAGTCCTCAATATAGTATAATGCACTCCCCATAGGCAGAGTCTATAGTATAATACACTAACCATAGGTCTCCATATAGTATAATGCACTCCCCATAGGCAGAGTCAATAGTATAATGCACTCCCTATAGGAACAGTCTATAGTATAATACACTCCCCATAGGTCTCCATATAGTATAATGCACTCCCCATAGGTCTTCATATATTATAATGCACTCCCCATAGTCCTCAATATAGTATAATGCACTCCCCATAGTTCTCAATATAGTATTATGCACTCCCCATAGGAACAGTCTACAGTCTAATGCTTGCTCATTTGCCCACACTGCAGAGTTCACTGCGGGTTAGCCTGTGAGTGAGCGGAGCATCAGTGACGTCAGCACTAGTCACTGATGCTGCCGCCTGCAGCTTCTCTTTCATTCCTCAGTGGTTTACAGCCGGGTCGGTCGCATTAGCACTGCTCCCGGTTTTAAACTATTTAACCCCCAGATAAGGACTGTGCCGTGGGACTGACTGTACGCCGGACAGGTATGGGTATATTGTTGGGTTTTTATTTTGTAATTTTCACAGGAGTTCGAGTTCATCGTTTGGATTAGCAGAAGAATAAAGATGGCAAAAATGTGTGGTCTGTCATTTCATTAAAATATTTTATTCTGCCTGTGTGTGTGTTTATTAAACCCTTTACAAACTTTAGGATTAGTAATGGAGAGGTGTCTTATTGACACCTCTCCATTACTAAGCCAGGCTTAATGTCACCTTACAATACAAAGTTGACATTAACCCCTTATTACCCCATATACCACCACTACAGGGCAGTGGGAAGAGAGAGGCTAAATGCCAGAATTGGTGCATCTTACAGATGCTCCTTTTCTGGGGTGGCTGGGGCCAGATGTTTTTAGCCAGGGGGGCAATAACAATGGTCCCTTTCTAGGCTAGTAATATCTGCCCTCAATTACTGGCTTTCCCTCTCTGGCGCAGAAAATTGCACGGGAGCCCACGCCAGTTTTTTTTCCGTAAATTATTGAATTAATTTTTTAACACCTACTGCTCCAAAATTTTACACACAGACACTACTAACATTATTAGAGAGGGACATATAAAAAATAACAGATATGCAATGGTTTACTGTATGTAAACCATCTCTCACATCCTGTCGGGTTCTGTAATGATTTTACAGAATTTTCTCTGCCAGAGATGACAAGCCAGTGACTGAGGGCAGAAATTAATAGCCTAGAGAGAGAACATTGTTTTTGGGCTCCCCTGGCTAAAAAAATCTGCCCCCAGCCACCCCAGAAAAGGTGCGTCTGTAAGATGTCCTATTGCGGCACTTACCGTCTCTCTTCCCATTGCCCTGTAGTGGGTGGCATATGGGGTAATAAGGGGTTAATGTCACCTTCCTATTGAAAGGTGACATTAAACCTGGTTAATAATGGAAAGCTGTCAATAAGACACCTATCCATTAATCCACTTGTATTAAAGGGTTAAAAAAACACACACACACTTTAAGAAAAAAGACTTTTTGTGAAATAAATAAACACACATTTTTTCCATCTTTATTACACTCCCATTCCATTCGAAGCCAAAGTTCTGGAAAAAAGACAGAATAAAAAAACAACAATATACCTATACCTCTCCGCCGTACAGTCAAGTCCCACGCTGCAATCCATCTGAAGGGTTAAATAGTTTACAGCTGGGAGTGGTGCTAATGTGAACGGCCCAGCTGTAAACCATGGAGGAATGAAGGAAAATCTGCCTGCGCAGCCTCCCCGCCTGACCGGAGATGAACTGATTAGCGTGGGAAAGTTTCTGAACATTTTCCCACGCTGTCAGGTCACCGCAGGTCAGGTGAGGAGTCTGCACAGCCTCAGTGACTACCGCTGACGTCACTTAGGCTTCGCAGACTCCCCGCCTGACCTGAGATGAACTCACCAGCCTGGGAAAATATTCAGAAACTTTCCCACGCTAATCAGTTCATCTCCAGTCAGGCGGGGAGGCTGTGCAGGCAGCTTTTCCTTCATTCCTCTGTGGTTTACAGCTGGCCGGTCGCATTAACACCGCTCCCAGTTGTAAACTACTTAACCCCTTCAGATGGATTGCAGCGTGGTACTTGACTGTATGGCGGACAGATATGGGTATATTGTTGTTTTTTTATTTTGTCTTTTTTCCAGGAGAACAATGGCTTCAAATGGAATGGGAGTGTAATAAAGATGGAAAAAATGTGTGTCTATTCATTTCATTAAAAGTCTTTTTTCTTAATGTGTGTAGTATGTAGCTAGTGTGACTCCGGCCTTAGAAGAACTCACATCTGCTATATATTTATTGTATATACTGTACACACTTACACATCTATAAGATGAGAATACTTGTTTAATAGACTTTCAGTCAATTCTGTAATAATCTTTTTTCTTTCGATCCCATGCATTAAAAAAAAATTGTATGCATTAATAAAAATGTGTTGGCAGATCCGCTTTAGCACTTGTAGTATGTTTATACATTTATGCTCACAAATAGGGGAATTGCTATGGACTATTTTTGCAGTAAATCCAGAAAAAATCACAGGAAAAGTCATAGTGGAAAATTCACACATAATCATGCGGATTTTGTTCCAGATTTTGCTGCTGATTTCCCTACAGAAAATACCAGCATGTAAAATGCACCAGCTGGCAAAATAAAAAAGGGCACCAAATTAACCTCCCTGGCGTTTCCAAGACTCCCAAGACCTGCTGTAATTAAAATCGCCACATGGTGAAGGGCAGAGTGCTCGGTCAGTAAGCTATCATAGAAGTAAGAGAAAACTCACTGGCACAAAAGTTGGCTAAATAATGTCTGCCCATAAACCATCGTCAAGGTGGTCTCATAATTTATGGGTCCTGCCTATGTGAACATACCTCTATTAGGCTGATATCTGAATTTCTGGGTGAATGAGGACACCTCTCTCAGTAAAGCCTGCATTATGGTAAGAAGGGACCTGCTGTAATTAAAATCACCACATGGTGAAGGGTGGAGTGCTCGGTCAGAAAGCTAACATAGAAGTAAGAGAAAACTGACTGGCATATCCAAACTAATGTGAATAGGTGCATACCAGGAGCAGCTACCTCCATATACAATATATGCAAGCTTTACTGAGAGAGGTGTCCACATTCACCCAGGAATTCAGATATCAGCCTAATAGAGGTATGTTCACATAGGCAGGGACCCATAAGTTATGAGACCACCTTGACGATGGTTTATGGGCAGACATTATTTGGCCAAATTTTATGCAAAGAGTCTCATTCATTTTTTCCTAATATTCAAAAGCCGTATTGCTATTCATATTTCATATTTCACATTGACATGCTTTAGCACGATAGAGTGCAACATTTTTTTTGTATATTGTATATGAAGGTAGCTGCTCCTGGTATGCACCTATTCACATTAGTTTGGATGTGCCAGTCAGTTTTCTCTTACTTACATTTAAATAAGATTTGTTCAGCTCTTTACACTTTGCTTCTACTGTAATTCATTGTGGCTCTTATTAGCAAATCTTCACTGGCATGTCACTTTGGTTGTAAGAAGTAATGCTTTTCTCATGTCAGCCATTTGAGAAGATCAGAACTGTAAATATTGTTACCATAGAATTATCACTATTACATGCCTTGTTTAAAAGATGTTGCTCTGTACTTCTGCCAAAGTTAGCAGTGAATAAGCTATAATCTGCTTGCAATATACAGTATAAATACTCCACACGATACTACAGGGTAATCTGGTGTTTTATATACCAGCTGTCACAGGTTTACTGTGACAGAGAAAAGCCAGAAGACCGCAGCGTCTGATTTCTCCTACTCCTGCACTGATTAGAAGCACTTCACCTTCATTATAAATGGTGTAAATTTCTTTTAGTAGTGCAGGGGTTAATCTGTTCAGTTGAGAACTTTTGGAATGTTAAGGCTGTCAGCTGTGCACTGTTAGCCACTCCCATCTCCTATATAATCTGGGCCCTAACTAGCACTCATTGTCAGAGTTAGCTTTTGCTACATGGCTGGTGGTTGTTATTGGAGAGTGCGTTTGGTGGATTTATCTGCGACTGGTGCCAGGTTTTGTGTGTGTGATAATTCCTTTTATTCCTCTACTTTGTTTTAACCCCATCCTTCACTCCTCAGTGAATTCCTCTGTTGTATATGTGAGTATATTTGTATGTTTGGTATTTTTCATTACCCGTTTGAATTCCCTTGTAGTCTGGTTGGTGTACACTACAACTGCCCTCTTCACAAGGTGGGAGAAGGGTACAGACTGAGGGCTGATTAAGGAGCTAAGGCAAGGCACTATCAGAAATAATCCAGGGAACACTGCAAGCTAGGGTGCCCCTAGCGTTAGGAACAGGTTAGGTGCTGGAACACCCGACAACAGAGTCGTGACACCAGCCTTAAAAATGATGACTTGAATAAATTGCACCAAATTTGTTAAAAGATGCATGCCATTCAATAAGTTTTAGTAAAGTTTAGGTATGTTCTTACTGCAGAATATGAAATCTACATCTTCTATGATCAAGTTCAAATTTGCGCAAATTTTTTTTACATTTTCTGGCATAAAGCTTGATAAAGTTTTTGTCCATTCCCTCTCCTTATGCTTGACGCCCATTTTTTTCTACTTTTGACAAGCATAATGCGGAAATTGTGGGTAATTTGCAGCTGTTTGTGCCAGTGTCTGCTTTATTATCCTTTATGTACAAATTGTATAGTGTGCTAACATATTCTATTGTCTATCATTATATGTAAATATATTTCTATTGTTTATTTACAACATATTTATTATGCTTGCTGCCAACACAGCATAAACATTCCAAAGACATTGTCATCACCTTCACCAAAGGGCTCACAAAAACTAAATTTCCTATCACATATGTATTTGGACAATGGGAAGAAAACCATGCATTCATAGGGAGAACATACAAACTCTTTGGTGGAATTTGAACTTAAGGTCCCAGTACTGCAAAGCAAAAATGCTAACCAGTGATCCACCATTCTGCCCTATGATCAACATTTATTGCAATTATTTCTTTTTTGCAAACTTCATTTTCAACTTAGTAATGCAATTGTGATTTCCAAAACTACAAAGACTTGAGTTTCACAAGTAATATTGTCCAGTAGAGATGAGCGACTTTGCTTCTGGGAGGGTCGAGTCGGGCTTCGGACCACCCGACTTTCCCAAAAGTCGAGTCGAACGAAATTCGGCCGACTATCGGCAAAAGTCGAAGGTCCGACTGAAACTCGAACCGACCACAATGCAAGTCAATGGGGAAGAAAAGTCGTCAGGGAGTGGAGGACAGTAAACACACCTACAGTGCCCATTTCAATGCCAACGACATAAATTCTTATTACTTAAGCTTGTCAACCTTAATTTACTTTATAATAATAGTAACGCATTGAAAACGGGGGTTATTTGGCTAAAGTTGTGGGGGGGCAGTGCTGGCTCCAGGTTTTCGTGGGCCCTGGGCGAAAGAGTTTTAGTGGGCCCCTTTAACACATACCACAATTCATGATGCTCCGATACGGCAGAGAAATATAGGTATAGTACAATGCCAAATACTTCACTTCTTACATTACATGACTGATATTTATTGTAAATTCTACAATAGCTCAAAAACCGGACAGTATAGTCCTCCATACAGTATTATGGCCACACATAGTGCGCCATACAGAATAATGAGCCTCATATATTGCTCCATACATAATTGGTCCCATATAATGTTCCATACAGTATATGATGAGCTCCACATAATGCTCCAGTATATGATGGTCCCCATATAATGTGCCATACAGTATAGGAGGTCACCATAGAGTATAATGAGCCCCACTTATTGCTCCATACAGTATAATGAGTCGCATATAAAGCTCCATACAGTATATGATGGGCCCATATATTGCTCCATACAGAATGGGCTCCATATAATGCTCCATACAGAATAGGCCCCATATGTGCACCATATGATGCTTCCATATATAAAGGGCCCTATATGATGCCCCATAAATAACGAACCCCATATGATGCTCTAGTATATGATGGGCACCATATATGATGCTCCAGTGTATGATGAGCCCCATACAATGATCCAAATATAATGGTCCCCATATATAATGCTCCATATATAATGGGCTCCATGTGATGCTCCAGTATATGATGGGCCCCACGGATGATGCTGCAGTTATGATGGGCCTATATAATGCTCCATATATAATGTGCCCCATATATAATGCTCCATATATAATGGACTCCATGTGATGCTCCACATATAATGTGCCCCATATGATGCGCCATATATGATGGGCCCCATATGATGCTCCAGTATATGATGAGCCCCATGGATGATGCTCCAGTGTAAGATGGGCCTATATAATGCTCCATATGTAATGGGCCCCATATGATGCTCCAATATATGATGGGCCCCATGGATGATGCTCCAGTGTATGATGGGCCATTATAATGCTCCATGTATGAATGTGCCCCATATATAATGCTCCATGTATAATGGCCAATCCATGTACGATGGGTCCAATATAATGTGCCATTATGCGCCATATATGATGGGCCCCATATGATGCTCCAGTATATGATGAGCCCCATGGATGATGCTCCAGTGTAAGATGGGCCTATATAATGCTCCATATGTAATGGGCCCCATATGATGCTCCAATATATGATGGGCCCCATGGATGATGCTCCAGTGTATGATGGGCCCCATTTATAATGCTCCAGTGTATGATGTGCCCCATATATAATGCTCCAGTGTATAATGGGCCCTATCTATGATGCTCAGTTGTACGATGGGTCCCATATATAATTCTCCAGTGTATAATGCTCCCCATATATTGCTCCAAACATTAAAAATATGATATACCTCCCCTCGCTGGACACTGCTCTATCTGGACTCTTTAGCGTCGCCATCTTCCAGCTCTCTGCACTGTGACTGTTTAGGCAGAGGGCGCACAGACGTGACGTCATTGCGCTCTATGTCCTGAATGTCACTGAATGCGCAATGGTCCTGCTCAGAGGTTAAAATGTAGCTGGCTAAAGTAGTGACTACTAGAGTCCCCTTAGCAACACCTAGTTGTCACATTAGTCCTGCCTATGACTATTTAAAACCCTAGTGCCCCATTAATATTATTTATAATTAATACTACCCATTAAAAGCCGATCAGAGTAATATATCCACCAGGTTTTCCTTTATTTGATCATATTTGTCAGTTTTCTCGGACTCTAGTAGTCACTACTTTAGCCAGCTACATCTTAACCTCTGAGCAGGACCATTGCGCATGATCAGTATCAGCGCCCCAGTGACGTAACGTCACTTCCGGTCTGGATGCCTGACTTCCGGGTGCTCGTAAATGAGCGTCTGGCATGCACAGACTACACACCATTACCACAGCAAGGCGCGGGAGCGCTGCTGTATCCCGGACTAGTGATCAGCCAGTATTGTGCTTCTTATCAGCGGGGCGCCTTTCTGAATCTTCTCCCAAACCACCAATATGCAGCGGTTTTGTTACAATGGGTCAGCTCATCACTGCTTATTCCCATAGGTTCAACCCTGCCTCTGGCACACTGATAATTTTCACAATATCGACAACAGGTATCTTCTTAACATTTTGGGTCGACAGCCGGGCCCTTCTTTCTGTCAGGATTGATCCAGCAGCACTGAAGACTCTTTCTGATAGCACACTACCAGCAGGCAAGCGAGCTCCTATAAGGCATATTGTGCCAATTCAGGCCAGGTGTCCAGTTTACAGGCGCAGTAGTCAAAGGGGAATGAACTGTGAGGGAGAACATCAATAGGGGAGGCAAGGTAATTTTGAACCATAGTTAACAGTCGTGTGAGCGGTACTCGAGAAATCAGTCCACAACATGGTCATGAAACCCTTGACTCCAATGCCACTTCGGCTGTGTGCACCACGAACACCTCTTCCATGTTGCCCAGTACGGCTCGTGGTAGAACCTGCACCGCTGCTGTGTGCTGGGAATGCCTCTAACAAACGGTTTACCAGAGTTGCTTGCTTGTTCGCCAATATTAGCTTAGGTTCTCCTGTGGCATGATGTTCTGTAATTTGCCTTTATAGCGTGGATCGAGGATGCTGGCCAACCAGTAGTCGTCATCCTTCATAATTTTGGCAATGCGGGGGTCACTTTTTAGGATCCGCAAGACATAATCACACATGTGGGCCAATGTTCCAGGTGTCAATGATGCACTGCCAGTGGTGGGTGGAGGAGCACTTTCTGTCAAATCCACATCCCTCCAGTCACGCACAAACCCTGTACCTGACCTTGGCAAGCCAACATTTTCTCTTTCCCCCTGAGAAGCATCCTCCGTATATATTTCCGGAGTTACACACAGACGCTCACTCAGTATGGATTAGTCCCAAAAAGCAGAAAAACGGTACTGTATCAGAAGCGTACAGCTGTATACAGTGTAGGGGAAATTTTAAATCTCCATATATATTTCCGAAGTCACACACAGACGCTCACTCAGTATGGATTTGACCAGAATAGAAAAAGCAGAAAAACCGTACTGTATCAGAAGCGTACAGCTGTATATGGTGAAGAGGAAAATTTAAATCTCCGTATATATTTACGGAGTCACACACAGACGCTCTCTCAGTATGGATTTTTTTTTTTTTTTCCAAATCTTTCTTTATTGAAATTTTTAGAACATACACATTATGCACATGAAATAAACAGTGACATTAAGAAAAATACAACAAGTTCTTGTTCCATCAACCATCAATATGTAACTCATCCCCATCAGTAGGAAATTTCCCACGGGACGTCCTTATAAGTATCTATTGCAGGAGGGGGTTTTGACTGACCCCAAGCTACTCCTGCAGCAGCCTACAAGTCGGATTAATTGTGACATAACATGGGTGTGAGAGCCCAATACGTATCTCAGAACAAAGAACCCAAACAATGACAGTTATGACACAACGTAGCACGACACAAAAAGCCAGACAAAGGACAAAGACAACGAACAGCAAAGAACAAACGACAAAGACAAATACAGTAGACGAGGACGTCAGATCATGGATGTCGGGCAGCATCATCCTTAAGCACAGTGGCGCAATCTGAAAGAAGAGTCAGTGACCAGAAGAAAGATGGAAGAGAGATAGATAAGACGGCAAGGAGGGTAGAAAGAAGCAGTGCAAGAGAGGAACGAGAAAGATGAGGGAGGACAGGAGTAAAAGTGAAAAGCGGGGGTGGTTAACAGAGCAGTGAGGCATAAGACTAAAGAAAAGAACACCCAAACCCTGGTACCCTGGAATCTATAGCTGCTGAGCAGCTATGTGTGGGAGGGGCTGTCCATCCATCACCACATTCGTGGAACCTGTACTCTTCCACCTCTGCCACGGTTCCCAGGTATCTAAATGCTTATCATGTTTCCCCCTTTCACAACTAGTCAATTCCTCTAGCCGTTGTAATTGGTTAACCTTATCCATCCATTCCTCTCGACTAGGGACCAAGGTACTGTTCCAAAATCTGGGCACCAAGAGTTTGGCTGCAATAATAAGAAAGGTGAGTAATGAGCCCTTCCGCAGTCGCACGCTCTGGGTATCCAAATTCAGCAGCACCAAAGAAGCCTCTAACAATATAGTGTAGCCCAAGATCTCATTTACACAATTATTCACCATCTCCCAGAAAGCCCTAAGTCGCGGACAAGACCACCAGATGTGTACCAGCGTGCCACGTTCCACTCCACAGCGCCAGCACCTGTCCGATGCCTGCGGATACATCTGTGCCAATCTAACCGGATGCCTGTACCAGCGTGAGACCACTTTATAGGTATTTTCCTGAGTGAGGACACAGGAAGAAAAACCATGCGCCCTCTCCAGTATCTGGCGAATATTGGCCTCAGAAAAGACCATATCCAACTCTCCCTCCCATTGCATTAGAAAAAAGGGACGCTTGGGGGCATTTTCTGCGATCAATCGGTAATACAGGCAAGAGGTCAGCTTTCCCGGAGAGTCGGCTGAGCGACCACCATCTCAAACCACAAAGGAGGACATCTATGGGTCTCCAGACCTAAAAACTTTTTCCAGAAAGACCGAACATGCTGGATATGGGTGTCGCCCAAGCCCACCTCACTTGCTATACATTGAAAAAGATCCTCAGTGTGCGCTGCCTCACCTTCGAGCAAGTCCCCTAGGGACCATTTAGAGAGTCTCTTCCACACCCCTAAGTGGTCATGGAAATCAGGGTTAACAACCCAAGGCAACACCGACAGGGGAGTACAGTGAAATGGCCTGGGGAAAAGTCTTTGCTCGTCCAGGGTGAGTTTTTCCGTCAGAGGAATTCCGCGAAAAAGCCAATGCATGTCTTTCACCTTGCCCCGTGCCCTGGCAGATGAGCCTCGCCCATGGCGCCATGACGAGGTCAATAGCATCGCAACCCCTCTATCTCCCAATAGTTCGAACGCCAAGCTCTTGCAGGAAGTACGCTTTAGAAGCCGACAGCAAGTCTGCCAGAAGACGGAGTTGAGACGCTTTATAATAAACCTCCATGTCTGGCAGGCCAATGCCCCCGCGTGGGTAGTCCTCCTCAAAGCCGCGTGGGCCTGTCTAGGTTTCTTCCCTCCCCAAATAAAGCTCTTGAAAAGTCTACGCACGGTAGTAAAAAAGGACTTAGGGACGGGAATAGAGAGTGTCTGCAAAAAATACAAAATTTTGGGCATTACATAAGATTTTACAATATTTTTTCTACCCAGCCAGGAGAGATACGGGATATTAATAGAAGATAATTGGCCCCTCACTTTCTGCAAAATATGACCATAATTGAGCTCATATAACGAATCTAAGTGTTCAGGGATCCGAACCCCCAGGTGTGTAATAAAGGTGGGCGCCCAGGTGAACGGGAAGTTCTCTTGAACCCTCCCCCTCCTGCCAGGCGAAAAATTGTGACCCAACATCTCGCATTTATTGAGATTAATTTTATAATTAGATACGGAACCTAATGATTCCAATAAAGACAACAAAGGGCCCAACGATAATTCCGGAGAAGGTAAGAAAAAAAGTAAGTCATCCGCGAAGGCATTCACCTTATGACACCTACCCCCCACCGAGATCCCCTGTATCCCTTGGGACGCCCGAACAGCCTGTAAGAAGGGCTCTAGCATCAATACAAATAAAGTAGGGGACAGTGGGCAGCCCTGTCTCGTTCCATTCCTAATTTCGAATGGAGCGGACATTAAGCCATTAACTTTGACCCGGGCTCTAGGGGTGGAATACAGGTTACGCACTATTTTAATAAACTGGGCCGGAAATCTGAATCGAGTCAGAACCAATTCCAAGAATCCCCAGTCCACCCGGTCGAAAGCCTTTTCGGCATCAGTGGCTAAGAGCGAGAGAGGTAGGTCCCTTGCGGCAGAGTGTGCCATGGCATATATCATGCGTTGAACGTTGTCTCTACCCTCCCTGCCCGGGACGAAGCCCACCTGATCCGGGTGGACTAGGGATCCCAAAAATCCAGAAATCCTGTACGCCAACAACTTCGTCCACAGCTTATAGTCCGTGTTGAGGAGGGAAATGGGCCTGTAACTGCCACATTCCAGCAAGTCCTTATCGGGTTTGGGCAGAACAGTTATGTGGGCGTCCAAGGATACCTGTCCCAAGGGCAGG
Source organism: Oophaga sylvatica (assembly GCA_033576555.1). NCBI lineage: Eukaryota > Metazoa > Chordata > Amphibia > Anura > Dendrobatidae > Oophaga > Oophaga sylvatica. Next base: position 122,737,509 of record JARQOD010000004.1, read on the forward strand.
CCTTTAAGCAGAGCATTAAAATAGTTCACTAAAAAGGGAGCCAAGGTCGGAAAAAACTTTTTATAATAGAGTATCGGGTAGCCATCCGGCCCTGGGCTTTTCCCGGTAGGAATGTCTTTCAAAACTAGCCAAATTTCCTCAGAGGTAATGGTGTCATAAGAGAGGACCTATCCGATTCCCCCAGGTTGGGAGATCTACCGAGCGTAAAAAGGCGGCAGCCAAATTCTTCTTTGCCGCCGGAGACAGAGTCGAATCCTTCTCATGTAAATTGTAAAGGTCATGATAGTAGGATGCGAACCTGTCCGCTATAGCTTGAGAATCTGTCAACACTGTGCCATCCTGGCCTTTAGTCGTTGGATAAGAGAGGTTTGGTGTAATTGTTTTATCATTGCGGTCATGGCCTTGCTCCCCCTGTTACCATGCACATACGTCGTGTGACGGGCGCGGAGGTATGCTTTCGCAAGTCGCACATTCAGTAGATCACTCAACTGCGAACGTAATGTCTGGAGTTCAGCGAATACTGAACGCGCCAATGACTTCTTATGTTGGGATTCCAGTCTATGGATGTCTGACAGCAGGGCGTGAAGCTTGGCTGTCCTACATTTCTTAAAATGCGCACCCAAAGCAATAAAATGGCCCCGCAGGACCGCCTTATGTGCCTCCCACGTGGAAGCCGAGATACCCCATCTGTAACGTTCAACGCAAAGTACTCAGAGATTCGAGAAGCGATAGACGCCATCTCCTCTTTACTATCCAACAGGGTCGGATTCAATTTCCAAGACCAATTGGTGCCTATACGCCCCGGTAGTGACATGGTTAAGGAAATCGGAGCATGGTCTGACAGGGAAATCACACCCACTGAAGCCTCCAAGACACAGTGAAGTATGGACTGTGAAACAAATAGGAAGTCTATCCGATGGTATGAGTCATGGACCCGCGAATAAAAGCTGTAATCTCTATCGTTGGCATGTAAAGATCGCCAACCATCTACCACCTTCAGTTCCTGCAAGAGCTTATGTATGGCGCGCAAAGCTCTCTGAGCAATCTTGGAGTGGCCGGACGATGTGTCCAGCAGAGGTTGTAACGCTATGTTCCAGTCACCCCCCAGTATCAACACGCCCTCTCCAACGTTTGAACCATGCGCAGCATCTTAAGTAGCCAGGCAGCCGTATTTTTGTTGGGGGCATAAAGATTACATAGTGTGATTAGTTGGCCGTCCACGGTCCCTTTGAGTAACACGTATCTACCCTCTGTGTCGATAAGTGAAGCAGCGCACAAAAATCTGCAATCAGCACGTACACCAACACTTACCCCTCTTGACCTGGAAGCTAACGCCGTGGAGTGGAACCACTGTGAATAATGGAACCGGGCGGGCAACTGAGGAATCCCGTTGTCGCGGAAATGGGTCTCTTGGAAAAAGAAAAATCTGGGAAATCAGGCCTGAGAAGGGAGAAAACCTTGCTGCGCTTAAGCGCAGAATTGAGACCCTTTACATTATATGATATTATCTTAAGCGACAAAGGAGCCATCATAGAGTCCAGTAATACAGAACAAGCTTAGCATATAACCCCCAAATGCCCACCAGTCCATCATGCCTAACCGATCAGAAAGGGTACGGAGACAAAGAAAAAGAGAAGAGTAAAGGAGCACAGTGAAACGGGTCATTAGGATGAAAATCAAGAGGGAGGTTAAGAGATGAGCAGAGCAGCCACTGTCAGGGGCGAAAAAGGGAATGGCAAGACCTGGGACAAAGCGCCACCACCGGGAGAAAGGGGTAACGACCCCAACCAACTGCAGCATTTGAAAACAAGGTGCAGAGCTCCCGACGTCCAAGACCAACAAACACACAGACATAAACAACATCCACCACAAACACAACACAGAACATAGATGATTCCCTAAGGAACCTAACCAAAGGTTGTCAAAGCAGCCGTACTGGTGTATACACCTGAGTATACACAAACTCGGGGAGCTCCAAAAGGATAGCAGGTCCCGTTCCAAACCCCGCTTAGGGGTCTGGAAGAGGCCCCACCCTCCCCTCCACCACCAACTCCTCCAGAAAGGGCGACTTAATGGTAGAGAAAAGGCTTGACCCATGCTAGGCAGTCGCATGCATGGCTGAGACCCACCAGTCTCATGAGAAATAAACCCAAAATGGCAAGTAAACAATAACACAACTAAACAGTAACATTGCAGAATAAGGAAAAAAGGGAGAGGAGCCCCCGGCTCATGCCCGCTGTATCCTCCCACTCCACAGCGGCGGTCTGAGCAGTATGCGCAGACCTAACAGTTAACAGTTAAGACACATCTCAAAACCCCAAGATGCAAAAAGCCTGGTGAAGATTAACCCCCCAATGAACTGCAGGGGGTAATCACAGGCAGCCTGAGGTTGTAAACGTTGAAGTACAAACATAAATTCCCTCAATCAGTTCAGAGAGCAAATGAAACTCAGAGAAAAGCAGGAGATGCAAAATAAGAATGGGCAATCTAAATGGGAAAGAACCCAAGGGCTCCCTCCTGTGTCCAGGAGCATAAATTGCACGCTAAAAACTGGACAGGCTGTAAGGTTTAGTTCCATTCAGCTCACCGAACTGTACCACATCCCCCAGAAACATAAATGCAGCTCTCAGCATACTATCCCCCGCTCAAGGGGAAAGGGTTGGCAAACTCAGAGTAAATAACATATAGAAAAAGCATGTATACGAAAGGGAATCTCCATACCTCCCTGTTCAGAGCTATTCATGGAAGACAACTAAGCATAGAAGTAAACCCCTTCAACCAGCTCAGTCAGCCAGGGAAATGCAGGACAAAAAATGAAGAGAAAAGTAGAGTATGGAGAAAACCCCCTCAGTGCTCCCCTGTGTTCAAAAGCAGGAATTACATTATAAACTGAGCACAGTGCATATTAGCTTCCACACAAGAACTGAACTGCATCAGACTATACTAAACATGAATGCAACTTTAGTCAATCATTCCCACCACAGGGGAGAGAGCATGGAAACACCATACAGCAAAAAAGACCTGTGAAAAACCGTTAAATGGGGAAGATCCTCAGAACCTCCCTACACCTGGCAAAGCATAGCAGCACCAGGAAAACAAGCGGAGCACGTTTCCCAGTACAGAAAGCAGAATAAAGCCACACGGCAGGCACATCTCACTCCACTGCTCGCGTGTGCCCCTTCTTCTTCTTAGTAGCAGTTACTTGCCACGCCGTCACCTTCCCTGGTTTGCGGACAGACACAGAGTCAGTGATCGGGAGCCAAGAAGGGATAGTAACAGCTCCATATCCAATGCTCTCCCAGAAAGCTTGTAAGTCCCCGGGATCATGTAATTCAATGGATTTACCCTTCACAGTGGCTCGCAGTCCAAATGGGAACATCCACATATATTTACAGTTCTGGATTTTAGGCCTCTAACAGCGGCTTAAGCAGCCTCCTCTTTGCCAAAGTGGAGGCAGCAAGATCCTGAAAAGCGATATAGGAGCATCTGCATAGTGTACAGTACCTTGTTGCGCGCTGCATCCAGGATGGCCTTGTGTCGGTGAAGGAGAGGATTTTACAGATCAATCCCTTGGATGGCAGATGCCGGCCCACCTGTCTCAAGGCACGTGGATCGCTCATCTGTATGGAACTGGCCCTATCCGGCCTAACAGGTCAGTAAACAGCTCGGTCGCCACCTTGGTGAGGACTTCTGCGGCCCAGGTCTCCGCAATCCTTTAATCCTAAGATTGTTGCGATGCGATCTGTTTTCCTGGTCCTCCAAAGCTAAAAAAGCGCGGTTAAATGCGCCTCATGCCGTTCAGCTTGCACAGTCAGTCAGCCACAGTCGCGCTCGTCTGTGTGTGGGCTTCTTCCACACCATCCAGCCTCTGGCCCATTACAGTAAAGTCTGCCCGGAACTCTGCCATCTCCTGTGTGAGTGGAGTGAGAGTGCTTGTAATTGCTTCTGCTGCAGCTGAAGCGAGCGACGGATCGCCGCTTGAAGAAGGCTTTGGTGATGGGGCATCCTCCTCCTCACCCCCCTCCTCTTCACTCTCTGCACTCTCCCATCCTGCTGCTGCTGGCTGTGTGTCCCGGCTGCCGCCGCCATCTTAGGAGAGGCATGTGGTGTAGCAGTCCGGCTTGTGAGCAAACCGCTGCAAACTGCTGTGATTTTGGCTTTTTGGGGTCCCGCTGTGTTCCTCCAGTCTATCTCTGCGTTTCGCACCATAATGGGAGAAAATAGAAGCTGTGGTGGGTCTCAGACTGAGCTCTCCCCAGGAGCTACTCCACATGCAGCTAGTCAGATGGACGGTCAAGCCACGCCCCCCTCTCAGTATGGATTTGACCGTAATACAAAAAGCAGAAAACGGTACTGTATCAGAAGCTTACAGCCTTATACGGTGAAGGGAAAATTTAAATCTCCGATATATTCTGAGTGACACACAGACGCTCCTCAGTATGGATTTGACCGTAATACAAAAAGCAGAAAAACGGTAACTGTATCAGAAGCGTACAGCTGTATATGGTGAAGGGGAAAATTTAAATCTCCGTAAAATATTTCCGAGTCACACACAGACTCTCTCTCAGTATGGATTTGACCGTAATACAAAAAGCAGAAAAACGGTATTTATCAAAGCGTACAGCTGTATACAGTGTAGTGGAAAATTTAAATCTCCGTATATATTTCCGAGTCACACACAGACGCTCACTCATATGGATTTTGACCGAATACAAAAAGCAAAAATGGTACTATATCAGAAGCGTACAGCTGTATACAGTGTAGGGGAAAATTTAAATCTCCGTAATATATTTCCGGAGTCACACACAGACTCTCTCCAGTATGGATTTGACCGTAATACAAAAAGCAGAAAAACGGTACTGTATCAGAAGCGTACAGCTGTATACAGTGTATGAAAATTTAAATCATCCGTATATATTTCCGGAGTCACACACAGACGCTCACTCAGTATGGATTTGACCGTAATACAAAAAGCAAAAAATGGTACTATCAGAAGCGTACAGCTGTATACAGTGTAGGGGAAAATTTAAATCTCCGTATATATGTCCGGATCATACACAGATATCAGCATGTATTTGTCCGTGATACCAGCCGGTAGACAGTAGTGTATGAGAGCGTACAGCTCTATACGGGTGGGAAAAAATGAACGCTCGTAACTGTGCAAGAAAAAGAATAAAAGTATAGTGCTGTGTAAAAAGCAGTCTGCACAGCATGTACACACAGCAATACAGCTATCAGGCAGCTAATACCAGCACTGCTGCACACAAGAAAATCTCCCCTGTTACTGCACACTAACTGTACAGCACAATTGCTATCAGCACAAGCACATAAGAACTTCTCTTTCCAGCCATAACTCTCTCCCTACTGATAAACAGAGTCAGCAACCTCTCCCTACTGTTAAGATCAGCAGAAGTAAAATGGAGGTCGGCGGTCAGTGCTTTTATAGACTCTATGACACCCCCCAAAGCAAGCCAATCACTGCAATGCCCTTCTCTAAGATGGTGTGGACCCTGCACATGTCATCTCGTTGCCCACAGTGTATGTCCTTGCTCATTGGCTGAAAAAAGGCACCTGCAAGCATTATGGGAAAACCGACTTTGGCACTTGTTTTGCCGAACGCATGGCCGACTTCACGCTATGGTCAGGTTTCGCTCGGCGAAACCCGACTTTGGCGAAAGTTGGCGACTTATGAATCTGACCGACCTGTTTTGCTCAACTCTATTGTCCAGTAATATTGTCCATTTTGGTTTCCAAAAATACAATCAATCAAAATTCTTAGGAGAAAGTATTTAATATGTATTTTTTTTATAATATGTCTTTTGATTTCAATAAAGAGATAGAAGAAATTGTGGCTGAAAGGAAGGGAAATGTGCGAACCTTGAACCTGTGTGACTGCAGACTTGTGAACTTATGAATCCCCCCAGCGCACGCACTCTGTGCTGCAAGGATTCACCGGTTTCAGACCTGGGAACAGAGGGTACCCATGAGTTATACATACCCCTGGCCAGCGGGCGTGGCCTCGCTCCATACACTAGTATTGACCCAAGGCTGCATCCACTGCAGGCCTTGGCCGCACTGGGCAACCCCTTTTAAGGCCAGTTCCCTGTGCAGGGCTGAACGTGTGAACACCTGTGACCTACTAAGCAGAGAGACTTAGTGCAATGATTGTCTTATAAAGCCTTATTAAAAGATGTCTGAACTCAACAAGCAGTCCCCATAGCATCATGCTTTCCTTGAACTGGTTCCCACATTAAAAGGGAACCTGTCACCACTTTTTTGGCCCACCAGCTAAAAATATCATTTAATTCAGTGTCAGCTATGCGTTCCACAACTAGTTCTGAAACCCCCTGACTCCCCATGTATCACTCATAAAAATCTTTTTTATTTGTGCTGCGCTGTATGTTAATCTGTTCGGTCAGGTCCGATGGGTGTTGCCTCTGTTCCGTCACTCCACCCCTCCTCAGCTTGCTGTACGGATTATTCACTGTGACGATCGCAGATCGCGTACAGATTTCGCGTGTGCGCATTGAAATGTAATCTTGCGCAGTATACTTTGCCCAACTGAGGGCAAAGCTGAAAATCAGTAGTGCGCATGGCTGCGAAATACTTCTGGGACATAAGAAACAACTGCGTATGCTGGCGCATGGGCAGTATTGATTTTCGGCTTTGCCCTCTGTTGGGTAAAGTATACTGCACACGCGCGAGGTCACGTTTAAATGCGCACGCGCAAAATCTGCACGCGATCTGCGATCTTCACAGTGAAGAATGAGTACAGCAAGCAGAGGAGGGATGACGTGACAGAATAGAGGCAACACCCATTGGACCAGACCGAACAGATTAACATACAGCGCGGGACAATTAAAAAATATTTTTATGGGTGATACATGGGGAGTCAGGGGTTTTCAGAACTAGTTGTGGAACGCATAGCTGACACTCAATTAAATGATATTTTTAGCTGGTAGGCAGGTTCCCTTTAAACTAGATTTCTAGATTAGGTCATACTAATGCTTTGTAAACTGGTAATATGTCGTTGTACTGCAAGGACATTTTTTTGCATGCAATTTCCTGCTGGCCCTGTGTGCAGCTAGTTGACATTGAGTGCTGGTATTCAGTCTATTATTTTGAAGTACACCCAGATCCTTCTCTACAAGTGACTCTCCTAGTTTTACGCCTTGAAAACATATGGTGCTAACTGGTTGATGTCCAGATGCATAACTTTACATTTATCCTCACTGAACCCTCCAAATGGTTGTCCAAGACAGCATGTAATCTTCCACCGATTTTCTACATACTGTAGTTTGCTTTCATCTGTAAAAATAGAAACAATGCTATAATATCCATTTTCAATATTATCAGTAAATTAGATGGAATAATAGCAGAACCAGCAGTGATCCTTGAGATATACCACTTATAACTGTAGACGGTAGACCAATTAGAATAGAATCATTGACCACAACTTTCTGGATATGGACTTGAGCTAGTTTTGGATCCAAATATAAATTAGACTTTCTAGACCAATGTAAGGATGCGCACAGACTGCTCACAATATGTTCTGGAATAAACAAGTTTTATTATTATTGTTATAAAATGTATGATGTATTGTGAACTGTGCTGTATAATGTGAATAGTGTTATGCATTAATGTTATGTGTACAATAACTGTTGGAACACTTAGAATTAATGTTTGGGATTAGCCCAGTGTGGAAGAGGCTAAACTGCAGGGAAAGTGGCAAATTCCTGTCAGACAGTCAGATAACACCTGGAGTACATAATGAGTGGAGCTCAAGGTCCAGGGTGAGCAGTATGGCATTGTGGGGTGACCCGAAGTGAGAGGAGACAGAGGAAAAGGGGATAACGATATCCGGAGCAGAAGTGACTAAGAGACAGAGTGACCTTCTGGAAAAGGGTGCTGGGAGAGGAAGCCTAGCCACAAGACCCCATGCTTACAGTGCTAGAAGGTAACTGGCCTAAGCAGGACTGGGTCTGTGGGACGAGCAGAGTGTCTCGGGTGGGAGTTCCAGATCATCAGCATTACTGGTCATATTGGCATCCTTAAGAGGAAAGAGAATGCGGAGCAGAAGGGCAAGTACACGTCTCGTGCTAAACAGGACTGTAGCTGGGTTGTAGCTGGTAGTTAAAGCTGGGTTGTGTTGAAGTAGTGAGAAACAGTGGACATAGAAAACCCTTGTGGCCTGCAAGGGTGTAGCTCCCTCACTACACAAGACCACACAACCAGCCAGGATCTCCACTTTCATGTAACATGCCGGGCTGCTGGAGACAAGTGCCTCGCCTATGGCTACCACCCCGAGCCACGTTAAACCAACACCATTGCAAAGTCCAAAAAATTCTATCTCCATGATTCATCAAAGTGTTTCCACCAGATTTATGCTGTGAAACACTTTGAAGTCATTAAACTAAATATTTTGTTAGAATTTTGCAACTATGGGCATTTTTACCTCAGTTTGTGAGCAGTATCGGGTGTGGGTGTAGCCTAACTTAAACCATACATGTTACTCCAGTCCCTGAATGGAGTAACAGTTCTGACCGAGTGATAACATATGCCTAATTCATTAAAGGGATATATGGGACAGTTTAAAAAAAAAATTGATTAAGCACTAACAGGCAGTTAGTGGGAAATCACAGCTGCCTCTGCTGATGTCACGTCGACAAAGTAGTTACTTTTTTCCACCCTGCTAAGTTGACAGAGCATGACTGCCAACTTCATCCTGATTAACAGCCGGCTCCAACAGTTAGGCAGCGGATATCCAGTTGTCAATTAGAATGATGTCGGCAGTCCCACCCATTCAACAGAGCAGAGCAGAAAAGACGTTGCTCTGTCAACGTGACGTCAGCAGAGGCAGCTGTATCATCACCTGCAAGAGTGTTCTGTGACCGCTCTATGCCAGCGAAGAACGGATCAGTTAACAACAGGCAGGTAGGTAGCAACTACATACCTGTTAGGTGGTGTGTGTTAGTGTGTGTGCATCTTAATGAATCAGGTGCATCTTACTCCTGCATGCCAATCATTAAGAGTGGCATGCAGAATGCCTACCTTAAAGAAATTGTCCACTACTTGGACAACTTCTTCTCATACCCCTCGCTTGCACCCCAGAAAATAATAAGCTTATACTCACCTCCTTTGCTGGTGCCATTCCCGTGGTGTCTACATTCGCGCTCCCGGAGCACCCGTGCTGTTATGTACACATGAAGCTTGTGCCCAATCAGCACTGGCGTCACTGTCCCCACCTTCTGTCAAAGTGAGCATGAAGAAGAAGTCTGAGATCAGCTGCAGCTCTGACTTCCTCTTCAGGTTCGATTTGTCCTAAGGTAGGGACAGTGGGTGCTGGCGTCACGTGTCACACAACCATGCTGGAGTCCTGGGGAAGAGCTAGAGCTGACACCGTAGGAACGATGCCAGCACGCTAGGTGAGTATAAACTTTATTTTTTTATGGGGGCCAAACATTTTGATCAATAAGGGGTTGTCCTACAAGTGACAACCCTTTAAATTAATCAGGGCCTATATCCACAGCTATCCCTGTGCCTGGCCTGCCACTCACAATGTCATTGAAGTAGATCACTTTAACCCTTTAACCCCCAAGGGTGGTTTGCATGTTATTGACCATGCCAATTTTTACAATTCTGACCACTGTCCCTTTATGAGGTTATAACTCTGGAACGCTTTAACGGATCTTGGCGATTCTGAGAATGTTTTTTCGTGACAAATGGTAATTCATGTGAGTGGTAAAATTTCTTCGATATACAGTACAGACCAAAAGTTTGGACACACCTTCTCATTCAAAGATTTTTCTGTATTTTCATGACTATGAAACTTGTAGAATCACACTGAAGGCATCAAAACTATGAATTAACACATGTGGAATTATACATTACACTTTACAAAAAAGTGTGAAACAACTGAAAATGTGTCTTATATTCTAGATTCTTCAAAGTAGCCACCTTTTGCTTTGATTACTGCTTTTCACGCAGAAAAGGTGAATGGCTGGACTCTACATGCCTAGTTCCCACCGTGAAGCATGGAGGAGGTGGTGTGATGGTGCGGGGGGGCTTTGCTGGTGACACTGTTGGGGATTTATTCAAAATTGAAGCGGTGAGCGGTCCAGCTCACCCCAAACCATTTCGATTGGGTTCAGGTCTGGTGACTGTGGAGGCCAGGTCATCTGGTGTAGCACCCCAACACTCTCCTTCTTGGTCAAATAGCCCTTACACAGTCTGGAGGTGTGTTTGGGGTCATTGTACTGTTGAAAAATAAATGATGGTCCAACTAAACGCAAACCGGATGGAACAGTATGCTGCTGCAAGATGCTGTGGTAGCCATGCTGGTTCACTATGCCTTCAATTTTGAATAAATTCCCAACAGTGTCACCAGCAAAGCACCCCCACACCATTACACCACCTCCTCCATGCTTCACGGTGGGAACCAGCATGTAGAATCCATGCGTTCACCTTTTCTGCGTGCAAAGCGGTAATCAAAGCAAAAGGTGGCTACTTTGAAGAACCTAGAATATAAGACATATTTTCAGTTGTTTCACACTTTTTTGTAAAGTGTAATGTATAATTCCACATGTGTTAATTCATAATTTTGATGCCTTCAGTGTGATTCTACAATTTTCATAGCCATGAACATACAGAAAAATCTTTGAATGAGAAGGTGTGTCCAAACTTTTGGTCTGTACTGTATATTTCTTTATTTGTGAAAAAAATGGAAATTTGGCAAAAATGTTGAAAATTTAGCAATTTTCAAATTTTTAATTCTTATGCCCTTAAATCCGAGAGTGATATCACACAAAATAGTTAATAAATAACATTTTCCACATGTATACTTTAGATCAACACAATTTTGGAACCAAAATTTTTTTTGTTAGGAAGTGTTTTGTCTACTCCCAGATGTCCACCCAACATATGGGTGGATGAGCTCATTGAGAGGCTAGGGTCGGCCAGATACATCACCACCCTGGACCTATCGAAGGGGTGCCGGCAGATTCTCCTGTCCCAAGTGGCAAGTAGAAGACGACATTCTTTACACCAGATGGATGCTTCCATTATACCAGAATGCCGTTCGGTCTACAAGGAGCCCCAGCTACCTTCCAGAGGACTATGGACCTGATCCTAGCCCCTCAGAAGAAGCACGCCGCCACTAATTTGGACGACATCATGATTTTCAACCCGGAGTGGGGAAGTCACCTGCAGAAGGTCCAGGCGGTACTGGATGCACAGAGGAAGGCAGGGTTTACCATAAACCCAAAGAAGTGCACCAGCGGGAAAGAAGAGGCCAAATACTTAGGCTACATTGTTGGAAGGGGCAAAATCAAGCTGCAAATAGATAAAGTGGAGGCAATCCAAAAGTGGCCACAGCCGGTCTCCAAAAAGCAGGTCAGAGCATTCCTGGGCATTGTGGGATATTACCGCCGGTTTATCCTGAACTTCGCCATAGTAGCCTCCTCTCTGATGGACCTCCTTGAAGGGACTAAATCAACGATGGTCAAATGGTACTCTGAAGCTGAGATGGCGTTCCAGGAGTTGAAGCTTGTCTTGTGCAGACAGCCAGTCATGGTAGTGCCAGATTTCACTAAGGAGTATTTTGCTCCAAACGAACACCTCTGAAGTCGGTTTGGTAGCTGTTCTGTCCCCAAGATAGATGGCGACGAACACCCAGTCTTATACCTGAGTAGGAAACTCTCCTCCTGTGAGAAGAACTATGCCATCGTAGAGAAAGAGTGCTTGGCCATCAAATGGGCGATTGACAGCCTGATGTACTACCTGCTAGGCCGTAAGTTCAGG
>JARQOD010000004.1:122749407-122799477 GCA_033576555.1 Oophaga sylvatica
TCCCCACCTTCTGTCAAAGTGAGCATGAAGAAGAAGTCTGAGATCAGCTGCAGCTCTGACTTCCTCTTCAGGTTCGATTTGTCCTAAGGTAGGGACAGTGGGTGCTGGCGTCAGTGTCACACAACCATGCTGGAGTCCTGGGGAAGAGCTAGAGCTGACACCGTAGGAACGATGCCAGCACGCTAGGTGAGTATAAACTTTATTTTTTTATGGGGGCCAAACATTTTGATCAATAAGGGGTTGTCCTACAAGTGACAACCCTTTAAATGAATCAGGGCCTATATCCACAGCTATCCTTGTGCCTGGCCTGCCACTCACAATGTCATTGAAGTAGATCACTTTAACCCTTTAACCCCCAAGGGTGGTTTGCATGTTATTGACCATGCCAATTTTTACAATTCTGACCACTGTCCATTTATGAGGTTATAACTCTGGAACACTTTAACGGATCTTGGCGATTCTGAGAATGTTTTTTCGTGACAAATGGTAATTCATGTGAGTGGTAAAATTTCTTCGATATACAGTACAGACCAAAAGTTTGGACACACCTTCTCATTCAAAGATTTTTCTGTATTTTCATGACTATGAAAATTGTAGAATCACACTGAAGGCATCAAAACTATGAATTAACACATGTGGAATTATATATTACACTTTACAAAAAAGTGTGAAACAACTGAAAATGTGTCTTATATTCTAGATTCTTCAAAGTAGCCACCTTTTGCTTTGATTACTGCTTTTCACGCAGAAAAGGTGAATGGCTGGACTCTACATGCCTAGTTCCCACCGTGAAGCATGGAGGAGGTGGTGTGATGGTGCGGGGGGCTTTGCTGGTGACACTGTTGGGGATTTATTCAAAATTGAAGCGGTGAGCGGTCCAGCTCACCCCAAACCATTTCGATTGGGTTCAGGTCTGGTGACTGTGGAGGCCAGGTCATCTGGTGTAGCACCCCAACACTCTCCTTCTTGGTCAAATAGCCCTTACACAGTCTGGAGGTGTGTTTGGGGTCATTGTACTGTTGAAAAATAAATGATGGTCCAACTAAACGCAAACCGGATGGAACAGCATGCTGCTGCAAGATGCTGTGGTAGCTATGCTGTTCACTATGCCTTCAATTTTGAATAAATTCCCAACAGTGTCACCAGCAAAGCACCCCCACACCATACACCACCTCCTCCATGCTTCACGGTGGGAACCAGACATGTAGAATCCATGCGTTCACCTTTTCTGCGTGCAAAGCAGTAATCAAACAAAAGGTGGCTACTTTGAAGAACCTAGAATATAAGACATATTTTCAGTTGTTTCACACTTTTTTGTAAAGTGTAATGTATAATTCCACATGTGTTAATTCATAATTTTGATGCCTTCAGTGTGATTCTACAATTTTCATAGCCATGAACATACAGAAAAATCTTTGAATGAGAAGGTGTGTCCAAACTTTTGGTCTGTACTGTATATTTCTTTATTTGTGAAAAAAATGGAAATTTTGCAAAAATGTTGAAAATTTAGCAATTTTCAAATTTTTAATTCTTATGCCCTTAAATCCGAGAGTGATATCACACAAAATAGTTAATAAATAACATTTTCCACATGTATACTTTAGATCAACACAATTTTGGAACCAAAATTTTTTTTGTTAGGAAGTGTTTTGTCTACTCCCAGATGTCCACCCAACATATGGGTGGATGAGCTCATTGAGAGGCTAGGGTCGGCCAGATACATCACCACCCTGGACCTATCGAAGGGGTGCCGGCAGATTCTCCTGTTCCCAAGTGGCAAGTAGAAGACGACATTCTTTACACCAGATGGATGCTTCCATTATACCAGAATGCCGTTCGGTCTACAAGGAGCCCCAGCTACCTTCCAGAGGACTATGGACCTGATCCTAGCCCCTCAGAAGAAGCACGCCGTCACTAATTTGGACGACATCATGATTTTCAACCCGGAGTGGGGAAGTCACCTGCAGAAGGTCCAGGCGGTACTGGATGCACAGAGGAAGGCAGGGTTTACCATAAACCCAAAGAAGTGCACCAGCGGGAAAGAAGAGGCCAAATACTTAGGCTACATTGTTGGAAGGGGCAAAATCAAGCTGCAAATAGATAAAGTGGAGGCAATCCAAAAGTGGCCACAGCCGGTCTCCAAAAAGCAGGTCAGAGCATTCCTGGGATTGTGGGATATTACCGCCGGTTTATCCTGAACTTCGCCATAGTAGCCTCCTCTCTGATTGACCTCCTTGAAGGGACTAAATCAACGATGGTCAAATGGTACTCTGAAGCTGAGATGGCGTTCCAGGAGTTGAAGCTTGTCTTGTGCAGACAGCCAGTCTTGGTAGTGCCAGATTTCACTAAGGAGTATTTTGCTCCAAACGAACACCTCTGAAGTCGGTTTGGTAGCTGTTCTGTCCCCAGAATAGATGGCGACGAACACCCAGTCCTATACCTGAGTAGGAAACTCTCCTCCTGTGAGAAGAACTATGCCATCGTAGAGAAAGAGTGCTTGGCCATCAAATGGGCAATTGACAGCCTGATGTACTACCTGCTAGGCCGTAAGTTCAGGCTAATATCAGATCATGAGGCAGCACGGTGGCTCAGTGGATAGCACTACAGACTTGCAGCACTGGAGTCCTAGGTTTGAATCCCACCAAGGACAACATCTGCAAGGAGTTTGTATGTTCTCCCCGTATTTGCGTGGGTTTCCTCCGGGTACTCCGGTTTCCTCCCACATTCCAAAACATACTGATAGGGTATCTAGATTGTGAGCCCCTTCGGGGACAGCAACGATAATGTGTGCAAACTGTAAAGGCTGCGGAATATGTTAGCGCTATATAAAAATAAAGATTATTATTATCATGCACCCCCGAGATGGATGAGGGAAAGCAAGGGGAAGAATGCCCGGGTGACTAGATAGTTTTTAGCACAGCAGGATTTTAATTTTCATGTCGACCACAGTACATGGAAGCTGCATGGGAACGCATACTCCCCTGCATAGCCAGTGAAGGAGCCAAAACCCCTGGCTTTGGGCAGAGGGGGAATATGTGACAGAGTCACTGGTAATGTAATAGAGGGGAGACATGTTTCACTACATCTAATGGTGTTAAGTTATGTTATGGACTGGTTTTTAGGGGGACATTCATAGAGTGGGTGGGAGAGTGTCCCCCATATCTCCCTCTACAGAGCTAGCACCACTATGTGCTGACAAGACCTGGGTGACATCACAGTCATGTGATCAGTCACGTGGTTGAGTCCAGGCAGTATCCTGAATCCTGGGCTTAAATGGCTGAAGGAAAGAACTTTCAGGTTTCAGTGTGTGGGCCTGGAGAAGGCGCACTCTAGGAGAGTGCTCCATGGACTGGAGAACCTGAGCCATGTGTGTTCTGTCAGCCGCTCACAAAGTACTGTGTTTGTTCTGCCACCATTTTGTTTTGTTTTCCTGTTTTGCCCAGTGGGCTGTATTTTGTTTACTACCCCTTGGTTTATGCTGCCTATAATAAACCAAAGGAAGTTCTTAAAGCCGCAGTGTATCCGTGTCTACCTCTGTGTGCAGCCGAGTGAGCTGACCTACCACAATATATATATACTAGCTGTTTCCAGCCAGCTAACGCTCGGCACGCACATTGCTATCTAATTAATGCTGCTGGTGATTAAACTAAAGTAAATAATGACAAAATTCAATAGCGCTTACGCAGGTGGTAAATGAAATTAAAATGAAGTTAATAACAATAATAATCATCAAAAATCTGAATAATACTAATGATACATTTTATTCACAGTGTAAAATCGAAAACAAACTGGATTCAGTAAGATGCTCGTGTGGTAATGTGTGGGGACGGAGTCTTGTGTGGTAATGTGTGGGGACAGAGCCTCATGTGGGTAATGTGTGGGGACGGAGCCTGTGTGATAATGTGTGGTGACGGAGCCTCGTGTGGTAATGTGTGGGGACGGAGCCTCGTGTGATAATGTGTGGTGACGGAGCCTCGTGTGGTAATGTGTGGGGACGGAGCCTCGTGGTAATGTGTGGGGACAGAGCCTCGTGTGTTAATGTGTGGGGACGGAGCCTCGTGTGGTAAGGTGTGGGGACGGAGCCTCTGTGGTCATGTGTGGGGACGGAGCCTCGTGTGTTATGTGGCGGAAGGAGCTGTTGTTATGGGGGAACGGAGCCTGTGTGGTAATGTGTGGGGACAGAGCCTCGTGTGTTAATGTGTGGGGAAGGAGCCTCGTGTGTTATGTGTGGGGACGGAGCCTCGTGTGGTAATGTGTGGGGACGAGCCTCGTGTGGTAATGTGGGGGACGAGCCTCGGTGGTAATTGTGGGGACGGAGCCTCGTGTGGTAATGTGTATTGAGAACTCGTGTGGTATGTGTGGGGCGAGCCTCGTGTGTTAATGTGGGGGACGGAGACTCGTGTGTTAATATGGGGAATGGAGCCTCGTGTGGTAATGTGTGGGGACAGAAGCCTCGTGTGGTAATGTGTGGGGACAGAGCCTCGTGTGGTAATGTAGGGGGACGGAGCCTCGTGTGGTAATGTGTGGGGACGGAGCCTCGTGTGGTATTGTGTGGGGACGGAGCCTCGTGTGTAATGTGGGAGGGCGGGATTATGTGTGGTAATGTGGTGGGGGGCAGGATTATGTGTGGTAATGTGGTGGGGGGCAGGATTATGTGTGGTAATGTGGTGGGGGGGTGGGATTATGTGTGGTAATGTGGTGGGGGGCAGGATTATGTGTGGTAATGTGGTGGGGGGCACGATTATGTGTGGTAATGTGGTGGGGGGGTGGGTTTTGTGTGGTAATGTGGTGGGGGGTGGGATTATGTGAGGTGATGTGGTGGGGGGCCGGGATTATGTGTGGTGATGTGGTGGGGGCCAGGATTTTGTGTGGTGATGTGGTGGGGGGCAGGATTGTGTGTGGTAATGTGGTGGGGGGGCGGGATTATGAGTGGTAATGTGGTGGGGGCGGGATTATGAGCGGTAATGTGGTGGGGGGCGGGATTATGAGCAGTAATGTGGTAATGGGGCGGGATTATGTGTGGTAATGTGGTGGTGGGCGGGATTATGTGTGGTAATGTGGTGGACAGGCGGGATTATGTGTGGTGATGTGGTAGGGGGCGGGATTATGTGTGGTGATGTGGTGGTGAGGCGGGATTATGAGTGGTAATGTGGTGGGGGGGCGGAATAATGAGTAGTAATGTGGTGGGGGGGCGGGATTATGTGTAGTAATGTGGTGGGGGGCGGGATTATGAGCGGTCATGTGGTGGTAGGGTGGGATTATGAGCTGTAATGTGGTGGGGGGAGGGATTATGAGCAGTAATGTGGTGGGGGCAGGATTATGTGTGGTAATGTGGTGGGGGGCCAGCATTGTGTCTGGTGATGTGTTTGTGTGTGCAAAGTGGTGGGGGGGGCGGGATTGTGTGTGGTAATGTGGTGGGGGGCGGGATTATGTGTGGTAATGTGGTGGGGGGGCAGGATTATGTGTGGTAATGTGGTGGGGGGGCGGGATTATGTGTGGTAATGTGGGGGGGTGGGATTGTGTGTGGTAATGTGGTGTGGGCGGGATTATGTGTGGTGATGTGTTTGTGTGGCAATGTGGTGGGGCGGGATTATGTGTGGTAATGTGGTGGGGGGCGGGATTATGTGTGGTAATGTGGTGTGGGTGGGATTGTGTGCGGTGATGTATTGTGTGTGGCAATGTGGTGGGGGTGGATTATGTGTGGTAATGTGGTGTGGGTGGGATTGTGTGCGGTGATGTATTTGTGTGTGGCAATGTGGTGGGGGCGGGATTATGTGTGGTAATGTGGTGGGGGGGCGGGATTGTGTGTGGTAATGTGGTGTGGGCGGATTGTGTGTGGTAATGTGGTGGGGCTGGGATTATGTGTGGTAATGTGGTGGGGGGGCGGGATTGTGTGTGGTAATGAGGTGTGGGTGGGATTATGTGTGGTAATGTGGTGGGGTGGAGCTACTGTGCAGGGGGTGGGATTAGCAAGTAATCACGATGCCTCTTATATATATATATATATATATATATATATATATATATATATATATATATACAGTACAGACCAAAAGTTTGGACACACCTCATTCAAAGATATTTCTGTATTTTCAGGACTATGAAAATTGTAAATTCACACTGAAGGCATCAAAACTATGAATTAACACATGTGGAAATATACATTACACTTTACAAAAAAAGTGTGAAACAACTGAAAATATGTCTTATATTCTAGGTTCTTCAAAGTAGCCACCTTTTGCTTTGATTACTGCTTTGCACGCAGAAAAGGTGAACGGCTGGACTCTACATGCCTTGTTCCCACCGTGAAGCATGGAGGAGGTGGTGTGATGGTGTGGGGGTGCTTTGCTGGTGACACTGTTGGGGATTTATTCAAAATTGAAGGCATACTGAACCAGCTTGGCCACCACAGCATCTTGCAGCAGCATGCTATTCCATCCGGTTTGCATTTAGTTGGACCATCATTTATTTTTCAACAGGACAATGACCCCAAAGACACCTCCAGGCTGTGTAAGGGCTATTTGACCAAGAAAGAGAGTGTTGGGGTGCTACGCCGGATGACCTGGCCTCCACAGTCACCAGACCTGAACCCAATCGAGATGGTTTGGGGTGAGCAGGACCGCTCACCGCTTCAATGTTGAATAAATCCCCAACAGTGTCACCAGCAAAGCAACCCCACACCATCACACCACCTCCTCCATGCTTCACGGTGGGAACCAGGCATGTAGAGTCCATCCGTTCACCTTTTCTGCGTGCAAAGCAGTAATCAAAGCAAAAGGTGGCTACTTTGAAGAACCTAGAATATAAGACATATTTTCAGTTGTTTCACACTTTTTTGTAAAGTGTAATGTATAATTCCACATGTGTTAATTCATAGTTTTGATGCCTTCAGTGTGATTCTACAATTTTCATAGTCGTGAAAATACAGAAAAATCTTTGAATGAGAAAGTGTGTCCAAACTTTTGGTCTGTACTGTATATATATATATATATATATATATATATATATATTTCCATCTCCGGCCTTCTCTGTGTGACTGCACAGACTGTATTATTACAGTGTGTAGATTATGCCTGTATTAAGAAAGATCGCAGACATCATAAATCTTACTTTGCTTGTTGCATCTGCTATTGGCTGTATTAGACCCAGGACCCCTCATTTCTAGAGAAGCCTTCAATCTCATTACTTCTGTGAAGCATATACACTAATGAGATTACCATGGGCAATTATTTTAACCACCCTGGTTTCTGTCATGGCGTGCAGACAAATCTGGGCTGTGGTTTCATCTTCAACAGAAGAAGAATCTGATCTGTAAAAGGTTTTTTTTTCTTGTATAATTAATCATATTGGAGAATTAAGCCAAATAATCCTTCTCATATGTGCAAATTGTAGGAATGTGTACAGCTAAGCAAAAGAAGGAAAACCACAGATTCTTCGGAAGGATCTGCAGAGGCAGCATAATAGTAACCTTGCAGAGCTCTGTAGAGCATTCGGTGAAAGGAAATTCTAAGGCTATGGTTCCACGGTCCGGAACCATAGCGCTTTTGACGGAGCGGAAATTCCGCTCCGCTAAGCCCCGCCCCCTTTCTGACGCGCGATCTTTCCGGAGGTGTTCAGGACACCTCCGGAACACCTCCGGAAAGAGCGCAGGGCTACATAGCCCTGTGTTAATTATGTTGCGGCGACGCACCGTCGCCGCAATACGCGAGGACATGCTGCGGTCTGAAAAGACGCGCCGCATGTCCGTTTACACAGGTTTGCCACCTGCGTATTGTTACGCATAGTGGAGACGGGATTTCTTGAAATCCCTCCACTATGCTGTAACATCTGGACGCTGCGTGTTTGGCGCTGCGCCAGCGCACAGCGCCAAACACGCAGCGTTTCCTGACCGTGGAAACTCACCTTAGAATATCCTTACAATGTATAAATTGCCTCCAATGCTCCCAAGTTGTAGTCACAATTTGGGGGGCATCTGTCAGACATAGTGTGCAGAACAGTGGCTAATGTAGCTTTGTATTCCTCCACTCCATTTATTCAGGACTAGAGCCTTTGTGTGCAAATATGGTGCATATATGAAATAGACATGATATATCATAAATAGTTAAAGAGTAAATGTATTATGAATCCAAGTGTTGGACTAGGATGACAAGGCCCCGCAGTAACATTGTCTATGAGGGCGCACTGCAAATATTGCAATACACTCATTCAAAAGTGTATTGTGCCAAATACTGCTCAAAAAGGGAGCTGTGGGGAACATTACTGTACAGTGGCCTACCTGGGATTTCACCTGTTCGCCTGTGGGCCTGTTCGAGCCTGTATACTCCCATCTAGATAAATAAAGCATATACCTTTATCTCTTATTGAAAAGTGTTGTTGTAAAGCCACTTTTAGTAAATATAGCCCAACTAGCCCCATGTAACAAAGAGAAACACGTTTTCATAACTCTAATCTTATTAAAAGATAATTTTACGTGAGCCCCAGTGCTGGATCTATGGGGGTTAGAGACGGTGAGTATGCACTACTGTGCTGTGACATAAAATTGCTTACCATTTGGAATATTTCTAAAGATGTAAATGTAATGGTGTCCTGCAGTACTGTAGCTTTGTAGTTTCCGAAAAGCTGTATAAGACAATCCTTTAGCTTATCGTATATTTTGACTAGGGATTCAATAATCTCCTTACTAGTGATTTAATACTCCTAAAGACTTTTAGAATAGGATTTCCATGGAATAAAACCATGTTACACATGTTTATAGGCAGAAGGAATTCAACCTGTTACACATTGTTCCACCACATATCCTTCTTCAGGTCTCACACAAAGGACAGGGCAGCGAGGTTCATGGAGTATATGCCATCGAACACGAAGTCTACTTCTTGTATAGCACTGCAGTATGGTGTGCGCATATGGCAATCACAAAATGTTATCATTGAACTGATAAACATCTTGCTACGATTGATGTTAAAATGTATGTTCTATTGAAAAGTAGCTTAAAAGGAACCCATCACCAGGTTTTCCCAATATGAACTATGGCCACCACCGTTAAGGCCTCTTTTATTGCATTCTAGTAAGCTGTAGGTAAGTTCACAACCCCCCTCTGAAAAGTAAAAAAATACCTTTTATTATCACGCCATAAGGGGTGGTCCAGTTGGATGGGCATCTATGGTCTGCCTTAGACGTCTGCTGTTTAGTTGCAAGCGCTGTCATCTTGCTTGACTTCATGTGGATGACGCATTGTGCGTCACCCACATACTGTCCCCCAATTACGCTCCTGCGCAGACATACTTCACTCTGCGCTACTGAGGACAAAACAAAGTACTGTAATGCGCTTGCGCTGGCTTCACTTCTGGGCCATTGGCGCTCTTTGGCCTCTCCTAATGCATGTACATTACAGTTCTTTGATCTACCATCATTAGGACAGAGCTAAGTGCGTCTGTGCAGGAGCGCAACTAGGGACACTGTCGATGATATAGGATGTGTCAACCACATGAAGCGAGCAGGATGACGATGATTGTGACGAGAGCGGAGGGAAGACCAGCAATATGCATCGGACCACACTGCACCGTATGGGGAGATAATAAAAATGATCTTTTGTACTATGCAGAAGTGATTGGGAACTTATGTACAGGTTACTAGATTACTGAGAAAGAGAGGCCTTAAAGTGAGTAGGTTTACTTTATATTGGGAAAACCTGGTGACAGGTGCCCTTTAACAAATTATATCTTCATTGCCTGTGAGTCATGAATAGAGATGAGCGAATATGTTCGGCACTCTCCTTATTCGGCAAGCTATAGCGCTCACCGAATAAGCTGTAGAGGGAACCTGGATAACTGGAGCGCTCCCGATAATCAGGTGTTCTGAGCCCCAGCTGTGTGACAGTCACAACACAAGCATGGAGAGCCCAACAAACAGGCTCTCCATGCATGTATTGTGACCGTAAGCGCTATAGCTTGCCGAATAAGAAGGGAGCCGAACATATTTACTCATCTCTAGTCATGAGGAAAGCACACAGGACATTTTGGCTGCCAACCTCCCACAGCAGATAGTCGGCAGTGAACTCCACAGTAGTAATTATTGCTGAGGAAATTAATTGCACAAATAATATGGTAAGACTACACATTTCACACTTTTAAAAGGACATGGCATGCAAGAAACTTCAATCTTTGTACAGCTGAAAAATTCTTTGTGGATAAGTAGCTAAAAATGTCTTCTAGTTGCTGTAAAAAGCTAATAGGTAGTTATGTAAAGAGAAAAAGGCTGATTGATCTATTTTAGCTTTCTCTTTTGTTCACTTTTTTTGTAATAATTAACAAAATGCAAAACCATTAACACTATCATTTTTTTAAATCATTCTTACTTTACAGCATTTTAAAAAGTTAAATGAAAACTTTTGCACATTACTGTATATACTGTATACACACAGATATATACAGAGACAGATAGATTAGATAGATGATAGATAGATTAGATAGATAGATTTAGATACAGTGGGGTAAATAATTATTTGATCCCTTGCTGATTTTGTAAGTTTGCCCACTGACAAAGACATACAGTATAGTGCAGCTCAACCCCACCCCCACACACAGTATAGTACAGATCCCCCACACACAGAGTATAGTGCAGGCGCAGCTCCCCCAATAAACAGTGTAGTGCATCTCCCCCACATACAGTATAGTGCAGCTCCCCAACACACAGTATAGTGCAGCTCCCCCAACACACAGTATAGTTCAGCTCACTCCAACACACAGTATAGAGCAGCTCCCCTTAGCACACAGTATAGTGCAGCTCCCCCAACACACAGTATAGTGCAGTATAGTGCAGGCGCAGCTCCCAATACACAGTATAATGCAGATACACACACAGTATAGTGCAGACCCCACACTCACACACACACACCAATGATGCATACACACACACTCACACAATACACACCACTCCTCTTTTTCTCCCCACGCTGCTCCATGCTCTGCTCCGGTCTCATTCGCTCCACTGCTGGTACAGCGTGGCACACGATGAAATGACGTCATCGCACGCTCACTGAGTCACAAGCAGAGAGGGAGTAATGGGAGAGGGAATGTCAGCTGATGCTCTCTCTTCCATCACTCTTTCAAATGTATTGGAGTCTATGATGCCGATAAGTTGAATGAGCGATGGGGTCATCGCCAGGCTACATAGCGGCCGTCCGCAACCTCTGAAGAATTAAAGGGCCTGCAGCCAAAAAACGGGCAGAGTGGCTGTGGGCCGCACTAGATGATATCGCGGGCCGTATATGGCTCGCGGGCCGGACGTTCCCCACCGCTGCTCTACAACATGGACAAGACCAAATAGCTTTCTAAGGATGTTCAGGACAAGCTCATAGACCTGCACAAAGCTGGAATGGGCTACAAAACCATAAGTAAGGCGCTGGGTGAGAAGGAGACAACTGTTGGTGCAATAGTAAGAAAATGGATGAAATACAAAATGACTGTCAATCGACATTGATCTGGCAAACCATGCAAAATCTCACTTCGTGGAGTATCCTTGATCGTGAGGAAGGTGAGAGATCAGCCTAAAACTACATGGGGGAACTTGTTAATGATCTCAAGGCAGCTGGGACCACAGTCACCAAGAAAACCATTGGTAACACATTACGCAGCAAAGGTTTAAATTCCTGCAGTGCCCGCAAGGTCCCCCTACTTAAGAAGGCACAAGTCCAGACCCGTCTGAAGTTTGACAGTGAACACCTGGATGATTCTGTGAATGAGTGGGAGAAGGTGCTGTGGTCAGATGAAACAAAAATTGAGCTCTTTGGCATTAACTCAACTCGCCATGTTTGGAGGAAGAGAAATGCATGGAGGTGGAAACATTATGTTTTGGGGGTGTTTCTCTGCTAAGGGCTCAGTATACAGCAAAAGGTGAAAAAATAAAATGTAACTTTTAATATATATTATTAAAAAGAGTGAGTCATCCAATAAAATAAACAAGACAATGCTATTATACAACCAGTCAGATAGCAGTATGTATTAGATAACTGAGAGTAGCAAAGTCTAAATAGGATACAAGTAGCCACCCTATCAATAAATAGTGGCGACGTGGTCCAGAAACAGCAAATAGGTCACAATGGGCCACTAATCAGATATAGCCATAACTAGGAATACACATGTAAAATGCAAAACAGACAATAAATACAATACGTTATGGTGAGAAAAAGAGATAAATTGGAACAATCTCACCACAATTCCAAATAGGTCCGGGAGCCGTTATCAGGAATCACATATGTAGCCAATCGATCACTGAAGGAACGGGAGGACAATTCCCTGTCATTCCCTATGGGGCTATCAATAAAGTTTTGCATTTTTTGTCTGTTGTGCATTCCTAGTTATGGCTATATCTGATTAGTGGCCCATTGTGACATATTTGCTGTTTCTGGGACCACGTCGCCACTATTTATTGATAGGGTGGCTACTTGTATCCTATTTAGACTTTGCTACTCTCAGTTATCTATTCCATACTGCTATCTGACTGGTTGTATAATAGCATTGTCTTGTTTATTTTATTTATTTTTATTTTATAAAAATAAAAAATATAAAAAAAATAAAGATTATTATTGGGTGACTCACTCTTTTAATAATATATATTAAAAGTTATGTTTTATTTTTTCACCTTTTGCTGTATACTGCTACTTTATGTGGTGTAAATTGTGATTTTGAACTTTGGTTATACCAAAATTCTGGCTATATTCCTCTCTGCTAAGGGCTCAGAATACTTCCCTGCATCAATGGTAGAATGGATGGAGCCATGTACCATAATATCCTGAGTGACAACCTCCTTTCCTCCACCAGGACATTAAAAATTGGTCGTGGCTGGGTCTTTCAGCAAGACAATGACCCAAAACATACAGCCAAAGCAACAAAGGAGTGGCTCAAAAAGAAGCACATTAAGGTCATGGAGTAGCCTAGCCAGTCTCCAGACCTTAACCCCTTTCTGCCATCGGACGTACTATCCCATCCATGTGACCTGGGCCAATCTGACCATGGACGGGATAGTACGTCACATGCGATCGGACGCGCTCCAGGGGGGAGCGTGGCCGATCGCGGCCGGGTGTCAGCTGATTACCACATGATCGCGGTTGTACCGGGGGCACAGGGAAGCATCGCGCAGGGAGGGGGCTCCCTGCGTGCTTCCGTGAGACCCTCAGAACAGCGTGATGTATCGCACTGTTCCGAGGGACCCTCCTCTCTGCAGGACCCCGGATCCAAGAGGGCCGCAGGGTCCTTACGGGTCCTGCAGGGAGGCGGCTTCCTCAGTGTCTGCTGAGAGCAGGCACTGAGAAAGCCTGCAGCACTGCTCACTCGTGGTCTGACAGTGTCGTGCCCTGTAGACAGCGATCTGACTTTATACAGTGATGTCCCACCATGGGACAAAGTAAAAAAGTTAAAAAAATGAAAATAACATGTGTAAAAAAAATTCCAAAATAAAGGAAAAAAAAAATATTCCCCAATAAATTCATTTCTTCATGTAAATAAAAAAAACAATAAAAGTACACATATTTGGTATCGACGCGTCCATAACGACCCGCCTTACAGAGCTGTCCCACTAGTTAACCCTTTAGTGAACCCCTTAAAAAAAACCAAAAAAAAAAACAATGATATATCATCATAGCGCCGAACAAAAGTTGAATAACACGCGATCAAAAAGACGGATATAAATAAACATGGTACCGCTGAAAACGTCATCTTGTCCCGCAAAAAACAAACCACCATACAGCATCAACAGCGAAAAAATAAAAATTTATAGCTCGCAGAATAAAGCGATGCAAAAATCATTATTTTTTATATAAAATTGTTTTTATTGTATAAAAGCGTCAAAACAAAAAAAATGATATAAATGAGGTATCGCCGTAATCATACGAACCCGAAGAATAAAACTGCTTTATAAATTTTACCACACGCGGAACGGTATAAACGCCCCCCCCAAAAGAAATTTATTAATTGATTTTTGTTCATTCTAACCTCCCAAAAATCGAAATAAAAAGCGATCAAAACAATGTCACATGCCCAAAAATGGTACCAATAAAAAAGTCAACTCGTACCGCAAAAAGTAAGACCTCACATGACTCTGTGGGCCAAAATATGCAAAAATTATAGCTCTCAAAATGTGGTGATGCAAAAATTATTTTTGCAATAAAAAGCGTCTTTTAGCGTGACAGCTGCCAAACATAAAAACCCGCTATAAACAGTAAATCAAACCCCCCTTTATCACCCACTTAGTTAGGGAAAAATAATAAAATTAAAAAAATGTATTTGTTTCCATTTTCCCATTAGGGTTAGGGTTAGGGTTGGGGTTGGGATTAGGGTTAGGGGTGTGTTAGGGTTAGGTTTGTGGTTAGGGTTATGGTTAGGGTTGGGACTAGGGTTAGAGGTGTGTTGGGGTTAGGGTTGGAGTTAGAATTGGGGGGTTTCCACTGTTTAGGCACATCAGGGGCTCTCCAAATGTGACAATGCGTCTGATCTCAATTCCAGCCAATTCTGCGTTGATAAAGTCAAACGGTGCTCCTTCCCTTCTGAGCTCTGACATGCGCCCAAACAGTAGTTTACCCCCACATATGGGGTATCAGTGTACTCAGGACAAATTGCACAATAAATCTTGGGGTCCAATTTATTCTGTGACCCTTGGGAAAATAAAAAAAGGGGGCAAAAATATCATTTTTGTAAAAAAAAAACAATTTTTATGTTTTTTCGGCTGTACCTTATAAACTTCTGTGAAGCACTTGGGGCTTCATAGCGCTCACCACACATCTAGATAATTTCCTTATGGGGTCTATTTTCCAAAATGAGGTCACTTGTGGGGGGTTTCCACTGTTTAGGCACATCAGGGGCTCTCAAAACGCAACATGACGCCCGCAGATATTCTATCAAAGTCTGCAATCCAAAACGTCACTACTTCCTTTCCGAGCCCCGACATGTGCCCATACAGTAGTTTTCTCCCACATATGGGGTATCAGCATACTCAGGACAAATTTGACAACAACTTTTGGGGTCTAATTTCTCCTGTTACCCTTGAGAAAATAAAAGTTGGGAACTAAAAGATCATGTTTGTGGAAAAAATATGATTTTTTAATTTTCATGCACAGGCGTTATATAACTTTAGTGAAACACCTGGGGGTTTAAAGTTCTCACCACACATCTAGATAAGTTCCTTGAGGGGTCTAGTTTCCAAAATGGTGTCATTTGTGGGGGTTTCCACAGTTTAGGCACATTAGGGGCTCTCCAAACACGACATGGCGTCCAGCCAATTCTGCGTTAAAAAAGTCAAACGGCGCTCCTTCCTTCTGAGCTCTGCCAAGCACCCAAACAGTGGTTTACCCCCACATATGGGGTATCAGCGTACTCATGACAAATTGCACAATAAATTTTGGGTCTTGTTACCCTTGGGAAATTTTTTTTTTATGGCTCTACTTTATAAACTTGTGTGAAGCACTTGGGGGTTCAAATTGCTCACCACAGATCTAGATAAGTTCCTTAGGGGGTCTTTTTTCCAAAATGGGGTCACTTGTGGTGGGTTTCCACTGTTTAGGCACATCAGGGGCTCTCCAAATGCATCATGGCGTCCAATCTCAATTCCAGCCAATTTTGGTTGGAAAAAGTCAAATGGCGCTCCTTCCATTTCGAGCTCTGCCGTGCGCCCAAACAGTGGTTCCCCCCCCACATGGTTTATCAGCGTACTCAGGACAAAATGGACAACAACTTTTGTGGTCCAATTTCTCCTGTTACCCTTGGGAAAATAAAAAATTGGTGACTAAAAGATAATTTTTGTGGGAAAAAAAATAGGATTTTTTATTTTCATGCCCGGGCATTATTAACTTGTGTGAAGCACTTGGGGGTTCAAAGTGCTCACCAGAGATCTAGATAAGTTCCTTAGGGTTCTAGTTTCCAAAATGGGGTCACTTGTGGGGGTTTCCACTGTTTAGGCACATCTGGGGTACTGCAAACGGAGCATGACCCCCATCAATATCTGCATTCCAGAACTTAATTACTTCCTTTCCAAGCCCTGCCGTGCGCTCAGTTTCCCCCCCACATATGGGGTATCAGCATACTCAGGACAATTTGGACAACAACTTTTGGGGTCCAATTTCCTTGGGAAAAATCAAAAATTTGGGACTAAAAATTCATTTTTTTGGAAAATAGTTTTTTTTTTTCAAACCCAGGCATTATAAACTTTTGTGAAACACTTGGGGGTTCAAAGTGCCCACAACAGATCTAGATAAGTTCCATAGGGGCTCTAGTTTCCAAAATGGTGTCACTTATGGGGGGTTTCCACTGTTTAGGCGCATCATGGGCTCTCCAAACGGGACATGGCATACAATCTCAATTCCAACCAATTTTGGTTTGAAAAAGTCAAACGGCGCTCCTTCCCTTACGAGCTCTGCCGTGTGCCCAAACAGTGGTTTTCCCCCACATATGGGGTATTGGCGTACTCAGGAGAAATTGCACAACAACTTTATCTGTCCATTTTCTCCTTTTACCCTTGTGAACATAAAAAAAGTTTGTAAAAGATAATTTTTGTGACTAAAAAGTTAAATGTTCATTTTTTCCTTCCACGTTGCTTTAGCTCCTGTGAAGCACCTGAAGGGTTAATAAACTTCTTGAATGTGGTTTTGAGTACCTTGAGGGGTGTAGTTTTTAGAATGGTGTCACTTTTGGGTATTTTCTGCCATATAGACCCCTCAAAGTGACTTCAAATGTGAGGTGGTCCCTAAAAAAAATGGCTTTGTAAATCTTGTTGTAAAAATGAGAAATCGCTGGTCAACTTTTAACCCTTATAATTTCCTGACAAAAAAAATTTTGGTTCCAAAATTGTGCTGATTGCAAAATTGCAAAATTTTCAAAATTTTCGTCATATTTGCATTTTTTTCAAAAATAAACGCAAGTCATATAGGAGAAATTTTACCACTAACGTGAAGTACAATATGTCACGAGAAAATATTCTCAGAATCGCGAAGATCCGCTGAAGCGTTCCAGAGTTTTAACCTCATAAAGAGACAGTGGTCAGAATTGTAAAAATTGTCCCGGTCATTAACGTGCAAACCACCCTTGGGGGTAAAGGGGTTAATCCCATAGAAAACTTATAGAGGGAGTTGAAGCTCCGAGTTACCAAGCGACAGCCTCAAAATCTTAATGATTTAGATATTATGTGCAAAGAAGAGTGGACCAAAATTCCACCTGACATGTGCGCAAACCTCATCATCAACTACAAAAAAGGGTTTTGCCACCAAGTATTATTAAGTCTTGTTTGCCATAGGGATCAAATACTTATTTCTCACTGCAAAATGCAAATAAATTTATATCATTTATACAATGTGATTTTCTGGATTTTATTTTCGATATTCTATCTCTCAATGTTAAAATTAACCTATCCTTAAAATTATAGACTGTTCATGTCTTTGTCAGTGGACAAACCTACAAAATCAGCAAGGGATCAAATACTAATTTCCCCCACTGTATTATATTTCTATGTGTATATAGATACATAAAAATAGCTATATTATATAAAGTAGTATATATATATATATATATATATACAGTACATTTATATAGTTATATGTATATATATATATACATATATATACAGTACAGACCAAAAGTTTGGACACACCTTCTCATTCAAAGATTTTTCTGTATTTTCACGACTATGAAAATTGTAGAATCACACTGAAGGCATCAAAACTATGAATTAACACATGTGGAATTATACATTACACTTTACAAAAAAGTGTGAAACAACTGAAAATATGTCTTATATTCTAGGTTCTTCAAAGTAGCCACCTTTTGCTTTGATTACTGCTTTGCATGCAGAAAAGGTGAACGGATGGACTCTACATGCCTGGTTCCCACCTGAAGCATGGAGGAGGAGGTGTGATGGTGTGGGGGTGCTTTGCTGGTGACACTGTTGGGGATTTATTTAAAATTGAAGGCATACTGAACCAGCATGGCTACCACAGCATCTTGCAGCGGCATGCTATTTCATCCGGTTTGCGTTTAGTTGGACCATCATTTATTTTTCAACAGGACAATGACCCTAGACTGTGTAAGGGCTATTTGACCAAGAAGGTGTCACGCTGTCTAATGATATGAATACAATGTCAGTAAACTATTTATACAGGAACCACACTCTATACAACATATAGTTTAGCAACATCAGAATGTAAGTATAAAATAGATTTACCTGACACGATATCTGCAGAACTTAGGGTAAATCTTGAGGACTAGATGTGCAGAAACGATTTCTGTTTAACTCAGGGTTAATCTTGAGGACTTGATGAGCTGTAACAGGAAAGAGGAGGACCGGGGTCTAACCTGACCCTACACTGGGGTCCTAACTAATCCCTTACCTTGGAGGTACTGATAATGGTTCAGAGGTCCAAGTCTCCAGCCTAACCCTGTCTCCTATCAGACCCTGAACCCTGTAATCAGTCCTAAGAAGGATCCTGATTACCACCAAAGGGATATGGGCAGATCTCAGCTAAATACACAGATAAGACATATAAGACAGACAGGATAGCACTCACTTGCATACACACTCAAACACCGAAGGAACATAAATGGTCTGGGAAATAAACTCTAAGCAAGTTGAGCTTAAAACAACTAAGGAGCTCTCAACTTAAGTCAATACAGATTCATTCCTATCTGTGGACTGAATGAAGGATTTCACTGGCAACTCCCAAAGCAGACAACCAGGAATTTAAAGGAAACCAATCAACAAATAATCAATTGCAGCCGGGAGAAACTGCACCCAGTCCCAGCACCGAGCACAGACAGAATTAACTCCCTAGCTGCCAAACACAAAGAAACAGCAACTCAGCTGTGAGAAGTCAAAATGTGCAACCGCGACGATCTTCGTGGCAATGCACACATGACAGTACCCCCCCTTCTACGAGGGGCCTCCGGACCCTCAGGGCCAGGCCTGCCCGGGTGAGTTCTGTGGAAGGTCCGAACCAAACGATCTGCGTTAACATCAGACGCAGGGACCCACGTCCTCTCCTCCGGACCATACCCCTTCCAATGCACCAAGTACTGAAGGGACCGGCGATTCAGACGTGAGTCAATGATTTTTGATACTTGAAATTCCAAGTTGCCATTGACCAACACTGGAGGAGGAGGTAGAGGTGACGATATGACTGGTGCCACATACCTTTTAAGTAAAGACTTGTGGAACACATTATGAATTTTAAACGTAGGAGGGAGTTCCAGACGAAATGCCACAGGATTAATTATGGAACTGATCCTGTACGGCCCGATGAATCTGGGACCCAGTTTCCAGGAGGGCACTTTAAGTTTTATATTCCTGGTAGACAACCATACCAGATCGTTCACATTCAGATCTGGACCAGAAACTCTCCTCCTATCAGCCATACGTTTGTAACGGTTCCCCATCGCACTCAGATTATTCAATACACCTCTCCACACAGAAGCAAGTGACGACGAGAAACGCTCCTCCTCAGGAACCCCAGAAGGACCCCCCCCATTGAAAGTACAAAACTGAGGATGAAAACCATATGCCCCAAAAAACGGGGACTTACCAGTGGACTCGCTCCGCCTGTTGTTAAGAGCGAACTCTGCCAGAGGCAAGAAAGAAGACCAGTCCTCCTGGTTCTCCGAGACAAAACACCGGAGATATGTCTCTAAACTCTGATTCAGACGCTCTGTCTGACCATTGGTCTGCGGATGAAAGCTGAGGAAAACGACAATTGCATCCCCCGACGTAAACAAAATGCCCTCCAAAATTTGGACACAAACTGAGACCCCCTATCTGACACCACATCAGAAGGCAACCATGAAGTCTCACGATCTCCCTAATGAACACCTGCGCCAGAGTTTTAGCATTAGGGAGTGCAGGAAGAGCAACGAAATGTGCCATCTTACTGAACCTGTCAACAACCACCAGTATGACAGTATTCCCTGACGACGGAGGAAGGTCCGTAATGAAGTCCATAGATAAATGAGTCCATGGACACTCCGGAAGTTTCAAGGGTAAAAGGGTCCCAGACGGACGGGTATGAGGGGTTTTAGAGCGAGCACAAACCCCACAGGACGCGACAAAAGTTATAACATCTTTATTAGCGTTAGGCCACCAAAATCGGCGAGAAAGGAGATCTAAAGTAGCCTTACTCCCTGGATGTCCTGCTAAAGCAGAATTATGATGTGCCTCAATAACCTTTTGTCTCAACTGATTCGGGACAAACAGTCTCCCTGGAGGTCCTGCAGGGGCGTCCCCCTGAGCCTCTAACACCTCCTCCTCAAGCTCAGAACATACAGCCGACACTACCACCCCCTCCTGAAGGATAGGAATCGGGTCATCCGTTTTCCCGGCCCCTGGGAAACTGCGAGACAAGGCATCAGCCTTTACATTCTTAGACCCCGGGCGATAAGTGACGACAAAATTAAACCTGGTAAAAAACAACGACCATCGAGCTTGTCTGGAATTCAGACGCTTAGCGGATTCTAAATACAGCAGGTTCTTGTGATCAGTAATAACGGTGACCAGGTGGACTGCCCCCTCCAAAAAGTGACGCCATTCTTCAAAAGCCAATTTAATGGCCAAAAGTTCCCTATTGCCGATATCATAATTCCTTTCGGCGGACGACAATTTCTTAGAAAAGAAAGCGCACGGATGCCATTTACCAGGGGAAGGACCCTGGGACAATATAGCACCCACCCCTACGTCAGACGCGTCCACCTCAACAATGAAAGGCTGAGATACATCTGGTTGGATGAGAACGGGTGCCGAAGCAAAACATCTCTTCAAAGAGGAAAAGGCTTGGCAAGCCTTGTCCGACCACCTAGAAAAATCCGTCCCTTTTCTCGTCATGTCAGTGAGAGGTTTGACGACAGATGAGAAATTACAAATAAATTTCCGGTAGTAATTAGCAAACCCAAAAAAACGCTGCAGAGCCTTAAGATCCCCTGGCTGATCCCATTCAAGCACTGCTCTCACCTTTTCAGGGTCCATACGGAAACCGGAGGCTGACACCAAAAACCCAAAAACTGAAGTTCCTGTACGGCAAAAACACACTTCTCCAGTTTGGCGTATAGTTTATTGTCTCGCAAGATCTGCAACACCTGTCTCACATGCTCCTGGTGAGACACAAGATCTGGCGAGTAAATTAAAATGTCATCCAAATATACACCACAAACAGCCCCACAAGGTGACGAAAAATGTCATTAACAAAATGTTGGAATACTGCTGGTGCAGTAGTCAGACCAAAAGGCATGACCAGGTTTTCATAATGTCCCTCCGGCGTGTTAAACGCCGTTTTCCACTCATCCCCCTCTTTTATCCTAATCAGATTATACCCCCCCTGAGATCCAATTTAGAGAACCATTTGGCGCCAACAATTTGATTGAAGAGATCAGGAATAAGAGGGAGTGGATACGGATCTCGAACAGTAATCCGATTAAGTTCGCGGAAATCCAAGCAAGGGCGTAGGCCTCCATCTTTTTTCTTCACAAAGAAGAACCCCGCGGCCACTGGGGAAGATGAAGGTCTAATATGCCCTTTGGCCAGACTTTCCAAATATAATCTTTCATAGCCTGCCTTTCAGGACCAGAAAGATTATACAACCTAGCTTTAGGCAACTTAGCATCAGGAAGTAGATTAATAGAGCAGTCATACACGCGATGAGGAGGCAACTCCCGACACCCCTCCTCAGAGAAAACATCCCCAAAATCCTCCAAAAAAGGAGGCAAAGTACTAGGCACGACCGCACTGATGACTGTGTTCATGCAGTTGCTTTTGCAAAACTCCCCATTGGCTTATCTCTCTGGACTGCCAATTAATCACAGGGTTATGTTTAACCAGCCAAGGAAGTCCCAACACAATGGGAGTAGGTAGACCCTCCAACACATAACAAGATAATTGTTCCCTATGTATTGCCCCTACCCGAAGGTCAATGTTATGAACCTCATGAACAAAGCTACCTTGGCCGAGAGGCCTGGCGTCAATGGAGAAAATAGGGATCGGTTTGACCAATACACTCAGATGCATACCTTGAGCCTGAGCAAACTGAGCGTCAACCAGATTAGCCCCGGAACCACTATCCAGAAGAACAGACAATCTCTTCACTCTAGTACCAACCACCACCTCCACTGGTACAAGGAACTGAGAAGAACCGGCGGATGAAATACATACTCCCAGGTTGTCGTCCACCACACAATCTGGGATTAGCAGTTTTCCGGCGACTTTTTACTTAACAAGACACGGGATGGACATTCTCCAACAAAATGTCCCTCTTTCCCGCAAAAAAAACACCCTTCTAGTCCTGCGGCGTGCCGCCAATCCCCTACTACGAAAAGATGTCCCTCCCAACTGCATAGGTTCATCCGAACAGACAAGGGGAACCTCAACATAAGGGACTTTAGTAGTAGGTGGAGTAACAACAGGGAGTGGAGTTACCTCACCCCTCTCCCGAAGCCGTCTATCAGTACGGATAGCTAGGGCCATAGCAGCCTCCAGAGAAGGAGGAGACTCATACTGAGCCAAAACGTCTTTTAATTTGTCAGAAAGCCCATGACAAAACTGGCTCCTAAGAGCTGGGTCATTCCACTGAGTATCCGTGGCCCATCTACGAAACTCAGAAGCAAATTCCTCCGCCGGACGATCTCCTGCTGTATCTTACGTAATTTGGTCTCAGCAAGAGAGACCCGATCTGGGTCATCATATACCAATCCCAGGGCAGTAAAAAATTGATCTACAGACTGTAGAGCCGGGGATCCCGGAGGAAGGGAAAATGCCCAGGATTGAGGGTCCCCTTGAAGAAGTGAGATAACAATTCCCACTCTCTGCTCATCACTCCCTGATGATCGCGGCCGAAGCCGAAAATACAATTTACATGCCTCCCGGAAGGTAAAAAATTTGTCTCGCCCACCAGTGAACCTATCTGGGAGAGCTACTTTAGGTTCAACTCTGGTTTGCTCCAGGGGAGACAAAACTTTGGACTTAATGTCCGTCAGCTCCATGGATAATCCCTGCAACTGCAGAGCCAGCTGGGCTACTGGATCCATGGTAACTAGAGATAATTTTTAGGGCCAGTGAAAATGTCACGCTGTCTAATGATATGAATACAATGTCAGTAAACTATTTATACAGGAACCACACTCTATACAACATATAGTTTAGCAACATCAGAATGTAAGTATAAAATAGATTTACCTGACACGATATCTGCAGAACTTAGGGTAAATCTTGAGGACTAGATGTGCAGAAACGATTTCTGTTTAACTCAGGGTTAATCTTGAGGACTTGATGAGCTGTAACAGGAAAGAGGAGGACCGGGGTCTAACCTGACCCTACACTGGGGTCCTAACTAATCCCTTACCTTGGAGGTACTGATAATGGTTCAGAGGTCCAAGTCTCCAGCCTAACCCTGTCTCCTATCAGACCCTGAACCCTGTAATCAGTCCTAAGAAGGATCCTGATTACCACCAAAGGGATATGGGCAGATCTCAGCTAAATACACAGATAAGACATATAAGACAGACAGGATAGCACTCACTTGCATACACACTCAAACACCGAAGGAACATAAATGGTCTGGGAAATAAACTCTAAGCAAGTTGAGCTTAAAACAACTAAGGAGCTCTCAACTTAAGTCAATACAGATTCATTCCTATCTGTGGACTGAATGAAGGATTTCACTGGCAACTCCCAAAGCAGACAACCAGGAATTTAAAGGAAACCAATCAACAAATAATCAATTGCAGCCGGGAGAAACTGCACCCAGTCCCAGCACCGAGCACAGACAGAATTAACTCCCTAGCTGCCAAACACAAAGAAACAGCAACTCAGCTGTGAGAAGTCAAAATGTGCAACCGCGACGATCTTCGTGGCAATGCACACATGACAGAAGGAGAGTGTTGGGGTGCTACACCAGATGACCTGGCCTCCACAGTCACCAGACCTGAACCTAATCGAGATGGTTTGGGGTGAGCTGGACCGCTCACTGCTTCAATTTTGAATAAATCCCCAACAGTGTCACCAGCAAAGCACCCCCACACCATCACACCTCCTCCATGCTTCACGTTGGGAACTAGGCATGTAGAGTCCATCCATTCACCTTTTCTGTGTGCAAAGCAGTAATCAAAGCAAAAAGTGGCTACTTTGAAGAACCTAGAATATAAGACATATTTTCAGTCGTTTCACACTTTTTTGTAAAGTGTAATGTATAATTCCACATGTGTTAATTCATAGTTTTGATGCCTTCAGTGTGATTCTACAATTTTCATAGTCATGAAAATACAGAAAAATCTTTGAATGAGAAGGTGTGTCCAAACTTTTGGTCTGTACTGTATATACTGCTCAAAAAAATAAAGGGAACACTTAAACAACAGAATATAACTTCAAGTAAACAAAACTTCTGTGAAATCAAACTGTCCACTTAGGAAGCAACACTGATTGACAATCAATTTCACATACTGTTGTGCAAATGGAATAGACAAC
This sequence comes from Oophaga sylvatica, assembly GCA_033576555.1. NCBI lineage: Eukaryota > Metazoa > Chordata > Amphibia > Anura > Dendrobatidae > Oophaga > Oophaga sylvatica. The sequence continues at coordinate 122,773,879 of JARQOD010000004.1, forward strand.
AGATGGAAATTATTGGGAATTATCAAGACAAACTCAATAAAGGAATGGTTCTGCAGGTGGGACCACAGACCACATCTCAGTACCAATGCTTTCTGGCTGATGTTTTGGTCACTTTTGAATGTTGGTTGTGCTTTCACACTTGTGGTAGCATGAGATGGACTCTACAACCCACACAAGTGGCTCAGGTAGTGCAGCTGATCCAGGATGGCACATCAATGCGAGCTGTGGTAAGAAAGTTCGCTGTGTCTGTCAGCGTAGTGTCCAGAGGCTGGAGGCGCTACCAGGAGACAGGCCAGTACACCAGGAGGCGTGGAGGGGGCCGTAGGAGGGCAACAACCCAGAAGCAGTACCGCTCCCTCTGCCTTTGTGCAAGGAGGAACAGGAGGAGCACTGCCAGAGTCCTGCAAAATGACCTCCAGCAGGCCACAAATGTGCATGTGTCTGCACAAACGGTTAGAAACAAACTCCATGAGGATGGTCTGAGTGCCCGACGTCCACAGATGGGGGTTGTGCTCACAGCCCAACACCGTGCAGGACACTTGGCATTTGCCACAGAACACCAGGATTGGCAAATTTGCCACTGGCGCCCTGTGCTCTTCACAGATGAAAGCAGGTTTACATACACTGAGCACATGTGACAGACGTGACAGAGTCTGGAGACGCCATGGAGAGCGATCTGATGCTTGCAACATCCTTCAGCTTGACCGGTTTGGCAGTGGGTCAGTAATGGTGTGGGGTGGCATTTCTTTGGAGGGCCACACAGCCCTCCATGTGCTCACCAGAGGTAGCCTGACTGCCATTAGGTACCAAGATGAGATCCTCAGACCCCTTGTGAGACAATATGCTGGAGCGCTTGACCCTGGGTTCCTCCTAATGCAGGACAATGCCAGACCTCATGTGGCTGGAGTGTGTCAGCAGTTCCTGCAAGATGAAGGCATTGAAGCTATGGACTGGCCCACCCGTTCCCCAGACCTGAATCCGATTGAGCACATCTGGGACATCATGTCTCGCTCCATCCATCAACGTCACGTTGCACCACAGACTGTCCAGGAGTTGGCTTATACTTTAGACCAGGTCTGGCAGGAGATCCCTCAGGATAACATCCGCCGCCTCATCAGGAGCATGCCCAGGCATTGTAGGGAGGTCATACAGGCACGTGGAGTCCACACATACTACTTAGCATCATTTTGACTTGTTTTAAGGACATTACATTCCACTTTAATTTTGTGTGTGACTCCAAATCCAGGCTTCCATTGGTTAATAAATTTGATTTTCATTGATGATTTTTGTGCGATTTTGTTGTCAACACATTTAACTTTGTACAGAACAAAGTATTCAATGAGAAAAGTTCATTCATTCAGATCTAGGATGTGTTATTTGAGTGTTCCCTTTATTTTTTTGAGCAGTGTACATATATAGATATATATCTATATATATATATAGATATATATCTATATATATATATATACAGTCATGGCCAAAAGTTTTGAGAATGACACAAATATTAATTTTTACAACGTCTACTGCTTCACTTTTTCTAATGGCAATTTGCATATACTCCAGAATGTTATAAAGAGTGATCAGCTTAACAGCAATTACTTGCAAAGTCAATATTTGGCTAGAAAATGAACTTTATCCCCCAAAACACATTTCAACATCATTGCAGCCCTGCCTTAAAAGGACCAGCTAACCTCTTTTCAGTGATTGCTCCATTAACACAGGTGTGGGTGTTGATGAGGACATGGCTGGAGATCAATCTGTCATGATTAAGTAAGAATGACACCACTGGACACTTTAAAAGGAGGCTGGTGCTTGGCATCATTGTTTCTCTTCTGTTAACCATGGTTATCTCTAAAGAAACACGTGCAGTCATCATTGCAATGCACAAAAATGGCCTAACAGGGAAGAGTATCGCAGCTAGAAAGATTGCACCTCAGTCAACAATCTATCGCATCATCAAGAACTTCAAGGAGAGAGGTTCCATTGTTGCCAAAAAGGCTCCAGGGCGCCCAAGAAAGACCAGCAAGCGCCAGGACCGTCTCTTAAAAGTGTTTCAGCTGCGGGATCGGGCTGCCAGCAGTGCAGAGCTTGCTCAGGAATGGCAGCAGGCAGGTGTGAGTGCATCTGCACGCACTGTGAGGCGGAGACTCTTGGAGCAAGGCCTGGTCTCAAGGAGGGCAGCAAAGAAGCCACTTCTCTCCAGAAAAAACATCATGGACAGACTGATATTCTGCAAAAGGTACAGGCAGTGGACTCCTGAGGACTGGGGTAAAGTTATTTTCTCTGATGAATCCCCTTTTCGATTGTTTGGGACATCAGGAAAACACCTCATTCGGAGAAGACAAGGTGAGCGCTACCACCAGTCTTGTCTCATGCCAACTGTTAAGCATCCTGAAACCATTCATGTGTGGGGTTGCTTCTCAGCCAAGGGAATCGGCTCTCTCACAGTCTTGCCTAAAAACACAGCCATGAATAAAGAATGGTACCAGAATGTCCTCCAAGAGCAACTTCTCCCAACCCTCCAAGAGCAGTTTGGCGATCAACAATGCCTTTTCCAGCATGATGGAGCACCTTGCCATAAAGCAAAGGTGATAACTAAATGGCTCAGGGAACAAAACATAGAGATTTTGGGTCCATGGCCTGGAAACTCCCCAGATCTTAATCCCATTGAGAACTTGTGGTCAATCATCAAGAGACGGGTGGACAAACAAAAACCTAAAAATTCTGACAAAATGAAAGCATTGATTGTGCAAGAATAGACTGCTATCAGTCAGGATTTGGTCCAGAAGTTGATTGAGAGCATGCCAGGGAGAATTGCAGAGGTCCTGAAGAAGAAGGGTCAACACTGCAAATATTGACTTGCTGCATTAACTCATTCTAACTGTCAATATAAGCTTTTGTTACTCATATGTTTGCAATTATTATATTTCTGTCTGTGATAAAAACATCTGTCAAACACACATAAAAACCAGAGGGCAGCAGATCATGTAAAAATATAATATTTGTGTCATTCTCAAAACTTTTGGCCATGACTGTATATATACAGTACAGACCAAATGTTTGGACACACCTCATTCAATGATTTTTCTGTATTTTCATGACTATGAAAATTGTACATTCACACTGAAGGCATCAAAACTATGAATTAACACATTTGGAATTATATACTTAACAAAAAAGTGTGAAACAACTGAAAATATGTCTTATATTCTAGGTTCTTCAAAGTAGCCACCTTTTGCTTTGATTACTGCTTTGCACACTCTTGGCATTCTCTTGATGAGCTTTAAGAGGTAGTCACCGCAAATGGTCTTCCAACAGTCTTGAAGGAGTTCCCAGAGATGCTTTGCACTTGTTGGCCCTTTTGCCTTCACTCTGCGGTCTAGCTCACCCCAAACCATCTCGATTGGGTTCAGGTCTGGTGACTGTGGAGGCCAGGTCATCTGGCGTAGCACCCCATAACTCTCCTTCTTGGTCAAAAAGCCCTTACACAGCCTGGAGGTGTGTTTGGGATCTTTTTCCTGTTGAAAAAAAAATGATGGTCCAACTAAACGCAAACCGGATGGAATAGCATGCCGCTGCAAGATGCTGTGGTAGCCATGCTGGTTCAATATGCCTTCAATTTTGAATAAATCCCCAACAGTGTCACCAGCAAAGCACCCCCACGCCATCACACCTCCTCCTCCATGCATCACGGTGGGAACCAGGCATGTAGAGTCCATCCGTTCACCTTTTCTGCGTCGCACAAAGACACGGTGGTTGGAACCAAAGATCTCAAATTTGGACTCATCAGACCAAAGCACAGATTTCCACTGGTCTAATGTCCATTCCTTGTGTTCTTTAGCTCAAACAAGTCTCTTCTGCTTGTTGCCTGTCCTTAGCAGTGGTTTCCTAGCAGCTATTTTACCATGAAGGCCTGCTGCACAAAGTCTCCTCTTAACAGTTGTTGTAGAGATGTGTCTGCTGCTAGAACTCTGTGTGGCATTGACCTGGTCTCTAATCTGAGCTGCTGTTAACCTGCGATTTCTGAGGCTGGTGACTCGGATAAACTTATCCTCAGAAGCAGAGGTGACTCTTGGTCTTCCTTTCCTGGAGCGGTCCTCATGTGAGCCAGTTTCTTTGTTGCGCTTGATGTTTTTTGCAACTGCACTTGGGGACACTTTCAAAGTTTTCCCAATTTTTCAGACTGACTGACCTTCATTTCTTAAAGTAATGATGGCCACTTGTTTTTCTTTACTTAGCTGCTTTTTTCTTGCCATAATACACATTCTAACAGTCTATTCAGTAGGACTATCAGCTGTGTATCCACCAGACTTCTGCACAACACAACTGATGGTCCCAACCCCATTTATAAGGCAAGAAATCACACTTATTAAACGTGACAGGGCACACCTGTGAAGTGAAAACCATGCCCGGTGACTACCTCTTGAAGCTCATCAAGAGAATGCCAAGAGTGTGCAAAGCAGTCATCAAAGCAAAAGGTGGCTACTTTGAAGAACCTAGAATATAAGACATATTTTCAGTTGTTTCACACTTTTTTGTTAAGTATATAATTCCACATGTGTTAATTCATAGTTTTGATGCCTTCAGTGTGAATGTACAATTTTCATAGTCATGAAAATACAGAAAAATCTTTGAATGAGAAGGTGTGTCCAAACTTTTGGTCTGTACTGTATATATATATATACATATATATATGCATATATATATATATATATATATATATACACACACAAGGGCTTGTCCTAAATTAGAATATCATGAAAAAGTTAATTCATTTCAGTTCTTCAATACAAAAAGTGAAACTCATAGTCATTGAGTCATTACAAACAGAATGATCTATTTCGAGTGTTTATTTCTGATACTGTTGAATGAATGAAAACCCAAAGTCATTATCTCAGTAAATTAGAATAATTTACAAAAAACACCTGCAAAGGCTTTCTAAGCGTTTTAAAAGTTCCCTTAGGCTAGGTTCACATTTGCGTATATGTGTGCAGCATATCATCTGCATACGCAAACACATGAAAAAATGCATGCAAACGCATGTTTACGCAGTGATTTTTTTATCTGCATCATACGCATGATGCAAAAAAAACGCTGCATGTGCATGCGTTTGTTTGTGGTTTTTGCATGTGTTTGCGTTGTTTATGCCCATGACAGACACCAAAAGGGCGTGTCTCATAAAGAACGCATGCGTATCGAACACATCCGTATGCATGTCCTTGCTTACCAATGCGTTCCCATAGACAGTAATTCGTTTTTTTAACGCACTCATCCGCATGCGCATGACTACGCATATTTGCCAGATTTTTGCCGCTTCCAAAAATCCAACATGTTGCGTTCACGGGAGAACGCAAAATGACGCATGCATACGCGTTTGCATGCGGAAGCATGCAAACGCATGTCTCTGTGTACACCATGTTAAAGATATGTAAGCATGACGCATACGGATCTCTGCAGATTAAACGCTGCACACACAGACGCAAATGTGAAACCAGCCTTAGTCTGTTTCAGTAGGCTCCACAATCATGGGGAAGACTGCTGACTTGACAGATGTCCAGAAGACAGTCTCTGACACACTCCACAAGGAGAGTAAGCCACAAAAGGTCATTGATAAAGAAGCTGGCTGTTCACAGAGTGCTGTATCCAAGCATATTAATGGAAGTTTGAGTGGAAGGAAAAAGTGTGGTAGAAAAATGTGCACAAGCAATCAGGATAACCGCAGCCTTGAATGGATTGTTAAGAAAAGGCCATTCAAAAATTTGTGGAAGATTCACAAGGATTGGACTGCTGATGGACTCATTGCTTCAAGAGCCATCACACACAGATGTATCCTGGACAAGGTCAAGGCACTCATGACCATTAGTCAGCGCCAGAAGCGACTTACCTGGGCCAAGGAGAAAAATAACTGGACTGTTGCTCAGTGGTCCAAGGTGTTGCTTTCAGAAGAAAGTAAATTTTGCATTTCATTTGGAAATCAAGGTCCAGAGTCTGGAGGAAGAGTGGAGAGGCCACAATCCAAGTTGCTTGAGGTCTACTGTGAAGTTTCCACAATCAGTGATGGTTTGGGGAGCCATGTCATCTGCTGGTGTGGGTCCGCTCTGTTTTATCAAGACTAAAATCAGCACAGCCATCTACCAGGAAATTTTAGAGCACTTCATGCTTCTCCCTGCCTACAAGCTTTTTGGAGATGGAAATTTCATTCTCCAGCAGGATTTGACACTTGTCCACATTGCCAAAAGTACCAATACCTGGTTTAAAAACAACAGTATTACTGTGCTTGATAGGCCAGAAAACTCACCTGACCTTAACCCCATAGAAAATCTATTGGGTATTGTCAAGAGGGAGATGAGAGACACCAGACTCAACAACGCCAACAAGCTGAAGGCTGCTATCAAAGCAACCTGGGCTTCCATAATACCTCAGCAGTGCCACAGGCTGATTGCATCCATGCCACGCCGCATTGTTGCTATCTATTGATACACAGCTGTGGAAAAAATTAAGAGACCACCTCATTAAAACCCTGTCATGGGCAGCCCATTCTCCAGACCTGAACCTCATTGAAAACCTCTGGAATATAATCAAGAGGATGATGGATAGTCACAAGCCATCAAACAAAGAAGAACTGCTTAAATTTTGCATCAGAAGCAGTGTGAAAGACTGATGGAAGTCATGCCAAGACGCATGAAAGCTGTTTTTAAAAATCAAGGTTATTCCACAAAATATTGATTTCTGAACTCTTCCTGAGTTAAAACATTAGTATTGCTGTTTCTAAATGATTATGAACTTGTTTTCTTTGCATTATTTGAGGTCTGAAAGCACTGGGTTATTTTTTAAAATTTTGACCATTTTTCTTTGTCAGAAAATAATACATTTATTGCTTGGAAATTCGGAGACATGTCAGAAGTTTATAGACTAAAAGAACAATTTACATTTTACTCAAAATATACCTATAAAGAGAACAATCAGACAAACTGAACATTTGAAACTTGTCTCTTAATTTTTGTTAGAGCTGTATGTATATATATACTGTATATATACAGTATATATATACACACATACTTCAGACCCACCTGCTAAGCTTATTTATTTTTAATTTTTTAATCTGCTACTCTTTCAAATTCATGGAAATGGTGAAAAATATATTAGTACTTTTTAAGTATTACCTCTTACTATGATGTGAATTATATTTTTCGTGAATGTACACTGTTCATCGGAAGCATGATTAAAGAAGAAAAAGGGTCTGTTGGGGGTATCATGAGTAACAGACTAAGAGCAGTACACATTTCTAGCGAACACTGTAAGATTAGGATGCACAAGCCTCATTTCTGTTTCTAAGGACCCAACCCTAGGAGTAGATGTTAGAAGAAGTAGCGTCTCCTGGTGGCAGTTTGTGGAAATTGAAAACACAGTTCTATATACAAATGCAAAATATTCAATGATCTGTGAGAAGCCAGCAGTGCTTTTGTAGCTGCCATGACCAATCAGTCCCACCGGGAATTGTGCAGGATTTCCATGGGAACTGCCAGCTAAGGCTCTGGAAGCGATGCTAGGAATACCAAGTACATAATTCAATATCGGAGTTTGCAAGCAGTTACAGTTTTTTAATATGCTGTACAAAGAAAGGGAGTGTGTTGTGATACAAAGGAAGAATACTAATATGCTTATTTATGTAGATGTAAAGAGCCCAAAATAAGTGACTGTGTTTTGTAAAAGAAGAATAAAAAAAATCTGAAATAATACCAGGATGTCTGGAAGTATCTTTATTTATAGTCTTGCATTTTTAGAATTTCTATAGTACCAATAGAAGACAGAGGTGCAACTCGAAGCTCCTTGAAGCTAGCTTTCCATGCTTTGAGGGATGGTCCGCCACAAAGGTATTGATCCTTAGCTTTTTTCAGATTTGCTGATCTGTAGTACTCGTGTAGATATGAGCGGATAACTTCACGTGACACCAGCCCATGATCTAGGCCATGGACAAGGGCTGTGCCAATTTCCTTACCCACTGGGCTCGGTCTATCATCAGCCAGGCTGGTGAGCTTTCACCTGAGCGCCGCACAAATGACAGCTGTCAACCTGACTAACTGTGGTCACATGAAGCAACACGCTCATCTCTACTCACTAACATCCACAACCCAGTGTACAGAACTGTCGTTTTCCGCTCCATGTACTGCTTAAATCCGGTAGACTGTGACAGGCAACACTATGTGGGCACAGTCTGTGACTGGGAATCTTATATGAAATTATACTGTAACTTGTTTGTTATAGAGGAAAAATGTCACCCTCAGTAAAAGCCATGGGCAGAGTGACCCATGACTTGGTTTGTAGGGCAATAAGATAAAGAACTCTGGCACTCAAAAATACTTTTTAAAGTTTATTATCCTTTTGATAAGAAAAAATCAGAAGATGCAAAAAAATTTTTTTTCAAGAATACAGACACAAATTTTCAATGTTTCGGCTAGCAAGCCTTTTTCAAGAGATGTCTGTCTCTGTGGAATATAACAGAACTAATTTCAAAAAATGTTTGAAAATAAACACAAATCATCTTTACCATATGTAAATGGAGTAAATCAAATATAATAAATAGCAGACTATAGACACTATATTGATTTTTTACACTACACAAGCATGCACAAAATCAATGGATACTACAAGGATCACCCTTTCAGCTGAAAACATATCAGGAAGATAGCACTATAATACAAAATAAATGCCAGAAAATTCCATATGAAAAATTTTAGGAACTCAAACAAAAGTAGAGCAAAAAAGGATTTTTTTACTTGTATACATTACTAATGTGGAAATTCCTTATAGAAAAAAGTGGTATGGGTCCCACTAAAATTAAACAGAAAAAAGGAATATAATGAGTAACATGCTGACAAGGGGTTAAACAAGCTCTGTAACTGTGCCTGAAAATAACATGCAAGAGGAGAAAGGAAATACCTGTGTGAGGAAATCCAAATATGTGACGCTGGGTACGTGACCCCCAGATGGGGGAATCCGGGTATGGGCATCCGGTGAGAGGAGAAGAATGTCCGAGTGACCCGAGTCAGATATGCCAGCTTTTTATGTGCCCAGTATGCCGCGCTTAGAGAAAACGTTCGGGTTGCCCAAAGTGGAGGTGAGGCATGCACAGGCAGGGAAAGGATGAAAGAAGCCGACTGGAGCCGAAAATAATGAACTGGGAGGGCGCATGCGCCGTGGGTAGTGACGGAAGTTCCTATAATTTTCATATGGAATTTTCTGGCATTTATTTTGTATTATAGTGTTATCTTCCTGACTTGTTTTCAGCTTAAAGGGTGATCCTTGTAGTATCCATTGATTTTGTGCATGCTCGTGTATTGTAAAAAATCTTTCTGTGGTCTATAGTCAGCTATGTATTATATATGATTTACTTCATTTACATATGGTAAAGATGATTTGTGTTTATTTTCAAACATTTTTTGAAATTAGTTCTGTTATATTCCACAGAGACAGACATCTCTTGAAAAAGGCTTGCTAGCCGAAACATTGAAAATTTGTGTCTGCATTCTTGAAAAAAATTTTTTTTGCATCTTCTGAGCTATTCTCATCAAAAGGATAATATACTTTAAAAAGTATTTTTGAGTGCCAGAGTTCTTTATCTTATTGTTTATATATATTTTTTCTCCTGAGCACCAACTTGGCGGCAGTGAGCACCCCTAATTCTTAATATATTGGTTTGTAGGGCAAGCAGGGGATAAAAATAAATGTGGGCTCTGTGAGGTCAAAAGTTTAGAGGGGTTGAACAATAAGGGGGGGGTGTTTACATTTGAGCAGGGTTTATCTGTCTGAGAAGGGGTGGAGGCTAGCAATCGGCATGAGACACCATGAGCAAAGGTCCAGCCCTCCCACCCTTTATTTTAGGGGTTCAAGTAAGGTAAAATATCAAAATATTGGATGATGATGACATTGGGTCACTTTGGCTAGTGAGGGGGTTCTGGAGTTGGCAAAATTGTGGTCAGGGAGTTGTACATCAGGTGGATGGTAAACTCCCCTTTATGTTTGGATTTTGGTTAATTGCCTGGCTGATTTTGGGACTCTACAGGGTGGGGTCTCTTGGAGTCAGTGTTATGGACAAGTTTTCTGGCAATAAAGATGCCCCGAGCCTATGGTCGCTGTTGGTGGTAAAGCTGGATGGTTAATTATTATTTACTGGTTTCTGCAAGGTTTTGGAGCTCCAAGAACCTCCTACAAAAAGTTATTTATTGTAATGTTTGTCAATAAAAGACTGATTTGACCAATTTATCCAAAGAAAAAAGGTGTTACGAGTGTTCATTTGGGGGGAAGGGGTGTTCCGTGGGAGTGGGGCAGGGTTGTAAAAGAGTGGGGTTGATATAGAAGGAGGTCAGTTGGAAGGAAGCCTCTTCAGTACCGCAGTCATGGTACTGGATAAAAATGGTTTGAATCGATTCACAGGACCTGGTACGGTGGCCAGGTCAGTCATTTATGGCTGTCGGATGGGAGCCCTGCCAAACTGTCTCCTTTTTGTCAGCATCCTTGGCTCTTCTTTTGATTTCCTGGCTTGGCAATGTCATCATTGCAGTAGCAGTAGGCTGGCTAATCAAAAGAAGAACAGGAAGTAGGAGGGGTTCTCACTTTTTTGTTCGACAGCCACAGATTACCGACCAGCTGCTTGCGTGAAATAGTTTGTTTTCAGGAATAGCTCAGTTTTCCTTTCACAGTTAATCAGATATACCTACACTGGGGATTTGCACAACAATGTGCGCTATAGTTAAAATTATGTTGGGGAACCCAGATTTGCTGTTGATTGTTAAGATGTGGGTGTAAGGAGATAGGCAACTGAGACAACGCACAATAATGCTTAACAGAGTGGCTGCAAGCAAACACTGCCATCTGCTGGTCAAAGGTGATAGAATTACATTAGCAGGAACTCAAGAGTGAAGTGCATGTTCCCTCGGGGAAGAGATTGGAGGAGACAGCTGCGGCATAGTTAATAATTATAAAATGGCTGTAAGGCTGAGACGGGGAGTCAGCATTATGATAGACCACTCCCAAGTAAAGGAATTGAGAGACCAGACCCGAATAAAGGAGCCAAGAAACACAACTGAGCCGATTGAACAGTCAGAGCCGAGAAAGAGGCGACTAGACCATAGAGGAAGGACGTTCGTGTGGTACGTCACTTCCAGTGAAGATGTACAGTACAAAGGCTGTGCTTCAGGCAAAGAAGGCGGCCAGCATGTCGAGTGTGCTGAGTAACCCATCAATCTGAGACTTGTGACCTAGCGGGTAGTATCGCCAACCCTCCGATAGGACCTGTGTGACGTTCTGCATGGCCTAGAGAGTGATGATGGTGATGGACCTGATAGTGATCTGTCACTTTGGCATAATTACAATGGCATTTGCTGGTGGATAAGGGGTCTCTGCACTACTGTACTTTAAAAAATCTAAGGTTTACTTGTGTCATCACTTGGGTATTCTTGGTTATCATCTGGCTACCTTCTGTGGGGTCTATGTATATGAATCAGTGTTATTCCTTCTAGCCTATTGTGTCTTTGTTTCCCCTGAATTTGTTTATTTATTTAGTGCATGTTGACTTTCCTTCCCCAATTATTGTTGTTTTTTCATGTGAAATTTTTATGATTTGTAATTTATTTATATTAAGTTCAGAATGCTTTAATTTGATTTACCTATAAAACACACTGTCCCCTTTATGGCGTTTTTTAATGTTTTTTTTATTTGATTTTCTTCTGTTTTTGTAATTAATAAAAATATATTTATTATGGGTGCCATCTAGTCTAAGGGCCGCGTCTCACATAGTGAGATCGCCAGCGAGATCACTGCTGAGTCACAAGTTTTGTGACGCAACAGCGATCTCAGCAGCGATCTCGCTATGTCTGACACGTACCAGCGATCAGGCCCCTGCTGTGAATCGCTGGTCGTGTCAGAAATGCCTGGACTTTTTTTTTGATCGCTGGTCTCCTGCTGGCCAGCACACATCGCTGCGTGTGGCAGGCAGGAGACCAACGATCAGTTGGTAACCAAGGTACACATCGGGTTTCCAGGCGCAGGGCTGTGCCTGGAAACCCGATGTGTACATTGGATACCAGCACGCTGCTGCAGGGGAGCTGGTAACCAAGGTACACATCGGGTTTCCAGGCACCGCGCAGCACCTGGAAACCCGATGTGTACCTTTGTTACCAGCTCCCTGCATCAGCGGGCTGATATCCAACGTACACTGCGGATTACTAAGCGATGTTACATGCAGTGTCGCTGTCCTGATCGCTGCCTGAGCTGCCTGTTTGGCAGCTCAGCAGCGATCATATAGCGATACACCAGCGATCCTGACAAGTGCATATCGTTGTCGGGAACGCTGGTGTGTCGCTATGTGTGACGGGGCCCTAACAGTATGGGTGTGTGTGTGCTGTTCAACTGGAGATATCAACTCCCTGTTTTAGCCAATTGGAAAGCACCACACCCTACTTAATCTTCCTGTTTAATGCTGGAAGCTGTCAGATATAGCTTTATACTAATCTGGTTAAATACTGTGTGTTCAGCTCCTGTCTAGTGTTTTTGTTTCATGTTTTGACCTTGGTTTGTTTTATTAACAGTTATTGCGTCTTCTGATTTTGTACATTCTCAGCCCTCTTGGTATTATGCTACAACTATCACTTTTATCTTCCCAATCCCTAGACAGACTACTTCTTTAAAAATGGTTCCTGATACTGGGGATTTCACCAGAGCTAGTAATTGTTGTACAAGAATCATACTTAAAGAGGACCTGTTACCAGGTTAAAAGTGGCTGTTTTTTGCTATTATTTTATTCCTGCTGTTCGCCTGAGTATGCCCATTGTTTTGTTTTTGTAAGTCTATCATATGGTTTCAGATTTATGGGCTTTTTTTTGCTTGGTGTTAATTTTTATGGACTTTACCAAGGGGTCATGGATCACAGGTTAATAATGCAGAACAACCTAAAGACACACCACAGAGAGTTATGTGAGCCATTCCCCTTTGGAAAGACTATAAATTAGCACTAAATAAATAGGCCTATATCTTTGGATCCATATGGTGGATTTAAGAAAAAAAAATAACCTGGTAGAGGGATACTTTGCATAGTTATCTGCATAGCTGACCTTATGTTTGCTTGTTTATCTGGTATCTTAAGCTGGTACTGTTAATATGATGTATTATCACTAGTGATGAGCGAGTGTGCTGGGATAAGGTGTTATCCGAACATGCTAATGTGCTTACCGAGTGTCTTCAGTGTGCTCGAAAAATATGCTCGAGCCCCGCGACTGCATGTCTCACTGCTGCGTGAAAGGGATTGCCTGTATTGCCGCTGTCTAACAGCCACGAGACATGCAAGTGCGGGGAGTCGAACATATTATTTGAGCATGCCAAAAACACTTGGTTAACACCCGAGCATGCTCGGATAACACCTTATCCCAGCACGTTCGCTCATCACTTATTATCACATAGGGCACAAATAACCATAATACCAACATACGAAGACCAAAGCAGTCTCAAATATGTAGTAATATAGCAACAATGTAATGTCTAAATAAATCTGATGTACAATCAATAATATGATTAATTATGGTTGCACGAGTCAGAGGCCAGGTGTTCAGTGGCACCTGGCACTAGGAGCATCCGATGCACTCCTATTGGACCTTAGTGTCTGTGTTTGTACCCATCACGGTTCCCTATCTTGTCAAGTAAAAGATTTAGATAATACTTTAGCCTCACATCTGGTAACATAAACCCTCTGATACAATATAAAAGTGTGCTGACAAAAGGGTTTAGTGTGCAAATAGTCACATAAATCATAAAAAAACAGAATATAGAAATGCTTTCAGAGTTGTATGGTATAAAACAAAACTGTACAGTTTAATAATATGCAGGACAAAGCATTTCAGTCATCTCCTTAATAAGAGGAAGTACACTTGTATAGGCTCCAGTAACGTATCCTAATATATACACAGTCCGAGAATTCTGTACAGTCTGATTTTCACAAATACAATATGTGGTACCAGTTTGGTGAACACTGGATGCTTACATGTACTGGAAAGGTGATAAAGATGTCAAATTATTGGAAAAGACAATGATTACTGTGGATTAGTTAATGTCCCTCAACTCAATCAGGGCTTTACAAATGAAATGTCCAGCGTCAATGAAGTTTTCCTGTAGCATATCATTTCACAAGCTTGCAATATGGACACTGCGGCCCATTAACTATTCATTCGCATCCTTAACTTCATGCTTTGTTTCTTCTAGACCTCTTCCTCTGTGAGTACACCGGCATGCTTACTTCACCTTGATTCTTAAGTGGACTTCACTTTCATTGGAAGAGGCACAAGTGCAACAATATAAGAGTATGAATGCTTTATATACAAGGAAGAACAGACTTCCACAGTCAGCAGTTCCATATACAATGGAGTTCCCGAAATCATGGAGGACACAACAACAGCAGCATTCTAGAGGTGGAATTGTGAGGCTCACTAGATGAGCTTGTATTGCACAAAGCATGAACAGAATCAGTCTTTTGGGGGCTTTGTTGCCCCTAACACTGGCCTGGCAGAGTTTTCTAGTCTTCTTTTTCTGGTAGAATTTGGTTTACGTAGTTATTAGTAAAAATGGTGGTTGCCTGTACACTTTTTATTTTATAAAATCTAAAAAAAAAAAATCCATCCAAGGATTGACTACCCTAAATAGTTGTCATGTGTCCTTCAGGTGAATCCTTTACCAACTTTGTAGTTTTGAGTTCATTTTTTTTTCTTATAGTAAAGTGTAAAATATTTAGCCCATAAGTTCACTAAATGTGAAGGTGATGGTATTTCTTGAAGGATAATGAAGTCTTCCAGGATTTTGTCTATTTACAGTGTGTAAGTTGATTCTAGGAACGTTTTTGAGCACAGTTTAAACGAATGGCAATTTACAATTAATAACATGTATTGCTATATGTAGGAACATTTGCTTTCAGAATTATGTACAATGCCAAAAGGAGCAGGCTCTCCTGGTAGCCCTCCCTGCTATCAGAACTATGTTTGCATTCATGCGTATACATTGCGTGTCTCCAGCACAGTATATGAAGTATACAGTAGGCTCTGAGATTTCAGGCATAAGGCACTGCAAACTGCCATTTTGAACTTAAGCTGGTCATATACTTTAAATAACTGTTGGCCAAAGTAGCTGACAGGCATCTCCCCTAATTTCCACATAAAGATGCCCTCTCGTACAAGCTAAGGGTGCATATTTATTACCATAGGGTGGGTAAGTGGCTGCCAAATACCTCCGGTGCTGCTTATCTCATGCAAGACAAAGGGTCAAGCATGTACAAACTTAACAGGTCTAAAGGGTATGCCACACTAAACAACATCGCTAACGGGATCGCTAAAAAACGTCACTATTTAGCGATCCCGTTAGCGATGTTGTTGTGTGCGGCATCTACCAGCGACGTGGCCCCTGCTGTGATCTCGTCCGTCGTCCTGATCGTTCCGGACCCTATTTTCATCGCTGGCGCCCCGCTGGTAAGTATCTAATCGCTGAGTGTGGCACCTTTTTTAGCGATTTAGCGGTACTTTTGTACCGCTAAAGTCGTTAAGGAGATCGCTAACCGCGATAGCGTCCTTAACGATATCGCTAAATTAGGTAGCTACTAGCGATATAGAAAACAATCCCGCTAGCGATCTCATTAGTATGCGACGCTAACGAGATCGTTAGCGGGATTGTGTAGTGTGGCAGTACTTAATTCTTGATGGCCCTTCCAGCAGGTATCCCTATACGCCTTAAAGAGACGCTATCATGTGAAAGATGGTGTCTGATCTCCAGGTAGCAGCAGAAGGAGCTGAGCAGAATTATATTTAGTTCTGCAGTAAAAAAAAATTAATCTGAATTTTTACTAATTTTAAACCATGTTCTTTTTATACTTCGGATTTCGAGAGTCCGTGCTTGACCGTCTTTACTGCGAAACTGGGTATGCAGTGATAGTTGTCGATCAGTAAGTAGTACAGCCCACTGGACTCCTGAGCACAGAAAGTACAAAGATTGAAACTAACAAAAAACAAGTTACCCTAATTTTTTTTTACCCAGAAAACTGTAAATTCTTCTGCCTAGGTCCTTCTGCTCCATGATGTGCTGCCTGCAGACAGGGCAGCATGTATAATGTATTAGATTCCCTTTCAATTGTCAATGTGATTAACCAAAATTATCTATTGTTTATGACCAGCTTTACTAAACATGTCAATTTTCTAAATGTCAAGTATGTACATACTGATTCCTATCACACTGTTTTAGTATCTACTGTATGATAATACGGATGCATAGCTGTTAACGGGAATCTGTCAGCAAGTTTTTGCTATTTAATCTGAGAGCAGCATGAGATGAGGACACAGATCCTGACTATAGGGATGTGTCACTTGCTTGACAGCTTGTTGTAGTTTCAATGCAATCAGTGCTTTATCAGCAGGAGATTATCACTGCAGGACTAGGTATAGCATGCCCGGTAGTCCAGCTAATCTGTGTAACCCCGCCCCCACCACTGATTAGAAGCTTGGGGGTGGGGTTATACACAGCTCAACATTCATAGCACTGCTACATCTGCAACAGAGAAAACAGGGATTTGATGAAGAGTGCACAAAGCAGTCAAGTAAGTGATACAATGTTGGAATCAGGCTTTCAGCCCCTACAATATGCTGCTCTCAGATAACATAGCAAACACCTTTGACGGATTCCGTTTAAAGATCATTACTATTTGTACTCAGAATGACTGCCTTTGCCACGTCAATGCGTAGATATATCACTATGTCTGGTAACTACAGTAATTCACAGCCATCAATACAACCTAAAAGAGATTATCCGTACAAAGCTGACAGGTATACGCCTTAGTTACTTATGCTTAACATGCTGGAATAAAATGTATGGCCAGCAAATCTTCAGTGTTAGGGGGTTAATCCTCCCATTCACCCAATGACATTGCAGTTGTTACTGTTCCTGAGTTGAGACGAATAGCATCTCTGTATTAAGTAAACCAGACTGTAATCAATGAATATTTTATTGTAAATAACCTGGGCTCGATGGCGATAGGTCTCCAGCTTTGTCCATTTGCAGCTTATTTTTTTTTCCTAATTCTTTCATTGGATATATGGTGTTACATTAATAGAGTTCCCCTGCACAGCAGGGAGTAGATTGTTTCTCATTAGCTTTGGTTCTATGCCCAAGACGCATTCTTCTATTGACCTGTTGTTCCTCTTCAGGACGTATGTTCGCTGTTAGAATAAGCGCTTACATTTCCACTGAGTGCAGCATATATAGTGTGACTTCAGCCCGGTCACACCGCAACATAACGTAGCAGGTAAGGAACAATGGCTTGGATTCCAAGGCCTTGTGTCTGTCACTGCAGTACAGGCGTTCTCTCTGCAAATATGGAAGAATTGATCTTTTTGCAAGGGCTCATCCATATTTCCTAAAATTCTGAAAACGAGACAGAAAAAGAAATTTGTATTATAGGGTGCAGAAAGACTGAATTTCAACAAAAAAATGAAACCGTGTTTATTACATTGTAGAAGAGATCCCATGTAATAAACTAATAGTATCAGAATATGTGGATTCTACACAATCGGCTTAAGAACATCTGTCTGAACTGAAAAGCAGATTGCTTTGAGCTCTTTCATGTACATGTGTAAGCGGAATAATAGCAAAAGGACAGAGAAAGCAAAATACAAGTTATTATTATTATTATTATGGCAGAAATTAGCAACCTTGAAATCTGAAAATAATAAAAACAAATTAAAATAAGCCCTAAAGTGTGTGGGTGGACACTGGAAGTCCTCAAGAGTGTCTACTATCTCACAACAGAAGTCAGCAATAAACCTCTCTCTCGCCTTTAAAAAAAATCATGTATATATACTGGGACTGCCCAGGGAAATTCCCAAAAATCTGGCAAAAATGTATTGAATTTTCCCTTGACTTCTTAATTGGTTATGAATTAATATAAAACCAATTATTTTTGGTGAAATTTCTAGAATTGAAATCATTCTATATATTTTAAACAGGAAGTCGGGATAATTTTAAATGTTTGATGTGATGTCTACCTTTTTGTATAATACATGCCACCAACATTTGACTACTGCATAACATACTGTGTGTAGCCCACTTCACCACACTCAAAATGAATACAGATTCTTTAAACTAATACAATCCCTCAAAACAGACCCTTAAACAAATACAAATCTCAAAGCAGACCACCTAAACAAACAGGAGATGCCAGATCCATAAATAAATGCACACTTTCAGAGTCTCTAAACTAATACAGATGCCAGGCCAGACTTGCTCTTTATACAGACTGCAGACCAAGCTCCCCACAGTTGATTCCCCCAAATTAAGTCTCCATACCATCCTCCTTTAAATAATGCATTCAAAGTAGACTAATGGTTAAATAAAGACCCCAGTCCAGACATTTATTTCCCTCCAAATGAGGACACCAGATCAGACTACTTCTAAAGAAATGCCTCTTGCCAGACTCTTTTTAAATAAAAACTAAACTCTTTTTAAATATGGCTCCCAGATCAAACTGTGGTGTTTGTCTTGGCAGCTGGGTCCTGCTGTAGATCCACATGGTAATTATTATTTGGTCTACATAACATCAATACGATCACATAGTAAAGTCTCCGCCTAAAAAAACTTATAACAAAGTTTTTAAACACATTTAAAAAATAAATGTATGCAAGGAGAGGGAGATTCTTGTCACTAAAGGGAAGTGGGTGGGAAGAAGCTGATGGGGGCCCACCTTTCCTACTAGTCTACTGAGTAAGTCTATGTAGTGGCGCAGTGTTTCAGAGTCAAACAGACATGGTTGAAATCATACAACCAGTGTCTGATACATGGTGCCTGTTGTTCAGGCAAAACATGTATCAGTTATTAGGCAGGGCCGGCATTAGGGGCAGGCAGACCAGGCATCTGCCTAGGGCACCCATTTCTCCAGGGGCCCCAGAAAGTGGTGTGCCACTAATAGCATAGATGCCGATACAGTTGAAAGCAGTGATGGAGGAGAGAGCATCGTGTGACACTCCCTCTCCCATCACTCCCCCTCTGCCTCAACGTGTGCCAGCAGGGAAGCTGAGATGCTCTGCAGAGTGCAGAAGTCAGAGCGGGGGAAAGAGGAGGAGAGCTAAGCATTGTGTGTGTGTATGTCTGCTGCACTATACTGTGTGTGTGAATGCATTCTAGTGTGTCTGTGTGTCTGTCTGCCGCACTATACTATGTGTGTGTAAATACATTCTAGTGTGTGTGTATGTGTCTGCTGCACTATACTGTGTGTTTGAATGCATTCTAGTGTGTGTATGCATTATAGTGTATGTGTGTGTGGGGTTGCACTATACTGTGTGTGGGAGACTGCACTATACTGTGTGTGGGAGACTGCACTATACTGTGTGTGGGGGGCTGCACTATACTGTGTGTGGGGGCTGCACTATACTGTGTGTGGGGGCTGCACTATACTGTGTGTGTGGGGGCTACACTATACTGTGTGTGTGGGGGGACTGAATGGAGGAGGCTGCATTATCCTGTGAATGGAGGGGGCCGCATTATACTGTGTGTGTGGGGCTGCATTATACTCTGAGGGGGCTGAATTATACTCTGATGGGGCTGCATTAAACCCTGAAGGGGCTGCATTATACTGTGTGTGGGGGGGCTGCATTGTATTGTGTATGTGTGTGTTTGTGGGGGGAACTGAATTATACTGTGTGTGTTTGTGAGGGGGCTAAATTAAACTGTGTGTGTTTGTGGGGGGGCTGAATTGTACTGTGTGTGTCAGGGGCTGCATTATACTCTGAGGGGGCTGCTTTATACTTTGAGGGGGCTACATTATACTGTAGGGGGCTGCATTATACTGTGTATGGTGTGTGTGTGGGCTGCATTATACTGTGTGTTAGGGTGCATTATACTTTGAGGGAAATGCATTAAACTGTGTGTGTTTGGAGGGCTGCATTATACTTTGGGGGGGCTACATTATACTCTGAGGGGTCTACACTATACTGTGTGTGTCGAGGGCTGCATTATACTCTGTGAGGGGGGCTGCATTATCCTCTGAGGGGGGCTGCATTATACTCTATGAGGGGTGCTGCATTATACTACAGTACAGACCAAAAGTTTGGACACACCTTCTCATTCAATGATTTTTCTGTATTTTCATGACTATGAAAATTGTAGAATCACACTGAAGGCATCAAAACTATGAATTAACACATGTGTAATTATACATTACACTTTACAAAAAAGTGTGAAACAACTGAAAATATGTCTTATATTCTAGATTCTTCAAAGAAGCCAACCTTTCGCTTTGATTACTGCTTTGCATGCCGAAAAGGAGAACGGATGGACTCTACATGCCTGGTTCCCACCGTGAAGCATGGAGGAGGTGGTGTGATGATGTGGGAGTGCTTTGCTGGTGACACTGTTGGGGATTTATTTAAAATTGAAGGCATACTGAACCAGCATGACTACCACAGCATCTTGCAGCGGCATGCTATTCCATCCGGTTTGCGTTTAGTTGGACCATCATTTATTTTTCAACAGGACAATGACCCCAAACTCGCCTCCAGGCTGTGTAAGGGCTATTTGACCAAGAAGGAGAGTGTTGGGGTGCTTCGCCAGATGACCTGGCCTCCACAGTCACCAGACCTGAACCCAATAAATCCCCAACAGTGTCACCAGCAAAGCACCCCCACACCATCACACACCACCTCCCATGCTTCACGGTGGGAACCAGGCATGTAGAGTCCGTCCGTTCACCTTTTCTGCATGCAAAGCAGTAATCAAAGCAAAAGGTGGCTACTTTGAAGAACCTAGAATATAAGACATATTTTCAGTTATTTCACACTCTTTTGTAAAGTGTAATGTATAATTCCACATGTGTTAATTCATAGTTTTGATGCCTTCAGTGTGATTCTACAATTTTCATAGTCATGAAAATACAGAAAAATCATTGAATGAGAAGGTGTGTCCAAACTTTTGGTCTGTACTGTATATGTACTATATGGGACCAGCATTATACTGTATCGATGACTATCTATACCCATCATTCTTCCTCAGCCATGTAAAAAGGCCAGGAAACAAGTGTCGAACGACTTCAATATTGTCGATCACGCTAGTTTAGTGGCCTGAACTCAGCTCATGCAAATACAACAGAAAAGTTTCTGTGTGATGGTGCAATATGTAAGCATTTGGAGCCCCACTTTAAACTTTTGCCCGGGGGCCCCATTTTGTCTAAAACCAGCCCTGTTGTTAGGTTCTCTTTAATAATAAACTATACAAAAATGATGGAAGTTTGGTATCTCCGTAATCATATTTACGTGGAGAATCATATTGCCTATTAATTTTTACTAAACAGTGAACACCCTAAAAACATAACCTAAAAACCAATGGGTGAATTCAGTTGTTTTCTCCACTTGACTGCACTTGGATTGTTTCACAATTTTTAGTACATTAAGTGGGAAAATTAAAGGTGTTGAAAACTACAACTAGTTCTACAAAAAGCAAGCCCTCATACAGCTATGTCAACAGAAAACTAAACTATAAAAGTTATGTCTCTTGGAAGAAGGGGAGGAAAAAGGAAAGTGCAAAAAAGAGAATTGGCCACATTGGGAAGGAGTTAATACTAGAGATGAGCGGCTAGGAAACTTGATTTGCAGTAAGTTATTCTCTGTGAATTTAACGCTCATTATTATGCTTTGAGATTTTTCCAAACCCCAGATCATAAAAAAGTAAAATATAAAAAATAAAATAAAAATCTTTGTACTCTTCTTATTGCAAAAAAAAATATTTTTTTTTTAGATTTTTTTTTTTATAATTAGCTGGTTGGTAAGATAAGTATAACTTGAATATATTTGCTCATCTCTAGTTAATACCATTATTAGTTCATGGGTTTTTTTCACTTCAATTATCAAATAATTAAAACAAATTTTATTTTCAAATCATTAAAGATCCTTTACTCGCCCCTAATGACCAGAAGAGACAGTAAGTAAAATAAATAAGTAAATAAAAAAATAAATAAAAAATAAATATATATATACACTGCTCAAAAAAAAATAAAGGGACCACTTAAACAACAGAATATAACTCCAAGTAAATCAAACTTCTGTGAAATCAAACTGTCCACTTAGGAAGCTACATTGATTGACAATAAATTTCACATGCTGTTGTGCAAATGGAATAGACAACAGATGGAAATTATTGGCAATTATCAAGACACACTCAATAAAGGAGTGGTTCTGCAGGTGGGATCCACAGGCCACATCTCAGTACCAATGTTTTCTGGCTGATGTTTTGGTCAGTTTTGAATGGTGGTTGTGCTTTCACACTCGTGGTAGCATGAGACAGACTCTACAACCCACACAAGTGGCTCAGGTAGTGCCACTCATCCTGGTTGGCACATCAATACGAGCTGTGGCAAGAAAGATTTGATGTGTCTGTCAGCATAGTGTCCAGAGGCTGGAGACGCTACCAGGAGACAGGCCAGTACATCAGGAGACGTGGAGGGGGCCGTAGGAGGGCAACAACCCAGCAGCAGGACCGCTACCTCCACCTTTGTGCAAGGAGGAACAGCTGGAGCACTGCCAGAGCCCTGCAAAATGACCTCCAGCATGCCACAAACATGCATGTGTCTGCACAGTTAGAAACCGACTCCATGAGGATGGTCTGCGTGCCCGACGTCCACAGGTGGGGGTTGTGCTCACAGCCCAACACCGTGTAGGACACTTGGCATTTGCCACAGAACACCATGATTGTCAAATTTGCCACTGGCACCCTGTGCTCTTCACAGATGAAAGCAGGTTCACACTGAGCACATTTGACAGACGTGACAGAGTCTGGAGACGCCGTGGAGAGCGATCTGCTGCCTGCAACATCCTTCAGCATGACCAGTTTGGCAGTGGGTCAGTAATGGTGTGGGGTGGCATTTCTTTGGAGGGCCACACAGCCCTCCATGTGCTCGCCAGAGGTAGCCTGACTGCCATTAGGTACCAAGATGAGATCCTCAGACCCCTTGTGAGACCATATGCTGGTACTGTTGGCCTTGAGTTCCTCCTAATGCAGGACAATGTCAGACCTCATGTGGCTGGAGTGTGTCAGCTGTTCCTGCAAGATGAAGGCATTGAAGCTATGGACTGGCTCGCCTGTTCCCCAGACCTGAATCCGATTGAGCACATCTGGGACATCATGTCTCGCTCCATCCACCAATGTCACATTGCACCACAGACTGTCCAGTAGTTAGCGGATGCTTTAGTCCAGGTCTGGGAGGAGATCCCTCAGGAGACCATCTGCCACCTCATCAGGAGCATGCCCAGGCATTGTAGGGAGGTCATACAGGCACAGGGAATTCATACAGGCACGTGGAGGTGACACACACTACTGAGCATCATTTTGACTTGTTTTAAGGACATTACATTCCACCCTAATTTTGTGTGTGACTCCAAATCCAGGCCTCCATTGGTTAATAAATTTGATTTCCATTGATGATTTTTGTGTGATTTTGTTGTCAGCACATTCAACTTTGTACAGAACAAAGTATTCAATGAGAATATTTCATTCATTCAGATCTAGGATGTGTTATTTGAGTGTTCCCTTTATTTTTTTTGAGCAGCGTATAATTATTTTTACAATTTCTGTTCTCTGTGTACATGGTCTATGTTTCAGCAATCATTAATACATTCATTGCCCTGACGCAACCTATATATCTGCATGCTTTGTCCATTTTTCAGTTCCTTCAAATTAACCTTCTTACAATCTGTAGAGCCTTCAAACCTGAAGAACATTTTCTAGCACACTACTGATTCCTATACTAGAACCTCAAATTGTGTGAATTGGGTCAATTGGAATGAAGTTCTGAAAAGTACTGTTCATTTATTTCACTATTTTTACCCAAAAGATGTGACTCCTAGGGCAACGCTATATCATTTGCACTAGGTCTGCATTTGTCCCTTTACGTCTTGGGAACACTTGTTTCCAACTTGGAGGTGAATTTGTATAATATCTTCTGGGTATAATATGTAAAATGTTATTTTTTTGTTGTCCTGGGATCAACTGTAGGGCATACCTCCATCGCTCTTCAGACAAAGGATCATTAATAGCATTGTTTAGTTCTAGATCATTGACATCAATGTTAGCAATGTAAAGTGAATGAATGTTAGGAAAGACAAAGAATAGCTCTTACCTGATCAAGAGGTAACATTAATGTCAAGGCCAAAGAATGAAGGCGAGAGAAAAGAACAAGAATAGAAAAAGGAACTGCAGAGGAAAAAGGTACATTTTTAGCAAAATGGAAAAAGTGACATAAAAAATGAAAAAAATTAACACATATGAGTGATATCACAAACTGTTTGCTGACTGATCTGTTTCAAAGTGTTGGTAAGATCCAGTCGTGATAATTAAAAGACAACTTAACATAATACACAAGATGTTGCTAATAATGTGATTATTATTAGAACAAAGTTCTTATGATCTGCCTCGGCTCGACCTAAATTTTGATTTTGCTTTTGGGCCCAGGACCATCACACTATGCCTGAGCTGCCTCACACAAATATATACTGTATTCTGTCTGCAGGATCAAGTGATATCATGATCTGCTATTCATGATCTGATCGGGGCAGGCAGGGAGGAGAACCTCTACATCCTATGTCTTTGTAGTGCAGGATATCATGTTCATGGGGGAGAAAGTACTTTTATCTTTTCAGTTTTCGTCAACTTCTACCCTGGAAAAAGGACAAGTTCCACAACTTTGGCAAGAATAGTCACAATACCGTGATGTAAGTCTATTTTATTCAGATTGGCTTGAATATTTATTATATTAGTAGCTAAATTGAATTTTCTATTATTCTGATAGGGATCTCTGAGTTAATAGGGAAGGACGGTTCATTGCATTCAAGGTGCTTACCTACTACCCAAAGCAAATAGTAGCTACAAAAGCATCTTTCACTCTGGAGGACTCAACATGTCCATGGATTACATGATTAGCAGATTGATATCAATGTGATCTGGGTAAAGCTCTTTATTTTATCCTATAATGGCACTGCAGCAAATATTTTTCAATTAGAGTAGCATTAGGATAGGTCTTAGGGGGCCTCACAGACAATAGATAACTTGATTTTTCAGCCAAGTGCTATCATTCCCGACTCTCGCAAGAGAGGTGGCTCTGTCAAGATTTCCTGAGGTCTCCATTTGAGACTCTCCTGCTAGCGACATCTCACCAAGAACAAAAGGATCGGCTGTCTGAACTTGGACATGCTGGATCCTTATCTTTCCCGACATCATCTGTCTAGGAAGAGTTGGGAGGTCCCAGTACAAACTAGAATGTCAATCGATCCCTCTGATATCAGCCAATGTTAGTCTAACATGCATGAGGCCTTTACCATAGTTATCATGCAATGTTGATGACTGGTAGAAAGTCATAAAATATAGCCGAACACATGAAAAATACTATGTACATATGACTCTATAAGCTCTTTAGTTGTAACTAGTGTTGAGCGATACGATACCGCAAGTATCGGGTATCGGCCGATATTAGCTGTATCGGACTTTCGATATTGACTTTCGATATTTCCCATATATCGTATACCGGAATCGGAATTGTCA
>JARQOD010000004.1:122799577-122871108 GCA_033576555.1 Oophaga sylvatica
GACATCCATGCTAGGAGACTTATCCGTGCGTATCATAGAACTCATCCTGACCGACCTGGTTGCTCAAATGAGGGTTCGGTGACCCCTCCTCAAGGGGGGGGGTACTGTTGTGAATGGGTTTGAGATGAGTTCTGAGCAGAGGCTCCCTCTGGTGGTTACAAGCGGTACTAGTGAGGATTGTGAGGACTGGGAATCAGGTGTTACTGATTGGTCTTATATAAGGGAGTAATTTTCCCATCAGGGTTGCCGGTGATCAATTGTTCTGGTCTGAATCCTTCTTTCCAGTTTCCCTTGTAGCCTGCTGTGTCGTGTCTGCATCTCCTGCTATCAGATAAGACAATTTCTTATTTTGTGTTTTTGCTATATTTTTGCATTTGGTCCTGCACTTCTGTGGGGGCCTTCTGGGTCCCCTCCGGGGGCTTTTGCCCTCTCAGTTTAGTCCAGCCACTGTGTTTTGTACTTTTGCTTTTTCCAGTTTTTTCAGTGGCTGCTGTTTTTGTTACACCAGAGAACTAATTTAGGTGGTAGAGGTCGTGTGATCTCAGGTGATTTTGAAATTAGTAGAGTTGGTGTTCTTTCAGGGTTTTCTGAGATTGCAGTAAGTACCCTTCCTGTCCTTTTCTATTTAGTTAGTTTGGGCCCCAGCGTTTGCTCATACTATTTTCTTTCTGTGTCAGTATTTCCTCTTGTCTAACCGCCATTACATGTTTGGGGGCTTTCTATTATCTTTGGGGTTCTGCTACGGGGCAGATAGCTTTCCTATTTCTATCTTTAGGTGTAGTTAGTTTCTCAGGCTGTGACGAGGCGTCTAGGACCAACGTAGGAACGCTCCACGGCTGCCTCTAGTTGCGGTGGTTAGTCAGGGTACTGCAATCTCATAGATTCCAACTGCTCTGGTGTATTTCCTTTTTTGCCTGCACTCCTCAGCTACCGTAACATAACACACGTGCTGAAGGAACAAAGGCACCAATTCGGAGGAGGAAGGCAACTTAGGTAATGGCACAAGATGTATCATCTTGGAAAACCTATCACAAATCACCCAGATAACGGTCATTCTCTGAGAAACAGGGAGTTCGGAAATAAAATCCATAAAGATATGGGTCCATGGTCTCTTGGGCACAGGCAATGGCATCAACAAACCACTAGAGCGAGAGCAAGGCTTGGAGCGAGAGCAAGTCCCACAGGACTGCACAAACTCATTGACGTCACGAGACAAAGTAGGCCACCAAAAGGACCGACTCACCAAGTCTCTGGTACCTAAAATTCCGGGATGATCGGCCAACGCGGAACAATGAATCTCAGACATCACACTCTTCTTCCACTGGTCTGGGACAAACAATTTCCCAATAGGGCAGCGCTCGGGTTTATCCTCCTGACACCCTTCCAGAGCCAGTCTCAAATTGGGCGAGATGGCGGAAAGAACTACACCCTCTTTCAAAATAACAGCAGGATCAGATAACTCAGGAGAGTCCGCAAGGAAACTCCTCGAGAGGGCATCCGCCTTAACATTCTTAGTGCCAGGAAGAAAGGAAACCACAAAATTAAAACGTGTGAAAAACAAGGCCCACCTGGCCTGTCTAGAATTAAGTCGCTTGGCTGATTCCAGATAAACCAGATTCTTATGGTCCGTGAGGACCACCACCTGATGTTTGGCTCCCTCCAGCCAATGTCTCCACTCTTCAAAAGCCCACTTCATGGCCAATAACTCCCGATTACCCACGTCATAATTAAGTTCAGTTGGAGAAAATTTTCGAGAGAAAAAAGCACAAGGGTTACTTTTAGAGGTCTCAGGATCTCTTTGGGACAAAACGGCACCTGCCCCAATTTCAGAGGCATCAACCTCCACCTGAAATGGCAGAGAAACATCAGGCTGCCGTAGAACAGGAGCAGAAGTGAATCTCTGCTTAAGTTCCTGAAACACAGAGACTGCCTCAGGAGGCCAATTCACCACATCAGAACCCTTTTTGGTCAAATCAGTCAATGGTTTAACAATAACAGAGAAATTACCAATAAATTTACGATAAAAATTGGCAAAACCCAAGAATCTCTGAAGAGCCTTTAATGAAGTAGGTTGGACCCAATCACAGATGGCCTGAACCTTGACCGGGTCCATTTCAATAACAGATGGAGACTAAATGAATCCCAGAAATGAGATCCTCTGTACGCCAAAAAGACACTTTGATCCCTTCACATACAGAGCATTCTCTCTCAAAATCTGGAACACAGTCCGAACATGTTTCACATGAGAGTCCCAGTCATTGGAAAAAATCAAGATATCATCCAAATAAACAATCAGAAATTTATCCACAAAATCCCTGAAAATGTCATTCATGAAGGACTGGAAGACGGAAGGAGCATTAGTGAGCCCAAATGCCGACTACAGGGGGCTCTGCGAGCACTCAAACAGGTTAACCCTATGAATGTCGCCAAAGAGAATAAAATGTTAA
Source organism: Oophaga sylvatica (assembly GCA_033576555.1). Classification (NCBI taxonomy): domain Eukaryota; kingdom Metazoa; phylum Chordata; class Amphibia; order Anura; family Dendrobatidae; genus Oophaga; species Oophaga sylvatica. The sequence goes on from JARQOD010000004.1 coordinate 122,802,025, forward strand.
AAGAACAATTTGTACGGGGACTGAGGTTCCAAGCTGAAAGCAGGACTGTGCATTGGTGGTCCTTGGATCATCCTGACGCTACCTTTGATGCCCTTAAGGATATGGCTATAAAAGGACTGCGGCCTCTGGAAACACCCAAGATGGCAACCCAGCGTCACCCGGGTGAGACCACTATAATGCCCGCAGCATCCACCTTTTCCCCGCTGGTTGCGGAAGCCAAAATTGCAGGTGGCGCCCCCTTCTGAGCTGGACTGTTTGTGCTCAGAAGTGCGCCAGCTGACCAAAAACCTGGCCACTGTAATGAGTGCCCTGCAACTGCCGACGGAGGAGGAAGGAAAGATCCTGCTAGCTGACTGCCCAGAGGATGTCCCCTGGATGAACGGGAGGAGAAGGAGGACGTCGGCCCACCGGAGGAGGACAACGCCACCCCCAGAAAGGACCCGCGACCAGCATCATCCTCGCCGAGAGATCATCTGCTACCGCTGCCACAGAGAAGGTCACCCAGCGCGTCGGTGTCCTTTAAATGAGCAAATCCTGGGTCCGAGGGCCAACACCCAGGAATAGACACATTAGGCCCCTCAGACTGGAACCGCAGGTTTGTGGGAGGAAGACCATACCTGTCCATCATACTGGATGGGATTGCAATCCCTGCCCTGCTGGACACCGGATCTCAGGTAACCATCATACCTGATGTTCTTTACAATAGATACTGGTCCATGGACGGTCTCCAACCCCCAAACCCTGACTTTGCCGTATACGCCTCTAATGGCCTCCCTCTTGACTTATTGGGGGCTAAAAACGTAGACGTAAAAGTGGGGAGAGTGGAGCTAAAGGATCAGGGACTTCTTGTAGTGAAGACTGTTAATGAGGAAAATGGGTTGAATGTGGTTTTAGGCACTAACATTATTAGTAACTGTTTGGAGGAGGTTGTGTTTTTACTCCAACAGCTCGCCGATGTTGCCAGACCAAGGCAAAAGGGAGTGATCCGGAAGGAGATCTGGACCCTGATGTGCCAGCAGCAAGTGAAACTGACTGGTGGTGAGATTGGTAATGTACGGGTAACAGACCCGAACTCCATTGTGATACCCCCAATGAGTGAAATGCTTATTTGGTGTAGAGCAGCAATAGGTCTGAGAGGACAGAACTACCAAGCAGTAGTATAGCCCCATTGTTCGGAGCACAGACCTACATTCTTGACTGCCAGAGGGGTAGTAGAGGTAAATAATGGGAGGGTGCCAGTGCGTCTTCTCAACTGGGGAGAGGATGAAGTCAAATTACCACGTTATGCCACTGTTGCTAAGTTACATGCTGTGGATAATAACTCCATTCACCCGACGGAGCCCTTAACCTGCCCACAACCAGTGGAGTATAACGGTCCGACCACCAAGGTGGAGGATTGGTGTCAACAGCTCCATGTCGGGACGGACACCACTCCAGCCCACCAGAAACAAGGAGTAAATCGAGTAGTTCAGGAGTATGCACAGGTATTCAGCAAACACCCACTCGACTTTGGGAAAATTAAAGGGGTCCAACATCACATCCCCACAGGCAATCATCCTCCCATTAAAGAACGGTATAGGCCTATACCACCAGCACACTACCAGAAAGCCAAGGAGATGTTGTGTGACATGAAGGAGGCAGGGGTGATAAGGGATAGTTGTTGTCTCTTGGCAGCACCTCTAGTCCTAGTCAGGAAAAAGGATGGAAGCATGAGAATGTGTGTAGATTACAGACAAGTAAATCGCATTACACATAAAGATGCATACCCTTTACCACGCATTGAGGAATCCTTAGCTGCCTTAAAGACTGCTAATTACTTTTCCACCCTTGACCTCACTAGTGGGTACTGGCAAGTAGCTGTGGCTGAGGAGGATCGGGAGAAGACGGCTTTCACCATCCCGATGGGACTCTGTGAGTTCGACAGGATGCCGTTTGGACTCAGCAGTGCCCCTGGAACGTTCCAGAGAGTGATGGAGAGCTGCCTGGGACATCTCAACTTCAAAACTGTGTTACTGTACCTGGACGACGTAATTGTGTACTCCAAGACGTATGAAGATCACCTGAAGCACCTGGCGGAGGTATTTGAGTCACTGTCCAAGTATGGGATGAAACTGAAGCCTTCAAAGTGCCACCTGCTCAAACAAAAGGTACAGTATCTGGGACATATCGTCAGCTCAGAAGGAGTAGCGCCAGACCCCGAGAAGGTCACCGCCATCCAGAAATGGCCGGAGCCGAAAAATCTCAAGGAGGTGCGACAGTTCCTGGGACTGACAGGATACTACCGGAGGTTTGTAATGACTACACCAAGAAAGCAGCGCCTCTGCAAGACCTCCTGGTGGGACAGTCTCTCAAGAGCAGGAATTCTCCATTCCACTGGGGTAAAGAACAGGCTGAGGCATTCAAGGAAATGAAGGAGATCCTGACAGGTGACGAGATCCTAGCCTACCCTGACTACAGCCAACCGTTCCTGCTGTATACTGATGCCAGCAATGAAGGATTGGGAGCTGTCCTCAGTCAGAAGCAAAATGGCCTGGAGAAAGTCATCGCCTATGTAAGCAGGAAGCTCCGCCTGACCGAGAGGAACCCAGAGAACTACAGCAGCTTCAAGTTGGAGTTCCTAGCACTGGTCTGGGCCATCACAGAGAGGTTTAAGCAATACCTAGCCTCCAGCAAGTTCACTGCCTACACTGATAATAACCCCTTGACGCATCTTGAAACAGCTAAGCTGGGAGCCATGGAACAACGCTGGATGGCTCGGCTATCAAACTACCAATTCACACTCAAGTACCGAGCGGGCCGCAAGAATGCCAACGCTGATACCCTATCCAGGATGCCTCATGAATCGGACACAGAAGAAGAAGTGGATGATCTGGAAGAGATTGAACTACCTGCCTTTCACAGGAATGGGATGATCCACGAGCAACAAGCCTGCAGGAGGTCGCGTGGTAAGACGTTAAATCCTTTACCTCACCACAGATGGAAGGAGACTCAGAACAGCGATCCAGTTGTCAGCCGTATCAAGGAGCTGATAACTCAGGAAGGTTCCTCCTTGGAGAAGGATGCGTCTCCGCAAGCAAAGCAGCTGTGGAATGAGAGAAGCTGGCTGTTTATCTATCGAGAGAAGCTGTGCCAGAGGTACGTCAATCCAAAGACCCATGAGATGGTATGGCACATAGTAGTCCCCAGAGCAGACATCCAGATGGTGTTGGAAGCCTACCACGATCAAGCGGGGCACTTTGGCTGGAAGAAGCTGGAGACCCTGTTGAAGTGTCGTTTCTACTGGGTGGGAATGCGCAGCTCCATTGAGAGGTGGTGCCAGAACTGTGGACCCTGTGGCTTCAGAAGAAAAGACTACAGCAGTCAGAAGGCACCCCTGCAACCGATCAAGACGACTCGTCCCTTGGAGATCGTGGCCCTGGACCATGTCAAGTTGTCACCCAGCCGGTCAGGATACTCCTATGCCCTGACCATGGTGGATCACTACTCCAGGTTCCTGGTGGTCGCCCCTGTCAAAGATCTGACGGCAGAGACAGCAGCAAAGACGTTCCAAGCGTATTTCTGCAGACCACATGGATATCCTGAACAGGTGTTAACTGACCAAGGCCCAGCCTTCGAAGCCGAATTGTTCAAAGAGTTCTGTCATCTGTACGGGTGTAAGAAGATAAGAACCACACCGTACCACCCCCAAACCAATGGTCTCTGTGAAAAGATGAATCACATCGTCATTGACCTGCTGAAGACTGTACCACTCGAGGAGAGAAATCATTGGCCAGACCTACTACCTGATCTGGTACATCTGTACAATCACATACCTGTGAGTTCCACCAATTGCACCCCAGATTGCACCCCAGCCTATCTCATGCGGGCAAGACCAGGAAAGCTGCCCATGGATCTGGAGCTTGGTGTTGTAGAACCAGAAGCAGATGTGACTACTGAGGACTGGGACACAAACAGACAGGAACAGTACAGAAAAGTACAGGCCTGCGTTGAAGATAGTCTCAATCGAGTGAGGGACAAACAAGAAGATCACTACAACAAAAGTGCGCCAGCTGAACCTTTCGCACCTGGTGAAGTCGTGCTGAAAAGAAAAAGGAGGATGCACAAACTCAACGATCAATGGGAAAGAGAGCCCTACGTTGTACAGAATTCAAGGTTTGACAACAAGAAAACGTGTATAATTAGTAAAGATGGAGGAAGAACGACTACAACTGTATCAAGAGATCACCTAAAGTTGTGTCCGGATCTGTTAAAGCTTCAAGAGGAAGAACCTGATGTCAATAAGAAAGAGCGTGATGAAGCAGTCATACATACAGATTTAGGAGATTTCCCAGCGGATTGGCCCCGTATTGGAGAAGCCGTAATCATTCCCGTACTAGGAGAACCTCTACATCCAGTTGAGCCGGTTGCTGCAGTAGAGTCAGTTCCAGAGGAACCTGCTCCAGCAGAACCCCAAAAAGTGGAATCCCAAGAAGCAGATTCTCAAGAAGCTGAATCTCAGGAAGAAGGTTCCCCTGTCGAGACAGAACCGGTTTACCCAGCTGGAAGTATACTTGCCAGATCCCTAGAGAGGTTAAGGCAGTACTACAACCTACCTGCACGCAGGACAAACAGGTTAACTGACACCTCACCTACCACTACACCACGTAGGTCAGTACGCATAACAAGGGGGCAATTACCTTTTAGTTACAGAGAGTAAGACCTAACAAATGTAAATAATTGTCTAGAGTCATTGTACATAAATGTATATATTGTTGCTTACATTATGCCTTAACATAGCGTTATTTATTTATCTGTTTTCCTTTTTGATATTGAAACAAGTGGAATGGACATTATTTTTACTTGTTCCCTCTACCCTTTGAGCAGCCTTTTTCCAAAAGAGACTGGGACTTTTATAGTTGCTCATTTCCTCATTGTTTTACTTGTGTATATAGTTTTTCATTCACCTTTGATGCAACAGTTTAAGATCCTCACCTCCCGTAAAGGAAGAGTTAAGTTGTACAATGTTTTATTGTTTTTCTGTTTTTGTATTTCAGCCCCGGAGTGCTGAGTTCTACTAGGGGGGAATGTGGAGCCCAGCTGCGACTGGAATTCATATCTCCCAGAAGGGTGCACTGAAGGAATACTCCACTAGAGGTCATTATATACACACACACACCTGCACTTATCCCTAAGTCTACCAGAGGGAGCTCCGATAGTCATATAAAAGGAGAGTGAAGACAGGAAATTTAGCTCAGTTAGCTCAGTCAGAGCAGTCTGAAGAGAGAGAGGCTGCAGAGCCATTCAGTTCAACAGAGTGGAGGCTAGTAAAAGTGTAACAGAAACCACTCCAGCCTAGTCAGAGCTGAATCTAGTGAGTGCAGCTCAGTGAGAAAGCGTGCCGACGCTTAGAAAGCGGCGAAGAGGCAGCCCACCAACTGCCATTGTGTGATCGTGTGAGGGCCCGGGTAGGCCGAAGGCGAGTGGAAAGAGAAGTGAATGAGGCAGAGGAGCCTTCATAGCTCACCTCAGCAAGTATTGACCGGACACCGGGGTCCGAGCCTATAGGGATCTCCACGACCCATTAGGAGAACACCGGAGTTCCTGGAGGACTACAAGTCCCAGGAGTACCACAGAGCTGATACGTAGCAGGATCAGGAGGACAGAGTCTGGCAGGATCCGCCATAAAAGACCCTGTTCTTTCAGAGAGAAGGTCCAACCACAAGGTCAGCCCGGTACAAGACGGAGACCAAGTTAGGCCCAGATACACGCAGGCCAGGACTTTATTACAAAAAGGCAAGGAACAGGAGGCCACACACCTACTCAGTGGGGAATCTGTATGTGCACCCTTCACCCTACAGTGCTCCGGGGAGTGCCTGCAACATCTTCAGTAAAGGTACCAAAGTGACTTATGTGTGTGTCTCCCTTATTACCCCTAACTGCCGGGTCCCCGTCTGTCCTGCATCCCTATACATCTATCTGCCCTGAAGGACTCAGCCTTACCTGTGGAAGGCTTAACATCTAGCTGCACAATATTAACCCTTCAGTGGATCTGCACAGCAGCGCTGGTCACCCTGACCAGGTACCACAGGTGGCGTCACGAATCCCCATACCAATATTCAATTCACCTGTAAATATCCCACATTAAAAGGTGAGCACCAGAGCCACGGACTGAGCTGTGTTGCCGTGACATCCCCCATAGTATTCTACAGGCTCAGATCCGAGTTCCCACTGCTCTGGAGGGCGACTCACAGGCACAGGCTGATAGTAGTAATCTCTCATCAGCTGACGTCTCTGTGACCAGAAGTACATTTTTACCGCCGGTCACAGCTGCTGATTCACGCTGTCATCTGACAGCGTGGGAACCACAGCTTTCAGACTGCCGGTAATAATCTTACTGCCGATCACAGGCAGTGTTTGCCGCACTGTCATGAAGCTGACATCGTGGCCAACAACGGATGTTCAGGCCCCATTCATCTGAATGGAGTTCGGGTTCAGGTTCGGGTTTGGGTACTGTTCTGGTACCCGAACCTAACTTTTTTTAAATGTTCGGCCAAAACCGAAGATCCAGGAGTTCGCCCATCACTACTCATAATGTAACATTTTGTGAAAAGTACTATTTAATGGAATCAGAAAGGACACTGTATGGCTACAAGCAAAGAGGAAAGAAAAGCACAAAAATGGTGCACACACAGCATGTTTAATTAATGGTAAGGGCTTTATTAAGACAACAAATTGCCAAGGAGAAAAGACATTTAAAAACAATTAAAAACCCAGCAATGAGATGTGAATAGCACAAAAAAAATGCTCTCATTAATATCACTGCCTGTAGCAGCTTACCCTACTGAAGCTGCTACTGGCAGCGACACGCGTTGGGTTTTGTGGGCACCACCACATCCATTGGGTAAATATAGCTTGGCTGTATCTTTGATTAAAATCATGTCACACTGATATTAATGAGAGCATTTTTTTGTGCTATTCACATCTCATTCCATTGGATAAAATTGGCTCATGTATATTGTGTGACTATAATCATGTGATACTGTTGGTAATCAGCACTTTTTAATTTATCTGACATTTACATTTCAGTGCTGGGTAGATTTCTGATTTACTAGTCCTCTCATTTTGACATTGGTCACATTATTTGCCTTTTTCAAATGTGATCCCTTTGGTGGTGGTTTCTCCATTCACACCATTATTAAGTTTTATACAGTATTGTGGATAGAGAATATATATATATTTTTTGCCTGCTCACCATTCTTTTGTGTATTTTCATACTGCTTTTTTTAATTGTTTTTAAATGTCTTTTCTCTGTGGCAGTTTGTTGTCTTAATAAAGCCCTTACCATTGATTAAACATGCTGTGTGGCACCGTTTTTATGCTTTTCTTTTCTCTTTGCTTGTGTTCACATTGTTTTAGCACATTGGTTGCACTAAGCTATATAATTTGTTTGATATCTTGTGCCCACCATCCTCCTCATTATGACACTGTATAGGCTCATACTCACATGCGAGCAAGTCGTGCGATGCTCGCATGTGAACTCTCAGCTCTGGCGCCGGCACTCAGGAGTGGAGTGAGCGGCTGCATGTGTTTATATGCAGCCGCTCGCTCCACTCCCGAATGCCGGCACCAGAGCTGGGATTTCACATGCGAGTGTCGGACGATTTCCTCGCATGTGAGTATGAGCCCTAAGGCTGCAATTTAGTGAGGTTGCTGTATTGCATTTATTGCAGTGGTATTAGTAAAATCCCTATGCAATCAACTGTACACACATGTGTTTTATATAAGATATCCTTATAAATCCTTATGGTACAGGTTCCTGGAGCATTCAGATAACAAATTTCTATATTTCCATACTCGTTAAAGGGTTGATTGTGACTTGTAGGATCGCTACTTCCAATAGGTGGCACTATAGAGTACAAGTCCTCTTTGTTTGAAGAGGCAATTTGCATATTAAAATTTCCCAGAGGAGCATTGCACGGCGAATAAGCCTCCTTACCTCGACACGCTAGAGCTGGTATGTCACTCTCCACAAGGAGAAACCTTACCCCCTATATTTCTATAGAGTGAATACTTTCATTTTGAGGAAAAAACAAATACCTAACTCAAATTAGTTACACCCTACTCCTGCCGCTGCACATATACTAGACTCACTAAAGATGTCTTGTCGCTTGCCTTAATTGTGTAACTGTGTTTTATCTGGTGTTCTCTGAAGTCCTCATTTAAAAGCTTTGTTTCAAGGAGACCCTTAACATTTTCTCCCGTCGTAGATGAAACATCCTCATCCAATGCTCTATAGCGTAAAATCGTAAGTACCGTAGGCTGATGTGAATTATACATGAGAGCTCATTAAGACAATAGACCTGATAGGCATTGCTAAACCCTAACTGATGCAAGACATAAAAGACCAACAGAAATGATTAATATTTTAACATTACCTTCTCGGCCAACGATAACACAGTGCTCGCCTGGATGATGGCAACTTGTTCCTCATTCCTTAGATTCTGATGGAAGAATAATGTGAGGTTAGTGTGGAGTATTGCTCAGTTGTTTGTGGGTATCAACTTCTGGCAACTACTTACCCCATTGTCTCCCAGAATATCTAGCTGTTTGATCAGATCCGGAATGTTGACATCCTGTAAAAAAAAATGTTTAATATGATAATGATCTATTCACCTTTGGGTGGCAGCATTGGCCTCTTAGTCATGTGACTGTTCATAAATATGAAGTGCATAATACACAACCCACACCTTAACACCTTCCTTCATGCAGTAAATCTGCAGGGCACTGACTCCATCAGAAAAAGGATGAATCTGTAAATTGAATGGAGGGGACCTTCGCTCTCGCTCCTGTAAAAAAAAAAGCAAAAATAATTATGGGATAGAGGTCACTTTCATTAATTATATACAGTGCAAAAGTGTTCACCCTGCATTTTTTGTGTTTTGCAACCTCACAACATAGAATTCAACAATTTTTTTTGAGAGTTTGCATCAGTTCATAAAAGGAACATGCCTACAACTGCGAACATTTAGTTTTCTTTTTATTGTGAAGCAAGCAACAAATAGGACAAAATAACTGAAAACTAGTGTGCATAAGTTTCCCCCCCTCCCCTAAAAGTCAGTACTTTGCAGAGCCTCCTTTTGCGACAATTACAGCTGCAAGCTGCTTTGGATAAGTCTATGAGCTTTCCACATCTTGCCACTGAGATGTTTGCCCATTCCTCAAGGCAAAACTGCTCCAGCTCCTTCAAGTTAGATGGTTTCCTCTGGTGAACAGCAATCTTCAAGTCTGACCACAGATTTTCAATTGGATTAAGGTCTGGGCTTTGACTAGGCCACTCCAAAACATTTACACATTTCCCTTTAAACCACTCGAGTGTTACTTTAGCAGCATGATTTGGGTCATTGCCTTGATAGAAGTATAAACCTACATTCCTCAATTTCTCAAATCTCTGACAGACTGAAACAGGTTTTGCTCAAGAATATCCCGGTATTTTGCACCATCCATCTTCTCCTTGACTCAGACAATTTTCCTTGTCCCTGCTGATGAAAAGCATCCCCATAGCAAGATGCTGCCACCACTATGCTTCACTGTAGGAATCGTGTTCTTTGTGGATGAGCTGTTTTGGTTTGGCGCTAGACATAGCGTTTAACTTGGTGGCCAAAAAGTTAAACTTTGGTCTCATCAGACCACAGCACCTTGCTCTATTATTTGGGGAGTGTCCCTCATATCTTTTGGCAAGCTCGAAATGAGCCTTACAATTTTTGTGTTTAAGTAAAGTTTGAGAGTTTTGGTAGGTGGACCTCTTTTGGCAGGTTTGTTGTGATACCATGCTCTTTCCATTTGATGGTAATAGATTTGATGGTCCTCCGGATGGATCATCAGAGATTTGGATTTTTTTTTTAAACCCAACCCTGACTTGTACTTCTCAACAACTTTGTCCCTGACTTGTTTGGAGATCTCCTTAGTCTTCATAGTGTTTGGTTAGTGGTGCTTCTTGCTTAATGGTGTTGCATTCTTTCTTTCAGGCCTTTCAGAAAAGGTGTGTATATACTGACAGACCATGTGACACTTAGAATGCACGAAGATGGACTTCATTTCACTTAGCATGTTACATACTGTAGTTACATAGGTTGAAAAAAGACCTTAGGTTCATCAAGTTCAACCTTTCTCCACCAATTATACATTTTGTCACTAAATTAATTATAACCCACATTGTCATGTGTATTGAGGAAATCATCCAGCCCTTTTATAAAAGCTGTTATTGTGTCTGCCATTACTACCTCTTGTGGGAGAGCATTCCACATTTTGAGGGCTCTAATTGTAAAGAACCCTTTCCTATTTAGCTGCCATTATGGCCTTTCTTCCTCCTGTAATGAGTGCCCCCTAGTCCTTAGTATGGTCTTTGGAAGGAATAAGTCGTGTCAATCCCTTGTACTGACCACACATATTTATACATTGCAGGGTGGCTATCGGACATTAGGTTGATGGGAGGTATGATTCACAGAGTTGGTTGTCCTCTGCGATGTAAACCTGTAATATTGCTCTAGTGCACATAGTACTAAGAGGCTTGTTTTTTGCATCTGGGCCAGGTTTTGTAATGTATGTACATGCATGTGTGACTTTCGAAGATAATTGCTTGCACCACAATGGCTTCATAGCAAAAGGGGTGAATACTGTACATATGCCAATTTTTAGTTATTTGATCCCATAAATGTAAAGTATGCCTATATTTTTCTCACTTCACCAACTTTTAGTGCTGATGCATCACACACATCGGCTTACAAAAATATTTAAACACAGGTTGAAATATAACAAAAAATAAATAAATAAATATATATATATATATAGTTATAAATATGTAGTATATGCATACTCCATTAAAGGAGTTAGCTCATGTATACAACCTCTATATGCCCTTTTAGGACATGTGAATGCAATATGCTGTATGTGATTGTGATCTACAACCTGAGACCCCTTAATAAGCCAGAAAATAGAGTTGCTCTGGAAGACTTGAGCCATCCATGTTCTGTATTTCCATACATTTCCCTTCTCTAACTGGCTTCCGCCATGTAATATCTGCATCAAGGAGGTTGTCTAAGACTTGATTATCACAAAACAGGATTTTTTTGTGTTTCTAGATTACTAGGAAGTGGAACAATTCAATTTTAGTACCCTACAGTGATGTTTCTTAAAGGGAACCTGTTGGCAGGATTTTGCTCAGTAAACTACAGACACTGTCAGGTTGGCGTCGTTATACTGATTAAAACGATACACTGGTTAATGAAATCCATCTTGTGGTTGATGTTTAATCTATATTTTCAGTTTTTAGTCCATGAGATTTTCGTGTTCTATGGCGGCCTGGGGGTCTTCATGTGGTACTCTGATTAGTTATTCATACTGATGGCTTATGACAGGTCACTGATCCCTCAGTAACCTGCCCCCTATTTTACATACTGTATATCTTATTGTTTGGGAAAAAAATTGCATTTATCATGCAAGCGCCGGTGGCGCTGTATACATTTGTTGAGAAAAAAAATGTCTTCCTCAAAATGGATCCGGCCACGCCTGCACAGTAGCATAATCTGGAACGTGATAGATGCTACAGCACAGGTGCCACAGTTGGCACCATTTTGCTAGAGGAAAAAAATGTGTCTCCACCAAGATGGCACCAGCGGGCCTGCGCATTAGCATTTATTGGATCGCCAGCAACATCTTGGTGGAGACAAATATTTTTTTTCCTCTAGCAAAACGGCGGTGGCACCTGCGCAGTAGCACCTATCACATTCCGAATAATGCTACTACGCATGTGCGGCAGCGCCATTTTGAGAAAGAAATTTTTTTTTCTCAACAAATTTATAGCACTAAATAAAATGAATATATGGATATTATAGATCCAATCATGCTACAGTGCCGATGCCTGCATGATGAATGCAATTTTTTTTTCCAAACAATAAGATATGCAGTTTGTAAAATAGGAGGCAGATCACTGATGGATCAGTGACCTGCCATAAACCCATACAGATGACTATGTAAGCAGACCACCACATGAAGACCCCCCACAGGCCGCCCCAGAGCACGAGCATATCATTAACACAAAACTGAAAATAAAGATTAAACAACAACCACAAGACGGATTTCATCAACTAATGTATAATTTTAATCAGTATAACAGCGCCAACCTGACACTGTCTGTAGGTTACTCAGCACAATCCCGCTGACAGGTTCACTTTAAAGTGCAAGGCTGCGCTCACCAGTGAGGTGCCCCCTATTTTTTGCAGAGGTGTAGCTGTGTATGCAAATGTCCCACACTGTAGAGTGATGGAGTACACACAATGCTTTCAATGTCTGCAGAAATCTATAGTTTAGCAACATAATTAACTCATTCTGTCCCTTTATAATATTGTTCTGTGTTCAGGAGGCAAGAAAAGGAAAATTGAAAAACACGGACTTCCACTACTGTTAATGAGGCATAAACCTAATCTTGGTCTGCCTGGTGAGGCCGCAGTAGAAGAAGTTTATGAGGTGCTACAATACACAAATCAGAGGAATTAACATTTACACCCATGCAAATACGTCTACCTAACTAGGCATTTTGGCTTCAGTGTTATGGCGGTGACAGCCAGACACATTGCAGTTCTACTTAAACAGAACCTGTCACAAGGTCTAAAGAGGCCATTTTTTCTCTTATTTATCCAAGCTGCCCCTTTAGTGTAGTGAGCAGCATATGTAAAGAAGTGCCAGGCTAAAAAACGCACCTACCCATACTGTGTGTGCACTTGGGCCCAGCCAGTGTCAGTGCGCATGCATAGACATTAAGGTCGAGTTCAGACAGTGATTACTCTGGGAAGTGAACTCTCAATCAAAAGTGGGGAAAGGCTCTCAACATGCAAATGAGGGGGCATAACGTTTCACCGAACTCCTGGCCGTGCCAGGGGTGCAGCAAAGCTGGCTCACTTGCATGTGAGTTAACCAGGAGCTGAACGTTCTCCACATGCAGTCAATGATGGGTAGACCATATAGCTGCGATCTGTGTCTAAGGCCGGGGTCACACTTGTGTACAGTATGGCATCCGATGCGATATGCTAATGACCCTCGGCTCCTGCTCTGCTGCGCACGGGAGCCGAGTGTCATGCATCTGTGCTCCGAGCCTCTCGCAGAGAGCGGATTGGAGCACAGCTGCGGAGGAGGCAGAGAAACTAATTTCTCTATCTCCACCATTGCCAGTGTCGGCGTATATCGCACAGCACTCGGATGATATCTGAGTGATGTGTGCTGTGTCACTCGCACCCATAGAGTTATATGGGTGCGAGTGCACCGAGACTCGGCTGAGTGTCGGTGACAGCATGCTGCGATTTCACTCGCACGTAGAATATGGCCGAGAAAAAAAAAACGGTGATGGGAGCTGCGACATAGATGAATACTGGTCTGAGTGCTATGAGATGTTTTATCACATAGCACTCGTCCGTATTCATCGCTAGTGTGACTCCGGCCTAATACTCGTGTTTGTAACCATTCCAATTCTGCTGTCAATCTTTTACAGCAACTTTTGAATGGAACGCGAGCCACAAATGGCCACACAACCAAAAAAAATTTTTTTTTTTACAAATTTCTAAAAAAAAACAAATCTATTCAAGTTTGGTATTGCCATAATAATTCTGACCTTAAAAATCATGGTTCAGAGTAATTTTATATCACATAATGTACTATGCAAAAACCAAACCCCAAGAACAGGGCGGGTGGAAATGCATTTTTTTTTTCACACTTGGATTTTTTATTATATGATAAAATGAATGGTGTCATTCAAATTACAACTCATCCCGAAAATCCAACCCTCGTATGGCTATGTCGACAGAAGGATAAAAAAATGATGGCTCTTGGAAGAAGGGGAACAAAAGTATGAAGATTAGCTGCCAAGGAAAAGGGTTACAATTATTGTTCCCAGTCACTGTAACTCTATAATGTACGGTGCTGGTATGATTCCGATGGAGGAAAAGCACTTTATATAACTATGTAGATTGTTTAATATTGATTTTGGGGGTGACAGACTCCCTATTGTCTGATCAATCAGTCTTACTTCTAACTCCAGATTTCGGAACTCCAGCAATTCATTCTGGTCTCTAGCGTCTTGCAGTTCTTGTTGTACACGATTGTTTTCAGAGTCCAGTTTGTCAATCTGAAAGAGTTTATAATTACAAATGTAAAGTATGACTAAGTCGTTCAACAATCTAATATTACGTTCCATTGTCAAGTCATTCAAAACGTATCAATTTATCAATTGGACTAACTAAATAAAATGTCCCTGCCTAAATATTGCTCTATATTCTTGATATGGTGCCTCCGGGTGTTTTATTGATTCCATCTAATGTCATGACCACTCATGGCAGAGGACACACATGCTCAGTGACACAGTCCCACTCCTTCTCTACACTGGCAGCAGAGTGATTGGTATTGTGAGGACTAGCGATCATTTAACGTGCTCGGATAAGGCGTTATCTGAGCATGCTTGTGTGCTAACTGAGTGAATTTGGCGTGCTTGAAAATATGACCTGCACGTGTTGCGGCTGTCGAACAGCCACGAAACATGCAGGTGTGGCAACTCTAACTTATTTTTGAGCACGCCGAAGACACTCGGTTAGCACCCGAGCATGCACAGATAACACCTTATCCGAGCACATTCACTCATCACTGGTGGAGACCAATCAGTAAGAATCAGTGCTCTAATAGCAGCTTCTTTTCCTTAGCAATGGGCACATTAGGTGACCTTTCTGAAAGGAAATCAAAAGAACATCATGGGACACCATAACAAGGAGGTAACGGTCATATAATTGAAAAATAATTGTTATATTACAGCAGTCAGTCCAATAACATATTGATGGCATATCCTAGTAGTATGTTATCATAAATTACAAACCATATAGGAATATATAAATACATGTTAAAGGTGTAAAAGTGTCACAAAAACTCCCTCACTTTATGACATATAGTGGTGGCACACTGTAAATGATTGATACATGTCTTGCACTGTAAACAACAATTAGAACACTGAATGTGATCATCTCATGGTTCTAATGATATAGTATGGCTAATAAATATTATTGTGCATGTATGTACAGCACCTTGAAACTAATTACAGAAGTAGCCAAGAGGCCCAATGTCACTCTAGAGACGCTGAGATCCACAGTTCAGATTGGAGAGTCTGTCTATGGACAACTATTAGTTATCTACACCACACTGGCCTTTGTGGAAGAGTGGCAAGAAGAAAAGCAAGCCATAAAAAGTCTAATTTGCAGTTTGCAAAAAGACATGTATGGAACACAGCTTGCATGTGGAAGAAGGTGCTCTGGTCAGATGAGACCAAAGTTGAACTTTTTGGGCTAAATACAAAATGGTATGTGTACCGGAAAACTAACACTGCACATTACCATGAAAACACCATCCCCACAGTCAAGCATAATAACACTGCACATTACCATGAAAACACCATCCTGTTATGTTTCGGTAGCTGAGGAGTGCAGGCAAAAAAAGGCAATACACCAGAGCAGTTGGAATCTATGAGATTGCAGTACCCTGACTAACCACAACAACTAGAGGCAGCCGTGGAGCGTTCCTACGTTGGTCCTAGACGCCTCGTCACAGCCTGAGAAACTAACTACACCTAAAGATAGATATAGGAAAGCTATCTGCCCCGGAGCAGAACCCCAAAGATAATAGAAAGCCCCAAACATGTAATGGCGGTTAGACAAGAAGAAATACTGACACAGAAGGAAAATAGGATGAGCAAACGTTGGGGCCCAAACTAACTAAATAGAAAAGGATAGGAAGGGTACTTACTGCAATCCCAAAAAACCCTGCAAAGCACCAACTCTACTAATTTCAAAAACACCTGAGATCACACGACCTCTACCACCTAAATTAGTTCTCTGGTGTAACAAAATCAAAACAGCAGCCACTGAAGAAACTGGAAAAAGCAAAAGTACAAACATCAGTGGCTGAACTAAACTGAGAGGGCAAAAGCCCCCGGAGGGGACCCTGAAGGCCCCCACAGAAGTGCAGGACAAAATGCAAAAATAAAGCACAAAAACAAAAAGAAGAAAATGTCTTATCTGTTAGCAGGAGATGCAGACACGACACAGCAGGCTACAATGGAAACAGGAATCATGGAGTGAGACCAGAACAATTGATCACCGGCAACCCTGATGGGAAGGCGACTCCCTTATATAAGACCAGTCAGTAACACCTGATTCCCACTCCTCACAATCTTCAATGGACAGTCCAGTACCGCTTGTAACCACCAGAGGGAGCCTCTGCTCAGAACTCATTTCAAATCCATTTACAACAGTACCCCCCCTTGAGGAGGGGTCACCGAACCCGCACTTGAGCAACCAGGTCGGTCAGGATGAGTTCTATGATACGCACGGATGAGTCTCCTAGCATGGATGTCCGAAGCAAACACCCAAGAATTGTCTTCCTGACCATAACCTCTCCACTTAACCAAATACTGGAGTTTCCATCTAGAAAAACGAGAATTCAATATTTTCTCAACCACATACTCCAGATTGCCCTCAACCAAAACAGGGTCAGGAGGCACAGTAGTAGGAACCACTGGCTCAACAAACCTCTTCAACAAGGACTTGTGGAACACGTTATGGATCTTAAATGTCCCTGGAAGAAGCAAACGAAAAGAAACAGGATTAAGAATCTCCATGATCTTATAAGGTCCAATGAACCTAGGCTTAAATTTAGGAGATGCCACTCTCATAGGAATATTTTTTGAGGACAACCAGACCAAGTCCCCCACTTTAAACCGAGGACCATCAGTCCTATGCCAGTTAGCAAACCGCTGGGCCCTCTCCTGAGAGAGGGACAACCTCTCCACTACCTGGTCCCAAATCTGTTGCATACGCTCCACAACAGAGTCAACACCTGGACAGACAGAAGCCTCCGTCTGTCCTGAAGAAAATCGAGGGTGAAACCCAGAATTACAGAAAAATGGAGACATCAAAGTGGCAGAGCTAGCCCTATTATTAAGAGCAAACTCAGCCAAAGGCAAAAAAGAGACACAGTCATCCTGATCAGCAGACACAAAGTCTCCAATGTCTGGTTTGTTCTCTCAGTTTGACCATTGGTCTGAGGATGAAACGCCGAGGAGAAAGACAATTGAACACCAAGTTTAGAACAAAAGGTCCTCCAAAATCTTGAAACAAACTGGACTCCTCTGTCAGACACAATGTTCTCAGGAATGCCGTGTAAACGAACCACGTGCTGAAGGAACAAAGGCACCAATTCAGAGGAGGAAGGCAACTTAGGTAATGGCACAAGATGTATCATCTTGGAAAACCTATCACAAATCACCCAGATGACGGTCATTCTCTGAGAAACAGGGAGGTCGGAAATAAAATCCATAGAGATATGGGTCCATGGTCTCTTGGGCACAGGCAATGGCATCAACAAACCACTAGAGCGAGAGCAAGGCTTGGAGCGAGAGCAAGTCCCGCAGGACTGCACAAATTCCCTGACATCACGAGACAAGGTAGGCCACCAAAAGGACTGACTAACCAAGTCTCTGGTACCAAAAATTCCGGGATGACCGGCCAGCGCGGAACAATGAATCTCAGACATCACATTCTTTTTCCACTGGTCCGGGACAAACAATTTCCCAACAGGGCAGCGCTCGGGCCTATCCTCCTGACACCCCTCCAGAGCCAGTCTCAAATTGGGCGAGATGGCGGAAAGAACTATACCCTCTTTCAAAATAACAGAAGGATCAGATAACTCAGGAGAATCCGCCAGGAAACTCCTCGAGAGGGCATCCGCCTTAACATTCTTAGTGCCAGGAAGAAATGAAACCACAAAATTAAAACGTGTGAAAAACAAGGCCCACCTGGCCTGTCTAGGATTAAGTCGCTTGGCAGATTCCAGATAAACCAGATTCTTATGGTCCGTAAGGACCACCACCTGATGTTTGGCTCCCTCCAGCCAATGTCTCCACTCTTCAAAAGCCCACTTCATGGCCAATAACTCCCGATTACCCACGTCATAATTACGTTCAGTAGGAGAAAATTTTCGAGAGAAAAAGGCACAAGGGTTACTTTTAGAGGTCTCTGGATCTCTTTGGGACAAAACGGCACCTGCCCCAATTTCAGAGGCATCAACCTCCACCTGAAATGGTAGAGAAACATCAGGCTGCCGTAGAACAGGAGCAGAAGTGAATCTCTGCTTAAGTTCCTGAAATGCAGAGACTGCCTCAGGAGGCCAATTCACCACATCAGAACCCTTCTTGGTCAAATCAGTTAATGGTTTAACAATAACAGAGAAATTACCAATAAATTTACGATAAAAATTGGCAAAACCCAAAAATCTTTGAAGAGCCTTTAATGAAGTAGGTTGGACCCAATCACAGATGGCCTGAACCTTGACCGGGTCCATTTCAACAACAGACGGGGACAAAATGAATCCCAGAAATGAGATCCTCTGTACGCCAAAAAGACACTTTGATCCCTTCACATACAGAGCATTCTCTCTCAAAATCTGGAATACAGTTCGAACATGTTTCACATGAGAGTCCCAGTCATTAGAAAAAATCAAGATATCATCCAAATAAACAATCAGAAATTTATCCACAAAATCCCTGAAAATGTCATTCATGAAGGACTGGAAGACAGAAGGAGCATTAGTGAGCCCAAAGGGCATCACAAGGTACTCAAAATGCCCCTCCGGGGTATTGAATGCCGTCTTCCATTCATCCCCGTGCTTAATGCGAATAAGGTTATATGCCCCCCTGAGGTCAAGCTTGGTAAACCAAGTAGCGTTTTTCACCCTGGAAAACAGGTCAGAAATCAAGGGTAACGGGTATTGATATTTCACAGTAATATTGTTCAAAAGACGATAATCAATACACGGCCTTAATGAACCATCCTTTTTGGCCACAAAGAAAAAACCGGCACCTAAGGGTGAAGAGGATGGTCTGATATGACCCTTCTCCAATGACTCCTTGATATAAGACCGCATAGCGTCATGTTCAGGTACAGACAAGTTAAAAAGGCGACCTTTAGGGAATTTACTACCAGGCACTAATTCAATAGCGCAGTCATAGCTCCTATGGGGAGGCAAGGATGCAGATTTACTTTCGCTAAATACATCAGAAAAATCAATCAAAAAGTCAGGAACATCCTGAGCCTGGGGGAGGCAGAAAAAACATGAGTGTTGGTATTAACACATTGGCAGCCCCAACTGGTTACAGACACAGATTTCCAATCCAAAACAGGATTATGAGACTGTAACCAAGGGAAACCCAGTACGATAATATCATGCAGATTATACAGAACCAAAAATTTGCAGCACTCTTGATGATCAGGTTCAACCCTCATTATCACCTGAGTAGAGAACTGAGGTTTATTCTCAGCCAAAGGGGTAGAATCGATCCCCAGTAGGGGAATAGACTTCTGTAGGGGTATCAAGGGAAACCCACAACGTTTAGCAAAATCATAATCCATCAGGTTAATAGCTGCTCCAGAATCAACGAAAGCCTGAGCAGAAAATGAGGACAGAGAGCATATCAGAGTGACAGTTAATAAAAACTTAGTCTGAACACTACCCAAGACAACTGAGCGTGCAAAACGTCTTCCCCGCTTAGGGCAGACTGAAATAGCATGAGAGGCATCACCACAGTAGAAACATAACCCATTGCGCTTTCGAAACTCATGACGCTGTGCCCCAGACACCACTCTATCACACTGCATGGATTCAGCAGCAGGTTCACAAGGCAACACTATTCCACGCATACTTCTCCGCTCACGCAAACGTCTGTCAATTTGAATCGCTAATGACATAGAATCATTGAGACCAGAGGGGACAGGGAATCCCACCATAACATCCTTTACATTATCTGACAGACCCTTCCGAAAAAGGGCCGCCAAAGCGTCGTCATTCCACTTGGTCAGGACTGCCCACCTACGGAATCTCTGACAGTATAACTCAGCGTCATCAAGCCCCTGATTTAATGCCAACAAGGCTTTTTCAGCTTGATCAGTGACATTAGGCTCATCGTACAATAACCCCAAAGCCTGAAAAAATGCATCAACATCACTCAAAACAGGATCCCCAGGTGTCAGGGAAAAAGCCCAATCCTGATGATCGCCGCGCAGGAGAGAGATGACAATTTGAACCTGCTGCGCTACGTTCCCTGAGGACTTAGATTTTAAGGCAAAAAACAATTTACAATTATTTTTGAAATTCTGAAACTTAGCTCGATCCCCTAAAAACAAATCTGGCATGGGAATCCTAGGTTCCACAACAGGCAACCTAGCAAGATATGCAGCAATACTCTGAACCTCAGTGGCAAGCTGATCCACACGGCCAGACAACTGTGCAAACTCCATTGAGAGAAAAAATCCTCCCCAGCACCCAGAGATACAGAGGGAAAAAAAAAAAAAAAATGCAACAAACAGAAAAATATCTCTGACAACTCTGACAACCGTTTTTTCTTTCACAAATTTTTTCCCTTCTGTGAGTACCATACAATTTTAAATTTTGGGCCGGTGATACTGTTATGTTTCGGTAGCTGAGGAGTGCAGGCAAAAAAGGCAATACACCAGAGCAGTTGGAATCTATGAGATTGCAGTACCCTGACTAACCACCACAACTAGAGGCAGCCGTGGAGCGTTCCTACGTTGGTCCTAGACGCCTCGTCACAGCCTGAGAAACTAACTACACCTAAAGATAGATATAGGAAAGCTATCTGCCCCGGAGCAGAACCCCAAAGATAATAGAAAGCCCCCAAACATGTAATGGCGGTTAGACAAGAAGAAATACTGACACAGAAGGAAAATAGGATGAGCAAACGTTGGGGCCCAAACTAACTAAATAGAAAAGGATAGGAAGGGTACTTACTGCAATCCCAAAAAACCCTGCAAAGCACCAACTCTACTAATTTCAAAAACACCTGAGATCACACGACCTCTACCACCTAAATTAGTTCTCTGGTGTAACAAAATCAAAACAGCAGCCACTGAAGAAACTGGAAAAAGCAAAAGTAGAAACATCAGTGGGTGAACTAAACTGAGAGGGCAAAAGCCCCCGGAGGGGACCCTGAAGGCCCCCACAGAAGTGCAGGACAAAATGCAAAAATAAAGCACAAAAACAAAAAGAAGAAAATGTCTTATCTGTTAGCAGGAGATGCAGACACGACACAGCAGGCTACAAGGGAAACAGGAATCATGGAGTGAGACCAGAACAATTGATCACCGGCAACCCTGATGGGAAGGCGACTCCCTTATATAAGACCAGTCAGTAACACCTGACACAATCTTCACTGGACAGTCCAGTACCGCTTGTAACCACCAGAGGGAGCCTCTGCTCAGAACTCATTTCAAATCCATTTACAACACCATCTCCACAGTCAAGCATAATAACACTGCACATTACCATGAAAACACCATCCCCACAGTCAAGCATAATAACACTGCACATTACCATGAAAACACCATCCCCACAGTCAAGCATAATAACACTGCACATTACCATGAAAACACCATCCCCACAGTCAAGCATGGTGTTGGCAGAAAAATTCTGTGTGGATGATTTTCTTCAGCAGAGACAGGGAAGCTGGTCAGAGTTGATGGGCAGATGGATGGAGCTAAATACAGGACAATCCTGGAGGAAAACCTTTTTGAGGCTACAAAAGGCCTGAGACTGGGGTGTAGGTTCACAATCCAGCAGGACAAGGACCCTAAAAATATTGCCAGAGCTACAATGGAACGGTTTAGATCAAAGCATATTCATGTGTGTGAATGAATCAGTCAAAGACTGAATATGAGAATCTTGTCAAGATTTCCGCTCACAGACACCTCCATCCAATCTTACAGTGCTAGAGCTAGTTTATAAAGAAGAATGGGCAAAAATGTCAGCCTGTAGATGTGCAAAGCTGGTAGAGACTTAGCCCAAAAGACGTGCAGCAGTAACTGCAGAGAAAGATGGTCCTACAAAGCATTGAGTCAGGTGGGCTGTCTACAAACGCAGATCACAATGTTCAGATTTATATTATTTATTTTTAATATTTAGAAAACCATGTATAATTTCCTTCACATTTCACAAATACTTACTACAATAAAAACATTTAAGTTTATGGGTGAAACTTGAAAAAATGTGGAAAAGTTCACGGGGTATGAATACTTATTCAAGGCACTGTATATTTAACAACAGACAAAATGTTTTATTACATTATTTTTCTATTTTATGTTTATATAGATTTCTTGATTTTTGTTTGTTGTTTACATGTTTTCTTTGGCTTCATTATTTCTAATCTGATACTAAGGTACCGGCATACCTGAGCGAATCGGGCTGACTTTGCTAATGATACTGTGATCAAACTCTGATCAGAGTTTGCTCAGATTGTCAGCATAGCGTAATCTGATTCTCTGGGATGAGAAGAAAATCGGACTGCACTCAGATGTCATCTGAGTGCAGTCCAATGATTTCTACACACCCACAGACTTGAATGGGTGAGTAGCATTCGATTTCAAAGTGAATTTGCAGTATGCTGCAATTTTTTTCACAGACAGATTCATTCACTGAAAAAATATAGGCATCTGCACTGCCCCATAGTGCGATCTGATAAAACATTGGATAGCACTCATCCGATGTATACGGCGGTGTGAGCGAGCCTATAATGACATAATCTTACGGAGTGTCACAAGTACAGTACCATACACTACGTTACCTTTTCTATTAATTCCTGATTTCGTTTTATGAAAAGTTGTTTTTCCTCCACCCAGAGGGAATCCTAAAAGCAATAAGTACTGTCATCAGATTTATTCTTGCATTCATTTAGGATACATTTGTATCTTAGTATCCAATCTCGACAATATGTTCATGAAGTACGGAAAAGTAATTGATTTCTATGTCAGTCACTGACCTGTCCCCTTTCTGACAATGCCTTCTCCAGATCTTCGATTTTGGCTTTATAGCGCAGGGCCTCTGTTTGCATCTGTTCCTGAATCTGACAAAGGTTATGAAAATTGTGTCAATTTATGTGCAATCATATTAGCCACATGAAAAAAGAGCAGTAAAAGATACTGAGATGGTAAATACTTTAGATATTTTTGACTAGGTGGTTTAATAATAAAAATGCTAAATGTGTCCGACAAAAAAAAGTGGAGGCCCTGTGTCCTAAAGTGGATGCCATGTGTCCTAAAGTGGATGCCATGTGTCCATCTTTGTGTTTTGCAATTTCCTGTACTAGGCGAGTATTCCAAACAGTCATGCATCAACCTCAATAATAACCCTGTATTCAGTAAGCTCCTATGCTTTGTATAATTGTACCTGTAGATAACAGCATTTTATTGTGTTTACTCGCAGACACCACCAGGGGGAGATCTCTGCGTTAGGAATCATAAACCTCTATTGAGTCCTATAATAAAACGGTATGCATTGAGCTCCCTCTAGTGGTGGCATATATATTTTTGTAATTCAACTTTGTTTCTGATGAACAGCTTCTATGACAGATTCCAAATACTAGGGATCCTTCTTCCAAAGTGTGCCCCTTACAAAAGCCAATACAGACGCTACACTTTTCACATGGTGGTAGATGATCTGTACAAGCTAAATTGTGCACAACTCGGTATGATCCAAACTGGTGATTCCCAACTTCTAACTTTCC
The DNA here is from genome assembly GCA_033576555.1 of Oophaga sylvatica. Classification (NCBI taxonomy): domain Eukaryota; kingdom Metazoa; phylum Chordata; class Amphibia; order Anura; family Dendrobatidae; genus Oophaga; species Oophaga sylvatica. Next base: position 122,825,660 of record JARQOD010000004.1, read on the forward strand.
AGTGGCTTCAAAATGAGGATTGTGTGCATATGGCTGCCAGGACATGATGGGAGTTGTAGTTTTGAAATGGAGAGATACAGTTAGGGAACCACGGGTCTGCATGTTTTCCAGTGAGTGAAGTACACCAGCAAGAGCAAAAACATGTCTCTGACCCTTACAGTTTGCTGCAATGCATTACCTTGGAGTTCTGTAGGGAGCTAGAGTTTGCTAAAATTGAATCCAGTCAAGGCAGTCATTAAAGGGAGTCTGTCAGTAGGATCAGCCCTGCTAAGTCATAGAGAGCTGAATAAAATAATACCTTGATGTCTGTGATCCGGTGCCAGAGAAATATAAGTTTTCTTATGTGTAAGTGAGTAGTTCCAGATTATGAGCCGGACACTGATATGCATGAGAATCTGCCTCCAGAGCTTCGTTTTAAGAAAGGGTGGAGTTACCAGTGTGAGACATGAAACTAACACAGGACAGCAGAACTGAATGTTGTCTTCTTACAAACACATTTGATATTTGCTGCAGCTCTCACAGCTCTGCTGTATTATAACAATGTTGTAGCACTGGCTGCCTGTAAGCTGGAAGCTGAAGTTCTGACAGTAACCTGCAGATCTCGCTCACATCTGCGTATAAGTCCGGTGTGTGCAATGGAAGAACACATTGCATCACACTTGCACCAATTTTGCTCATTGAGGCAGTGCTCATCTGCGAGTTTTTCCTTAGCTGAAATAGGCTGAAGAAAAACAATCGCAACATGTTGCGTAGGGCCGCGTAGAATAACTGAGACTCACCTATGCAAATCAATGGTGCGAGAAAAAAAAAAATCGCACGGCACACAGACCATACATATGCTGTCCAATTTTTACGCACACATCTGAAAGGAAACCCGACATTTCATCAGCCAAGTACAGTAAATTCATAGCCAGATCCATCAGAATAGAATGGATAGATAGATGTCAGTAAGATATATAATCAGTACTTTGTGTGTGTAGTTTTCTGTACTTGTATTTAGCTAATATATAAATGTAAAAAATGACGTGGAGTCCACCTTAATTTTAATAATCAGTTAAGAGAAAGCAGATAGCTGTGATCTGGTTTTATTAGTCTGGGAAGGGGCCAATAAGCATGGAGCTTTCCAGCCTATTAATGTCAGCTCACAGCTGTCTGCTTAGCCATTACTGGCTATTAAAAAGTTTGTATGTATGCTCTTCCAGTATTTGCATGGGTTTCTTCCGGGTACTCCGGTTTCCTCCCACATATCAAAAGACATACTGATAGGGAATTTAGATTGTGAGCCCAATGAGGAAAGTGATGTTAATGTCTGTAAAGCACTGTTGAATTAATGGTGCTATATAAATGAGTAAAATAAATAAATCAAAATAAATAAAATAGAGAACACCACCAAAAATGATGTTTCCCTTTATTTTTAATAACCAGCAAAGCCTAAGCAGACAGCTGTGGGTTGATATTAATACGCTGGAAAGGTCAATTAGATACTCCAATTCTGGTACTTAGCCTTGGCTCTTGTCCTGGCGCATTGGTAATAGGGGTAATGGTTTTGGGGTTGATGTCAGTTGTGTAATGTACGCTGACATCAAGCCCAATGGTTAGCAATAGAGAGGCCTCTATCAGACACCACCATTACTAACCCTGTAGGCAAACACACACACACAGAAAAGTCCTTTAATTATAAAAAGCACTCTCAGACAATTAAAATTTTTACCCATATATTACCACCAAAAAATAGTTCACAGCGGTCCACCGTAATCCACAATATGGAGGTCCCACAACAATCCCCGTCTTCTTCATCCAGTCTATGGAGCATAATTTAGAGAACACAGCTCCATATACTGGACCAGAAGCCACTGCCAGTTCTCACGCTGCGCAGCGTGAGAACCTAGTTGCTGTGACAAGTGGTGACGTTAGTAAGGTTACCGCGGTTCAGTGGCTGTGACCTGCGGTAACCTTACTGACGTCACAGCTCATCACATCATGAGAGCCGGCATTGGCTGCTGCTTCAGTCTTCTGTTTCTTGGGCGGCTGAGAGCTGCTATTATTAGGCTGGGAAGGTGCCTATCCATGAACCTTCCCAGCCTTTAATATCAGCCCTCAGCTGTCTGCTTAGTGTTTGCTGGTTATTAAAATTAACAGGCCCTTGCATCATTTTTTGGGGGTCTCCTCTTTTTAATAACCAGTAAAGGCTAAGCAGACAGTTGGGGGCTGTTATTAATAGGCTGGGAAGCTCCATGGTTATTGTCCCCTTCCCAGCACAATAACAGCAGCTCTCAGTGGTCTGCTTTCCCTTGGCTCGTTATCAAAAATAGGTAGGACCCACATCTTTTTTTTAATTTATTTATGATTAAACAACAATTAATGCCATATGAATGGCAATAAAGGGTGATAGTTCATTCTATATAGGGGGCTTGTGACATTAAATATCTGCAGGACATCTATTCTATCTATCTATCTATCTATCTATCTATCTATCTATCTATCTATCTATCTATCTATCCATCTATCTCTGTATATAGGATTGCTTTATTAGTTTGTAAACTAGCTTTAAATTACATAGAAAATTACTGTATATAAAAACTGATGTTTAAAATACATTGCATATGGATAGCCTACGCATGCCATACGGATGTCATACGGATGACAGGTGAGGAAAAAAAAAAATCGCACACTCACACAGCACTCGCGTGACGTACGGAATGACATACGCATGACACTCGCCAACTTCTGTGGCTGAGAATCTGAGCGATTTTACATACACAGATGTGAGCAAACCCTTAGAATCACACACAGCTCTACAGTGAGAGCAGAGAGCGGCCATTACACATCACTCTGGTAACACTCCCTTTCAGGTAAAATAAGCTCTGGAGGCAGATTTTAATGTAGATGAGTGACTGGAATTTAGTTCTTAACAGCTCATTCACATATAAGAAAAATGAGGATTTCTCTAGAATAAGACATCAAATAGCAGACCTTAAGGTATAATTTTATTCAGCTTCCTGTAACCTACATGTCCATATAGACGGTTTAGTAAGATTGATCCTACTAACAAATTCCTGTTAAGGACTGCCTTTACTCGATTCAATTTTAGCAAACTCTAACTTTTTGCAGCAGAGTTATTAAAAATTTTAAATATTGAAGCAATTATTATTTTATTATACTCCATGCTTACTCACCTGTGCTTCTTTCTCTGCATCAATAATGCTGCCTGTATGTTCTTGGAGCAAAGCATAGGCCCTTTGTAATGCCTGATACTCCTTTGTCAACTGGCGAAACCTTAGCTCGGACTCTTCTGCTGCTAAACTCTGTGAAGTGATACAAGTTATTAATTTTATTGAAATTTCTACATATAGGGGAATTTTGGTATGTGGTATAATATCTAAAAAAAACAAAACAAAACTAGGAGGCGGTACAAGATTATTAAAGCATGATATTTTATAAATATTTATATTCAGGGCAGTCATCAGGGCATTACTGCCCTTACTGGCATATAAGGAGATTAATCATTGGGTTAATAATGCAGCTCCATAGACTGGAGTAGCAGCCACTGCCGGTTCTGACCCTGGTAAATTGGCACCTTTGCTGGGCAACACTGTCACTTTTTTCTTCATCTGGCATAATGCAGTAGTTGGGAATGTGCTGTAGATAACTGTGTGTGCTATTTTCTACAGAGGAGTCCTTGCTGAAAGAAGTGATGGTGTCTGCACTGGATGAAGAAGCAAAGCGAAGATGAATATCTTCAACCAATAGTATTTAATCACTATGTGGTGGTAATATATGGTCTGGTCATGGTATGGCGGTATTTGTCCCTTGTATGTGATATTATTCAGTTACCATATGGTGGTAATATGTGGTATGGTCATGATGTGACAGCATTTTTTCTTTGTATGTGGTATTATTTGTTCACTATGTGGTGGTAATATGTGGTCTGGTCACAGTGTGGTGGTATTTGTCCTTGCATGTGGTATTATTCAGACACTATGTGTTGGTAATATGTAAACTGGTCACAGTGTGGTGGTATTTATCCGTGTATGTGCTATTATTCGGTCACTATGTGATGGAAATATGTGATCTGGTCACGGTATGACAGTATTTGTTCCTTATATCATAAAAAAATGAACAATAGAGCTAATATATACCCGCTTCTTTTATAGCTGTATACTCAGAAGCACCCTTTGACCTGTGCACAAGGGAGAATATCCAATTAAAAAATGAAAATAAAACAGCATCTAGGACAGATCATCACCACAGCATAACGCAAACAGGTAATGAAGCCACTTAGGCTATCCTCTCTATATTGTTGAACATTCTCTGATAATTCTGGTGAGCGCATCTCAGCTTTAGTATTATTTATTCCTTGTATGTGGTATTATTCGGTCACTATGTGGTGGTAATATGTGGTCCAGCTATTGTGTGATGGTATTTGTCTCTTGTATGTGGTATTATTGGTCCTTTTAATAAATGTATGTAACACATTCCCTTAAAGAATAATAAAAAAATATATACCTAAAAAGAGTATTGGGTATTTTAACAAATGTTTCATAGCTTAGAGTAGAGTAGGGCTGGCTCGGCCAAAAGAGTCTTCCTTGTCATGGTGGCAGGCTTAAAAAAGTCTTTTAGTCAAAACAAAAGCTGATGGCTATGTATAGGACCTGGTGTTCGACGGGAACTGTGTGATTGGTGAGAACATGGTGCAGAGGAGGAGTTTTTCCAAGAGTGGGCGGTGGGACTGTGGAAGGTTCATGGGGTGGAGGCAGAGCTGGGTGGAGCCTGGGAGGATTCTCAAAGGGGCCTGAAAATTTTGTTAGTATGGGGCCCTGAAATTCCTGTTGGCAGCCCTGTTTGCATTCACCCTGTAATAATCTCTGTGCATTGAAAAGCGTTCACCTAGCTGGGTGGTCTTCCAAAAGGCTAGTATGCATAATATATGATGAAACTGAAAATCTGTCACAAGCAACATCTGCAAGGAGTTTGTATGTTCTCCCCGTGTTTGCGTGGGTTTCCTCCGGGTACTCCGGTTTCCTCTCACACTCCAAAGACATACTGATCGGGAATTTAGATTGTGAGCCCCATCGGGGACATCGATGATAATGTGTGCAAACTGTAAAGCGCTGCGGAATATGTTGGCACTATATAAATAGAAAGATTATTATTAAGTACTAAGGTCTAATCTGGGGTGATCTTCTCAAAGAGATGGTTCTTTGAAGAGCTTTTATTGCATGTGCTATTGAATATATGAAATTACAGTATCAGCATATAACTGCATATAATAACCTATATGATCTCTATCACACCAATTATATAGGATAGTCTTTTGCAAATTGTATGCAGGAAATAAACTTATTGCTGAAAGGTTCAGCTGAAAATATATTCCCAAATCTGTGTCGATTTCACAACAAATCTCCATGTGTTATTTTTGTATTTTGTTGTGAATTTGTATTTTGCTACAAATCATTTTATATAATGAAATCCACAGTGAAAATCTACATAAGAAAGATCTGAAAATCAGCAGTATGCTCTCATTTATGTGCAAATTTTTATGAATGAAATTTTCAAAACCATATTCACTTGTATTGCAATGTAAATTTGCACTGCAGATTAGGGTTGAAGAACACATACAGTGAATCCACAGCAAATACTGAATGGGTGAACATACTCCGAGGGTTATAGTAAGTTTACCTGGGGACATTGTAAAGAACTTTAGTATGAAATATGACTTACTTCATCTAAATCATCATCTGGCGTGGCTGGCGTCCTGTCAGTTCGATAGGAAGCTACTGATGATGTTTCAGAATCCATGGAGTCATCATCATATCCAAATACAGTGTCTACAAGGTGTCTCTGTAAGTATGGAAATATATTCAGCTTATCACATTCATTGCAAGGAAGAAGAATATTCATGGTGATCAGTACATATATGGAAAAAAATGTGGGTGACCACAAATCAGTGGGAGATCATGATCCACATGGTGCTGAGTCCTCCAGAGCAGGAGCCTCTCTTTGCATAGCTCTATCCTCCAGTTGATAGAGGAGGTTCATTTTGTTAAAATCCTCTTTACGATATTCATATTCCCATTACAGGGCTAGTAGAGAGGGACTTTCCTAACAGGACAACCTCCTTAATTTCCATAGTTATTCCCACACTTGGATTCACCAGCAGGCACCATGGATGCTATAGTTGCCATCGGATAAAGCCAACTATCTCTCACTATTCACTGTCCTGTTTAAGAGCACACTACTGGTATACAAAGATTATATCACAACCCCTGAAAGGGTATTCTCATGTTGTTTCTTGAGCAGCTCAAAAGAATGCACCATCCAGGTTTCTGGCAGGATGAACTGTCCTCCTTGAGTGACAGCTCTAGTGAATAGAACTGTTATATTAGTAGAACTATAAAGCCCAGCAAAAAGTTTTGCTATAACACATTCAGCTCTCAGTGGTTTGTTCTAGAATCTACACTACCATCACTATATTTACACACAGAGTTAACAGTTGATGACAGGGGCCTCTGTGCTGTAAACAAGTACACAGGCCCCTGTCATCAAGAGTTAAGAGCAGAGATTTGGAGACGAGCTGTGAAAGTTGTGGACTTTATAAGGACATCTCTTCAGAAGATGTGAGGGAGGTGAGCAGCTACCTTCTGTACAGAAATCAATGGGCTGGAGAGAGCTGACTGGGATGTTAAGAGTTAACTCCTATCCTGGAATATAACTACTGCAAACTTTGAGTCAGGATCTGGAGGTGCAACTCCATGGAAAAAAGCTGTATACTATATAAGATAAAAGATCTAATATCAGGAGAATGAAAACAAATATAAAAAAGCAAGTAATTAGCAAACTTGCTTATTTTCATGCTGTCTAACTAATAAAAGCAATTTAAGAACTTGAGAATACCGTTTTAAATTCTTTAAACGTACACTGTGAGCACATGATGGATGATGAGAGAGGAATGATGACAGTCAAGAGTCTCTGACCATTTGAGTGTATGGGGCACACATACTGTATTTTAAAGATGACCAGCCCATTGTAGTAGTTACTGTATGTTTATTAGAATTTCATATATATTTAATTAGAGACTGTGATAGTATTTACCTTTATAGGCTTCGAACTTCTTTTATGCTTTTTTCGTCTAATAAGTTTTTCTCTATCCTGTAAAAAAATATATAATACACATATTTATGTGTGAACAGGGACACTAAATTAATATAAGGACATATAGCAAAAAATATTTTTTCTAAGTATCCTTCATGTTCACCATAGTCATTATGCATAGTGACTAACCAGTAATATTGCAAATAAAAGGTTCTGGATATCTGTGAGTAAGAGGACCAATGGGTGCATTAGGCAAGTGGTCAACTGATATCTTAATAAAAATGTGAATGTCTTACTACAATATGCTACAAAATACAGCTTCCTTAAAGATGACCCTTTATGGTCTTTATCAAGGGGGCATGGCTCACAGGGTCATTATGCAGTGCAGCCTAAGGACAACCCCAGAGAACACCCCCTTGTAATGACCATAAAAATAAAAAGCCCGTATCTCTGGAACTGAATAGCAGAATGAGAAATAAATAAATAAATGAAAAAATGAGTAGTCAGGGGGGCAGCGGGAATAATATAAGAGCAAAAACTGCCCACTTTTGTCCTGGTGAGAAGGGTCAGATTTAAAGCATATAAGAAACCTTGTTTGGACTCTTGACCCATATGAACAACAGAATATCCATAGATACATGGTGAGACTAAAACATAGACCTTAGTTTTACAGCTATGTCTCATGTGGGCAGTGCACTAACATTTGTATATGTATTTGTCATGTTATCCACATATATTCTATAGCCTACTGGCCCCTCACAAATGACAGGATGCCTACAGATAGACTAATATGGCCAGGTCCACTTTCACTAAGCCATTGAAGTTTAATTCTTCCTGTGATATTACAAAGTGGGTCTAACATAAGGGCATTACATTTTGAACATAGATTTCTGAAATATATTTGCACTATTTCACCAAAGGGGAAAGAAGTCTCTCAGTGTCATTTCTTATCTCTAGAACTTTACAATTTCATTCTACTCACTCTTGTTAAATCATCAATGATGTTCTGTTGTTCTACCACCTGTAACTTCAGGAACTCAATCTCTTGCTCCTCTCCGGCTTGATCAAGATCATTTAGGGATCTCAACTTCTTCAATGGTGGGTGAGATATGATTTTCTCTTTCTGTGGATAAAAGTGTTGGATTATCTGAGACAGCTTAGAGCGGTTTCATGGGGTATATGGGTAGGCTTTGGAGACATCTGGAGATAAGTTCCAGATGGGACAGTCCCCTTTTATAGAGGGTCTGAAATACAAATGGTAAAATCCGACACCAAATCTATGGATTTTAAGGGCTGTTCCTAGATGGTAAACTCCTCACTGTGTGTGAACATGCTCTACGTGTAATCCGTTATGCAATACATACCATCTCTGCATTCTCCTTAGAAAGAGTTTTCAGCTTCTCTTCCATGCGTTGCAGCGATTGCATTAATTCATCATTTCTTTTAGTGAGGCACTTGTTCTTTTCCAGGAGAGGTTTGCATTGTTTTTCTGATTCTCGGACTCTCCGTAGCTAAAAAATAGCAAATACCGTAAATTATGTTGCAATCCCACTGCATTGTATCAGATATAGATTGCTCATAAAAATGACTCCTTATAAACCATTTATCATAGCAATAAGTTACAGATTCTAGCCCCTAAAGAAGAATCGAAAAACGGACCCTAAATCAATATATGCCATCTTCTTATGTCGCTGATAGGCCACTCAGGCACTAGGTGTAATCATTTCTGCCCATCTTGTTACACCCGTACATCACCTTATTTCCGAGCACTATTTCTTGTACCTTTTTTTAAAAAAAATCACATAAGTTTTATTGGGACATGATTGGCAATTAGTATTTAAATTTTGTGCAAACTTTGTCCTTAAAGGGAATCTGGCAACAGGTTTATGCTATTTAATCTGAAAACAGCATAGTATAGAGACAGTGACCCTTATTCCAAGGATCTGAAACTTACTGGGCTGTGTTGTTGTTTTAATAAAATCAGTGTTTTATCAGCAGGAGATTATTAATAGAGGACTAGTTGCCTCCTGCCATGTAGTCCTCCTGCTCTGTGTAACCCTGAACCAACTACAGCTTTCTACTTATGTATAGTGTACAAAGAAATCTGCCAATCAGAAGAATGGGCGGGGTTACACAGAGCTCAGCAATCAGAGAACTGCTGGATCTGCAATAGAGAAAACAGAGATTTTATTAAAACTGCTGCAACCAGTAAAATAAGTGTTACATGGCTGGAATCAGGGTATTTCACCCTACATGCTCCCATGCTGCTCTCAGACTACATAACAAAAACCTGGTGACAGATTCCCTCTTCGTTCCTTTCTCGCCCCTTGGTCCATGAAAGATAGTATTCTTCTACAGTTGCATCCTAAGTGTTTAATGATACCACGTGACAATTGTTTTGTTTTTTATTCCATCACTGGCTTAGAAACCACATGATATATTTGCAGAATTCTCAGTTTAGGAACAGGAGGACAAATGTAAAGCTGCGCTATCTGGACATTCCAGTCTCCCCAGTCTGCCAACCAGCTTGCTACATGAAGCAGAATGTATGTAAAAAAAAACCCTCTAAGGATATATTGGCAATATTAGAAGTGCCTTAAAATCTACCAAAACATGCAGTTCATCAATAATTAAACAATAATGTACAGAGAGATACATTACCAGTTCATTTCTCTCATCCACAAGCAATGTATTTCTGTCCTCCAGTTTTCGGATTGTGGCATTTAACTCAGCCATTCTTTTTTGATTCCTTCGCAAGTCCTGCAAACAGAATGTCCCATTGTGAATGACTCATTTTTATATATTTTACAAGTATACGGGTGGCCTTACTTGGAGGGAGCAATTCAATAAATAATAATGTATTGAAAAAAAAATCAGTCTGCATTGCCATTGTCAGGATGTCAGCTGCCAGTGACAATCTTTGGGCTACTCCTAAGCACTGGAGGCCGCTTTCTTTCCTGCGTTATTCTATATTGCATCGCAAGGATGGGGATAAGGAGCCGTGTATACAAGGATTGGGATGAGGAGCCATGCAGACAAGGATGAGAATAAGGAGCCATGCAGGCAAGGCAAGTAGGATGGTTTTTTTATGTTTTTCTCATGGTGGCTATGCATACCAGGACAGGGATGAGAAGCCATGAATACAAGGATAGGAATAAGGAGCCATGCATACAAGGATGGGGACAAGAGCCATGCATACAAGGATGGGGATAAGGCGCTATGCATACAAGGATGGGGATAAGGAGCCATGCATACAAGGATGGGGATAAGGAGCCGTTCATAAAAGGATTGGGATAAGGAGCCATGCATACAAGGATAGGGATGAGGAGCCATGCAGAGAAGGATAGGGATGAGTAGCCATGCAGACAAGGATAGGGATGAGGAGCCATCCAGCGAAGGATAGGGATGAGCAGCCATGCAGAGAAGGATGGGGGATAAGGAGCCATGCATTCAAGGATGGGGATAACGAGCCATGCAGACAAGGATGGGGTTGAGGAACCATGCATACCAGAATAGGGATTAGGGGACAATGCATACTCGGCTTATACTCGAGTCGACTTATACACGAGTATACACGGTGCTTAATTTTATCCCCTTTTGAATCCTCTTACATGTTCCACTTTCGCTCTGGTTCATGTCTTTTTTATATTTAATCCTTAATAAAAATGGTTACATTTTATACTCTTTTGAGGGGTGTTTTACCTCATGTAATGCCAAGTTCACATGTTCAGGATTTGGTCAATATTTTACATTAGTATTTGTAAGTGAAAATCAGGAGTGTTACAATCAAAGGAAAAATACAGGATGATTCATGCTCTTCTTTCCCTGGAAAAATTGCTGTAACTTCTAACAGACAGTTGACTATACTGAAATTTGGACTGTACATACCTTGGTTCATGAAAAACTGATGTTTTAAAGCAGATTTTGAAAATGTCCAGTGTTTGCATGCAAGCACGCACCGTTCCATGTTTTTGAATGTACTTTGTATAGCTGCAGTATTGTAGAGAGTAGAGACTTCCCTTTCTTGGATCTCCAAAACCAGCTGGAAACCAAAATATATATATAACCATCAAGCCTTACCCCGGGCTGCAACCACAGGTTTGTGAGCAACTCATGGTCGGAAAATATTTTTCATCCAGTGACTCCAAGGGACCCCACCTGAGAGGCCAAAAATCCACCAGACAGTTACCATAATTCCAAAACCAATAGGAGGTTTCCATCTCCACCATGTACAGCCCCATCAATATTTTGACACCTACTCCAAGAATCCCCTTTCCCCACCACCTGAACACCTAATAATGCAAGTCCCTTCAACAAGAAACATGTCCTTTCCACCCTTTCTTGAATCTTGAGAGTCCACAGATCAATACCTACTGAGTTCAAATAAACCCCATCACTCCGTCACAAATTCCCTTCCCTTGAACTCCAAGTCTTCATGCCTAACTACAACCCCTCGTTCCTGGCTACAAAACTACATACAGCTCTATTCACTTCTATCCTTGTTTTGCTATTTTTTCCACCATTGAATAGTGCACCATACTTTTCTGGGCACAATATACGACCAAACTATCTTTAAAGTCAGAAATGACACCCACAAAATGCAACAAATCATGGCAGATATCCCTTATTAATCTCCCCCCATTCCTATTTTTTCCTTTCTTAAAGCAGCAGGATGACCCATGTGATCCCCCACCACAGGACGAGCACTGGTAAAACAGAGATATACCTCTCCCTAGCTTTATCATTGAACACCATCCTATCCCCTTCCTAATCCTTTTTCAATTTGTACTGACCCAAAAACATTAGGAAGAGGGGTTTGTCTTTATGTAAAGTCTTGTCTAAAGTCCACTTTAAGGGAGGATATTAGCGAAGGAAATGAGGATGTCGAGTACATAGGGGTCGAAAAACATGGAGGGAAAAATAGTAACAAAATTTTCATTGATGTCTGTTACAATCCCCCAAATATAACAGAAATCATGGAAAGTCTACTACTAAGGCAGATAGATGAAGCTGCAACCCATAATGAGGTCCTTGTTATGGGGGACTTTAACTACCAAAATATTAACTAGGAAACAGAGACTTGCTAAACCCATAAAGGCAACAGGTTTCTGCTAATAACCATGAAAAATTATCTTATACAATTAGTGCAGAATCCAACAAGAGGAGCAGCACTTTTAGACCTAATACTATCTAATAGACCTGTCAGAATAACAAATCTGCAGGTAGTCGGGCATCTAGGATATAGCGACCACAATATTGTACAGTTTCACTTGTCTTTCGGTAGGGGGACTTGTCAGGGAGTCACAAAAACACTGAACTTTGGGAAGGCAAAGTTTGACCAGCTTAGAGATGCCCTTAATTTGGTTGACTGGGACAATGTCATCAGAAATAAGAATACAGATAATAAATGGTAAATGTTTAAGAACATCCTAAATAGGCACTGTAAGTGGTTTATACCGTGTGGAAATAAAAGAACAAGAAATAGGAAAAACCCAATGTGGCTAAACAAAGAAGAAAGAGGGGCAATTAACAGTAAAAAGAAAGCATTTAAACTACTAAAGCAGGATAGCACCGTAGAAGCTCTAAAAAACTGTAGGGAGAAAATTACTTTATCTAAAAAACTAATTAAAGCTGCCAAAAAAGGAACAGAGAAGCACATTGCTAAGGAGAGTAAAACTAATCCCAAACTGTTCTTCAACTATATCAATAGTAAAAGAATCAAAAGTGAAAGTGTAGGCCCCTTAAAAAATTGTGAGGAAAGAATGGTTGAAGATGACAAGGAAAAAGCTAATATATTAAACACCTTCTTCTCCACGGTATTCATAGTGGAAAATAAAATGCTAGATGAAATGCCGAGAGACAAAGAAAACTGTTGTGTTTTGGTAGCTGAGAAGAGCAGGCAAAAACGGCAATACACCAGAGAGGTTGGAATCTACTGGATTGCAGTACCCTGACTAACCACCACAACTAAAGGCAGCCGTGGAGCGTTCCTACGTTGGTCCTAGATGCCTCGTCACAGCCTGAGAGGCTAACTACACCTAAAGATAGAAAGAGGAAAGCTATCTGCCCCAGAGCAGATCCCCAAAGAACATAGGAAGCCCCCAAACATGTAATGGCGGTTAGACAAGGGGAAATACAGACACAGACAGAAAATAGTATGAGCAAACTCTGGGGCCCAATCTGACTTAGACAGAAAAGGATAGGAAGGATACTTACTGCAATCCAAAAAAACCCTAAAAAAAAACGTTACTAATTGCAAAAACACCTGAGATCACACGACCTCTACCACCTAAATTAGTTCTCTGGTGTAACAAAACTAAGCCGCAGCCACAGAAAAAAAACTGGAAAAGGCAAATGAACAAACAACAATGGCTCCAGAGGAACCGAGAGGAGACCAAGCCCCCGGGGAGGGGAACCTGGCCAACCTCACAGAAATGCAGAGAAATATACAAATGGCAAGCACAAAAACAAAAAACAGAAAATATCTTATCTGAGAGCAGGAGAAGAGGCAAGACTCAGCAAGCTTCCAAGTGAACCAGGAAACAACGTTGAGACAAGAACAATTGATCACCGGCAACCATGATGGGGGGAAACCTCCCTTATATCCAGCCAGTCCGTGATCCCTGATTGCCAATCCTCATTGAATGGTTCAGTACTGTTTGCAACCACCAGAGGGAGCTTCTGCTCAGAATTCATTTCTAAAACATTCATAACAGAAAACCCTATATTAAGGGTCACCAATCTAACCCAAAAAGAGGTGCAAAAGCAGCTAAATAAGATTAAAATAGATATAAATCTCAAGGTCTGGATGGCATACACACACGAGTACTAAAACAACTAAGTAATGTAATAGACAAACCATTATTTCTTATATTTAGGGACTCTATAGTGACGGGGTCTGTTCCACAGGACTGGCGCATAGCAAATGTGGTACCAATATTCAAAAAGGGTCTAAAAGTGAACCTTGAAATTATAGGCCAGTAAGTCTAACCTCTATTGTTGGTAAAATATTTGAAGGGTTTCTGAGGGATGTTATTCTGGATTATCTCAATGAGAATAACTGTTTAACTCCATATCAGCATGGCTTTATGAGGAATCGCTCCTGTCAAACCAATCTAATCAGTTTTTATAAAGAGGTAAGCTATAGACTAGACCAAGGAGAGTTATTGGACGTGGTATATCTTGATTTTTCCAAAGCGTTTGATACCGTGCCACACAAGAGGTTGGTACACAAAATGAGAATGCTGGGTCTGGGGAAAATGTGTGTAAATGGGTAAGTAACTGCTTAGTGATAAAAAGCAGAGGGTGGTTATAAATGGTATATTCTTTAACTGGGCCACTGTGACCAGTGGGGTACCGCAGGGGTCAGTGTTGGGACCTATTCTCTTCAACATATTTATTAACGATCTGGTAGAAGGTTTACGCAGTAAAATATCGATATTTGCAGATGATACAAAACTATATAAAGCAGTCGATACAAGAGAAGATAGTATTCTGCTACAGATGGATCTGGATAAGTTGGAAACTTGGGCCAAAAGATGGCAGATGCAGTTTAACAATGATAAATGTAAGGTTATACACATGGGAAGAAGGAATCAATATCACCATTACACACTGAATGGGAAACTACTGGGTAAATCTGACATGGAGAAGGACTTGGGGATCCTAGTTAAAGATAAACTTACCTGGAGCAGCCAGTGCCACGCAGCGGCTGCCAAGGCAACCAGGATCATGGGGTGCATTAAAAGAGGTCTGGATACACATGATGAGGGTATTATACTGCCTCTGTACAAATCCCTGGTTAGACCGCACATGGAGTACTGTGTACAGTTTTGGGCACCGGTGCTCAGGAAGGATGTAATGGAACTAGAGCGAGTACAAAGGAGGGCAACAAAATTAATAAAGGTGATGGGGGAACTACAATACCCAGAGAGATTAGCAAAATTAGGATTATTTAGTCTAGTAAAAAGACGACTGAGGGGCGATCTAATAACCATGTATAAGTATATAAGGGGACAATACAAATATCTCTCCGAGGATCTGTTTATACCAAGGAAGGTGACGGTCACAAGGGGGTATTCTCTGCGTCTGGAGGAGAGAAGGTTTTTCCACCAACATAGAAGAGGATTTTTTACTATTAGGGCAGTGAGAATCTGGAATTCCTTGCCTGAGGAGGTGGTGATGGCAAACTCAGTTGAGGGGTTCAAGAGAGGCCTGGATATCTTCCTGGAGCGTAACAATATTGTATCTTACAGTTACTAGGTTCTTTAGGAGGACGTAGATCTGGGGATTTATTCTGACGGAATATAGGATGAACTGTATGGACAAATGTCTTTTTTCAGCCTTGCTAACTATGTTATTATTCCCACTAAAATCTTCCCCTTCTGACCGAGAAACCACTTGCTATAAAGGGTACCATGTGGGAGCCAGTGACCCACCTACCACACTATTAGCCCTCTTCAGCCTTTCCAGCAACTGCCTAACGCTCCCCAGAAAACTAACCAAATTTTCCCTTTCCTCATCCTGAAACCCTGTAACCGGCTCACTAACAGGAGTGCCCCCAGTGAACCCTGGAGCCTGACTACAATCTGACCCCAGAGACACAGTATTAGAAAAAGACAGAAAATACAAAAAGGCATAATTACTGGGCTGCATTGGAGTCTGAGACCCATCAGCCGAAGATCCTGGGTCCTGTCTGTCCTCGTCTTGACTCCAGGAGAAGGGGCCCTCAAAAGCTTGGTCAAAATCCTGCTGACCAGCCAATGAACTTGTATCCGGCACCATGACCAGGGAGCTGACAGAAGGCCTTACCTCCCACTGCCTCGCTTGACTGCTGCTGGTGTTGTCTGTTCCCGAGTGTCCCCAAGGACTAGGGGGCAACCACCGCAGAGATCCTCTTGTAGACAAAGCAGCCTCACTGACAGTAGTATCACTGAGCGGGGCCACCGCCATTTTGTTGGAGCCTGTGGCACTAGAGGGCGCAGGCATGGTCATGTCACCGGCTGCCTGTGCTACTCTGCTGTGTCCAGCCAACTGATTGGTTTCCTCCTGTGGAGAGACCTGCAAACGGATGGAGGGGGCAGGCCACGTCCTTGAGGATCCCTGGTGGGGCCGCTGAGGACGATGAACAGTGTCTGTCGATAGGCACTCCTATGGCTTCAATCTGTGCACGCCCTATGCAGCCGGCACCACACTCACCACTGACATCCGGCCTGCTGATAACTTTCTGCAGCCTCGCTGTGATTCAGGCTCCATCCGCGCCGCAAGCTGCTGAACACAGCCGTTCCAGAATCCCTTTGATCTCTGCCATGCCAGCTGCAGGAGGAGGTAAGTGACACCTTTCTGAATAGAGACTACATGCAGAATAGGTAGCCACCTCCCCCTCCTACTTTTTTTTAGCCCTGCTCTTTCTCCCCCTTTTAATCCACATCCCCTTTTTCACTCCTCTCCTTAAACTTTTCACCTACACTTAACCTCCCCATAACCTTGACATTAACCTCTGCTCTGCCCTACATAGCTTAGTCATGGGTCACTGCACCCATGGCTCTGCTACCGCTACAATTTTATCTGGACATTTTGGGTCATTGCCTGAATTTCTTGATGTATGTTCTCTCGGAGTGCGTGTAAGCTTCGTGGTTTGTTACTGTACACTCGACCTCAAAGGAAAATATCTGGCGGTGTTAATTCAGTCGATCTTAGTGGCCACATTCCCTTGGAGATTACTATGTCCTCAAAAAAGGCTTCAATACACAGTTTGTTCGGAGGATTTTGACCACCAAACTTCTTTAGAAACTCACTTTGACACCTCTTTAAGGACACAGATTTCCAATAAGTTTTCACAATGAAAACACATTTCACCAAACTGTACCTGTACATTGTTAACAAATGAAGAAGGAATTCAGCAGGAGTGAAATGCAAGCACCATACAAACTACTAAAGTACAGAAAGGAGTACAAGCAAGTTATCTTGTAGTGGAGATGACTGGTGAGGCAACAGGTCGGCGAGACCACTCGGAGCGAGAATGTTTCTCATTGCTGTCACTTAGGTTCATTGCACTCTTACTTCTCAAGAACCAAAGTATGTACATTCCAAATTTCAGTACGGTCGGCTGTCTCTTTTAGAAGTTACAACAATTTTTCTGGGTAAATTATGAGTGAATCATCCTGTATGATAGAGACAAGTCACCACCACCAGCTCTTATTCAAGTTGCTGATGTTTGCAACCAAACTAATCAGCTTCTGCTCTGGATTGTGTTATGGTCTTGGGTATAAACTGTATGTTTTAAGTTTAGGTAGCAAGTAACTAATTACTGTTGATGGACCCAAGTAGGATTCCATAGGACATCATAGAACACACAAACAAAAGATGATTGTAAATCGCTAGAACTATTACCTTCTTTGGCTATCTCTGTTAAATATTAATTGAGATACTTGTATTAGCCTTAAATCTAGATAGAAAAAAAAGAAAAAATCAGTCATCTATCTTACCGGACTTCCACAGTGCTCTGATCCATCTCCTGCCCTTCCTGGGATTTCCCGCTTGGGACTTCCTATGTTACACTCCGCTTCTTTTACCAGAAATAATTGCTCATCCAAAGCTTCTTTCTGCAACTGGAGTTTCTGAAGAAAAAAGGTTTGTGTCTCCAGTTCTTTTTCTAGGGAAAATATAATCCTGTCTTTTGCTTTGATTTCGTCCATCTGAAGAACAATATGAAGAAAATAATTGAAATTGTCTTCAGTAACAAATGACCTACTATTATTATAACTGTACCACTTGTTGTCTTAGTGACTTATACAACATATTGTAATATTCAGTAACTCAAAATAGAATGTACAGTACAGACCAAAAGTTTGGACACACCTTCTCATTCAAAAATTTTCTGTATTTTCATGACTATGAAAATTGTAGAATCACACTGAAGGCATCAAAACTATGAATTAACACATGTGGAATTATACATTACACTTTACAAAAAAGTGTGAAATAACTGAAAATATGTCTTATATTGTAGGTTCTTCAAAGTAGCCACCTTTTGCTTTGATTACTGCTTTGCACGCACAAAAGGTGAACGGATGGACTCTACATGCCTGGTTCCCACCGTGAAGCATGGAGGAGGTGGTGTGATGGTGTGGGGGTGCTTTGCTGGTGACACTGTTGGGGATTTATTCAAAATTGAAGCGGTGAGCGGTCCAGCTCACCCCAAACCATCTCGATTGGGTTCAGGTCTGGTGACTGTGGAGGCCAGGTCATTTGGCGTAGCACCCCAACACTCTCCTTCTTGGTCAAATAGCCCTTACACAGTCTGGAGGTGTGTTTGGGGTCATTGTCCTGTTGAAAAATAAATGATGGTCCAACTAAATGCAAACCGGATGGAATAGCATGCTGCTGCAAGATGCTGTAGTAGCCATTCTGGTTCACTATGCCTTCAATTTTGAATAAATCCCCAACAGTATCACCAGCAAAGCACCCCCACACCATCATACCACCTCCTCCATGCTTCACGGTGGGAACCAGGCTTGTAGAATCCATCCATTCACATTTTCTGCGTGCAAAGCAGTAATCAAAGCAAAAGGTGGCTACTTTGAAGAACCTACAATATAAGACATATTTTCAGTTGTTTCACACTTTTTTGTAAAGTGTAATGTATAATTCCACGTGTGTTAATTCATAGTTTTCATGCCTTCAGTGTGATTCTACAATTTTCACAGCGTTGAAAATACAGAAAAATCTTTGAATGAGAAGGTATGTCCAAACTTTTGGTCTGTACTGTATGTGGAATTTAGCCAATACTTGTAATATTAAGTATACAAGCAAGAGTGGTGCTTGAGTATTACTTTTAACGGCGGCAGTTAAGGGGCCTTATTCCTCAGTGCCGCTTTTTAACGGCACTGAGAAATAAGTTTATAGTGCCCTCCAGCGTCGGAAAATCTCCGGGGTCTCGGCTACCTGGGGTAGCCGAGACCCCGGAAAGCATGATTCGGGTTGGTTTTTACCATCCCCAGTCTTGTGATCACCGTTATTCACTGAATAACGGTGATTGCAAAAAAAAGTCAAATTGTCAATTGATTTCTCTCTCCTTTGATATGATCCAGCACATCAGAGGAGAGAAATTGGGCCCCCCGAGCCTTCCCAGGTACCTCCGCCATGCCCAGACCCTCCTACTCCTTCCCTCAGCCATCCGCGTCATCTTTCTGGAAGAGAATGGCGGACCCATGCAGAGTGCGTCCCCCGAGATCTGCCGGCCGATTCCCGGCAACAATAGGAGATTTTTCTGTTCATTCATTTTGATCACTGTGATAGACCCTATCACAGTGATGAAAATAAAAAAAGTAGTAAATCAAATCCCCTTTTGTCAACCTCTTAGTTACATAAAAATAATAAAATATTTTTTTTTTATTTTTTTCCATTCTTTACAGTTAGGGTTAGGGCTAGGGTTAGGCTTGGGGTTAGAGCCAGGGTTAGGGTCGGGGCTAGGGTTAGGATTGGGGGAAGGGTTAGGGTTGTGTTGGGGTTAGGGTTGTGTTATGGTTGTGTTGGAGATACGGTTGTGTTAGGGTTATGGTTCTGTTGGAGTTACGGTTGTGTTGGAGTTACGGTTGCGTTGTTGGGGTTAGGGTGGTGTTGGGGTTAAGGTTAGGGATAGGGTTGTGTTGGGGTTATGGTTATGGTTGGGATTAGGGTTAGGGGTGTGTTGGGGTTAGGGTTGGGTTTAAGGCTGTGTTAGGGTTGTTGTTAGAATTTGGCGGTTTCCACGGTTTTGACACATCAGGGGGTCTCCAAAAGTGACATGATGCCCGCCATCGATTCCAGACAATTTTGCGTTTAAAAAGTCAAATGGTGCTCCCTCCATTCTGAGTCCTGCCATGAGTCCAAACAGTGACTTTCCCCCACGTACGGGGTATCAGCATAACAAATTTTGTGGTCCATTTTCTCATGATACCCTTGTGAAAATAAAAAAGTTTGGGTATAAATTAAATTTTTTGTAAAACAAGTTAAATGTTAATTGTTTCCTTCCACATTTCTTTAGTTCTAGTGAAGCACCTGAATGGTTAATAAACTTCTTGGATGTGTCCTTTTGCGCACCTTGAGAGGTGCAGTTTTTAGAATGGTGTCACTTTTGGGTATTTTCTGTTATACTGACCCCCCAAAGTCACTTCAAATGTGAGGTGGTCCCTAAAAAAATAAAATGGTTTTGTCAATTTTGTTGGAAAAATGAGAAATTGTGCTGATGTAAAGTTGACATGTGGTAAATGTAATTTATTAACTATTTTGTGTGACACGACTCTCTAATTTAAGGGTACAAAAGTTAAATTTTTGAAAATTGAAAAACAAATGTTCTTAATTTTTGCCAAATTTCCAATTTTTTCATAAATAAATGCAAGTCATATCCACTAACATAAAGTACAATATGTCATGAAAAAAACAATTTCAGAATCAGTGGAATCCATTGAAACGTTCCAGAGCTATAATATCATAAAGCGACAGTGGTCAGAATTGTAAAAATTGACTTGGTCATTCAGGTCAAAATTGGCTCGGTCACTAAGGGGTTACATGAGGAAAATGATCTAAAATTACACGTCTAATTTATCCTTAAAAATATCTGCTAATCCTAAGGGTTCACATACTTTTTCCACATATAGAGTCTTTAATTTTCTTTCAATGGCATGACAATCATGTGTAAGTGGACAAATCTATCAAAGTATGATCTTCACAAGATGTTTGTGAAAGTATATAATTTCTGAGGACCTCAGAAGGTGGATTGTTGATGCTTATTAGGCTGGAAAAGGTTTCAAAACTATCTCTAAAGACTTTTGACTCCATCAATCCACAGTCAACCTCAGGAGTATAGGTATACGAGTATAGCAAGACAACGACTCAAAGCACATGAGTTGCTTTACAAAGCAATGATTGAACTGTTGCGGAGAAACCCAAACTGGGCAGTTTGTCGGAGAAAATCAACCAATTTAACAGAGTTGAAGCTGGTTTGTAGGGATGAATGGGGTAAAATTCCTCTGAGCCGATATGTAGAACTTATCAACATGTGCGGAAACATTTAGCTATAGTAATTGCTGCCCAATGGGTTCACATCAAATACTAAAAGCAAAGATTCATATACTTTTGCCACTCGCAGGGATGTGATATTGATATTTTCCTCATTTAAAAATGGCAAGGTCTAATGTTTTTGACTCATTTGTTTGATTTGGTTCTCTTTATGTACTGGCATGCAGAAATGTGGAAAATTCAGAAGGGTTTACAAACTTTCAAGCACCACTGTAGAATATGGAAATTAGCTCTCCTTTTAAGATTTGAAATACCAAATTGCCATAGTATCTGCATAAACCTCACAGATCAATGTATTTTTAATATTGCAAGAAGAACAGAGTAAGCTGACATCTTAATATACCATTATGGAACATTTGCATGCAAAACCACTATCAAAAATATTTGGGCCTGATAGAAATGAATAGCCAGGGCCCCTGAATTCCCTTTTAAGAAAATTGGTGTTGAGGTATGTGGAGACATAGCATTGTATCTTAATTAACCAGATGTCTATTTTTAGCAAGCCAGGAATAATAGACTGTTATCTGCATGTTGACTTTTGAATTTATGTGTTTCTTTCTGGTTGGTGAAGAAAACAGAGACTTTTATTTATACAAGCCTGTAATATTGTCTTGTAAGTTGACATTTGATGCAACATACTGTGCTCTAAAGGTACTGCCACACTAAGCAATCCCGCTAGCGATCTCGTTAGCGTTGCATACTAATGAGATCGCTAGCGGGATCGTTTCTATATCGCTAAATGCGGCCACATTTAGCGATATAGTTAACGACGCTATCGCCGTTAGCGATCTTCTTAACGACTTTAGCGGTACAAAAGTACCGCTAAATCGCTAAGAAAAGGTGCCACACAGCGATAAGATACTTACCCAGGGGAGCGCCAGCGATGAAATAGGGTCCGGAACGATTCCAGCGACGAGCGAGATCACAGCAGGAAGCTCGTCGCTGGAAGCTGCCGCACTGAACAATATCGCTAACGGGATCGCTAAATAGTGACGTTTTTTAGCGATCTCGTTAGCGATATTGTTTAGTGTGGCATACCCTTTATCCTGGATGACTAGTGATGTTGGATGATATGCTGATTACACATTGTCCAGGCCAGATAGTTTGTTGACTATTCAAATAGAGGAGGAAAATATATGTAAATAAATAGTATAATCAAATAACGTGACTAGTGTTGAGCGATACGATACCGCAAGTATCGGGTATCGGCCGATATTAGCTCTATCGGACTTTCGATACTTAGTTCCGATATTTTCGTCTTATCGGATACCGGAATCGGATTTGTCACTGTCACTGTCAGTGTCCGTCGGTCGGGTCTGTCAGGAGTCAGCGGCACTTACCTGGCAGAAGATCTCCGGCGGTCACGGGCTGGACTGCTTGATGGCCGCCATCATCTTTCCCCGGCGGTCACATGCAGTTTCTCGCGATAACTGCAGTGACTGCTGGGTAATCCCGGCCGTAAAGCAGTCAGTCCGATGACGTCACCGCCGGGGAAGCAGGTAATCAGCTGTGCTGCGTCGAGTTGACAGGCTCTGCCTGTCATTGCGATGTAGCAGAGCTGGATCGTCGTGGGACTGTCGTTACTATGGACTGCGTCGGACAGGTGGTATACTGTTGGTTTGTTTTTTTTATTTTTTTACAGGAGATCGATGGCGTTGCAGGAATGAGTGTATAATAAAATTAATGAAAACTGTGTTGTCTCTTTTATTTCATTAAAATACTTTTTTCTTGCTGTGTCTTTTTTTTTATACATTTAAAAACTTTGGGATTAATAATGGATTGGTGTCTTATTGACACCTCTCCATTATTAACCGGGCTTATTCTCACCGTGCAATCAACGGTGACATTAACCCCTTATTACCCCGCTTGCCACCGCTACAGGGCAGTGGGAAGAGCCGGGTAAAGTGCCACAATTGGCACATCTTTTGATGCGCCAAATGTGGGGCTGCTGTAGCCTGGTATTATCAGGCTGTTGAGGGCCAAAATCCATGGGCCTTGACAGTCTTTTAATACCAGGCCGCAGCAGTCTGCATTTTACTTGGCTGGTTAACAAAAATAGGGGGACCCCTACGCCGTTTTTTTTTTTCGAGGGGATCCCCTATTTTTGTTAACCAGCCAAGCTAAGCAGACTGCTGTGGCCTGGTATTATCAGGCTGGCAAGGTCCATGGATATTGGATCCTTACCAGCCTGAAAAACCAGGCCTCAGCAATCTGCTTCATCTGGCTGGTTAACAAAAATAAGGGGGACCCCACGCCAAATTTTTTTCGAGGGGATCCCCTATTTTTGTTAACCAGCCAAGATATGCAGACTGCTGTGGCCTGGTATTATCAGGCTGGCAAGCAGGGTCGGACTGAGGCACCGGGACACCGGAGAAACCTACGGTGGGCCCCAGCTCCTGCGTGGTGGGCCCTGATTTGAAAGGATAGGTCGCGGGGCAGAGGGGGCGGTGGCCCCGGGGCCCGCGCTCTGAGGGGGCCCACCGGAGCTACGATACAGTTACATTCTGCGGCAGAGCAGGGAGAATCGCTCTCCCTGCTCTGCCGCCCGGAAGCTATGGGGCCTGAACAGGCGTTGGGGGGGCCCGGTGCCAGCAGTGGGCCCCCCACCCGTCATCGGAGGGTCAGCTGTATCGGCATCCAGCCGATAAAGCTGACCGCATGGAGAGAGAAGGAGCGAGCGCTCCTTCTCTCCCATAATCCCCCTCTCAGCGTATGACAGCGGGCGCAATAACATCACCTGCCGGCGCCCGCTGTCAGACGCTGAGAGGGAGAAAAGTGAGCAGCACAGGAGCCGGGAGGTGAGTTTTTTTTTTTTTTTTTTTAATGGGGGTGCAGTCGAGTCCTGGCTGGAGAAGTCGTCATGTCGGTGTGGGCCAGATGGAAAAGACATGAAAAGTGAACAATTCCATTAGAAAGAACATCAGCGGTAAGTCATTATCTGTACCTGTGCTGTAATCTATTATATGTTCTGTAGGACTGGTATTATTTAACACAGACCATATGGCGGTAATATCAATATTGGTCTTTTTATATATAGATTATTTTGGCCAACAGCGCGGTCATTTGCTGAGGTTCTCTGATGATGGGCCCACTCAGAAGTTTTGCCCCCACTAAACCAAAACCCTAGCTACGCCTATGGCTCTCTCTCTAGTCTTTCTTTCTCGCTCTCTGTTCTTTCCTTCTCGCTCTCTGTTCTTTTTTCTCTCTGTTCTTTCTTTCTCTCTTTTCTTTCTTTCCTCTCTTTCTTTCTCTGTTTGTTCTTTCTCTCTCGCTGCTCTTTCTTTCTTTTCCTCAGTACCAGCCACTGTGCCCTCATTACCAGTCAGTGTGATCAGCAGTGCTAAATGGTTACGCTTGGGGCGAGGATATGGGTGTGATTAGCTGTGAAATGGGTGTTGTCGGGGCGTGGCCTAAAATTTTCAGCGGTGCGCAACACGCGCCGCAGCCTTTAATCCTCTTTCCTGTCTTCCAAATTTGGGAGGTATGCTGTATGACCTCCCTACAACTTCTGGCCATGCTCCTGATGAGCGCGACGGATGGTCTCGTGAGGGATCTCCTCCCACACCTGGACTAAAGCATCCACCAACTCCTGGACAGTCTGTGGTGCAACATGGCATGGCCTAAAATTTTCTGCAGCATGCACAGCGTGCCACAGCCTTTGTCCCTCTTTCCCTTATTCAAAGGTTGGGAAGTATGATGTTGGGCCGCAAGAATATATTTTCTCTGGTGGGCCCAAGGTACTCCAGTCCGACGCTGCTGGCAAGGTCCATGTATGTTGGCTCCTTAACAGCCTTAAATACCATGCCTCAGCAGCAGGGGCGTACATATAAATCATGGGGCCCCATAGCAAAAGTCTGAATGTTCCCCACCCCCCAAAAAAAAACCAAGCAGAGACAGGGTTTTTGGGTGGGGTACTCGGCACCGATCACGTCGACTTCTATGGGGGATGTCACGAGTAGCACAGCTTGGTCCGTGACCTGGGCGATCACTGGAATGTGGGATATTTCCAGGGGATGATAGAATGTTCGTGTAGTTTGTCGTGACGCCACCTGTAGTACCTGGTCAGGGTGTCCAGCGCTGCTGTGCAGGTCCTCTGGAAGGGATGGTGTAGTGCAGGTTGGTGAAAAGTCTTCTACAGGTAACACGCTATCCTTCCAGGGCAGATAGATGTGAGATAGAGCAATGGTGCAAAGTGATGTAGCAGAGTGGACTATGCGACGTAGTAAGAAAGCAGGAAACACTTCAAGTTAAACGTTGCATAATAAAATTTTTAATAATAACATTACAAAAGTGCAAATGGCTTATATTATGTGACATGTTTTGTTACTGTTCATACCCTTGATATGTGTTATACATGTGTGTTAATAAATACATATTCAACAAAAGTGCAAATAGCATTAGTGCCGAAGTTCGTGGAGACTTCTTAGGACTACCCCCACCGGGGTAACTTCACAGTGTCCTTTACTTGTGCTTGTGGAGGACCCGCTCCAAACCTCCAACTGTGGTCTTGGGAGGGCTGCAAGACTTTCCTTGAGCAGACCTCACTTTCGGCCACACCAAAGGGGTTTTTAGTTTCTGAGGTAGTTGAAAATAGTGCACAGTAAAGTTTTTTGTAAAACCAAGATGGAGCACCGAAGTGCCAACTATTTACAGAAAAGTTTGTGAGCCAGTACAGTTCATGGCTTCAAAGTTCAACATTTTCATTACAGTGAAACACCATTACCCAACCTGGGTATATTAAGGCAACAATAAACTTGTTCTTCTGAACATTCACCCGTCCGGGTACATCAAACCATTACCCAACCTGGGTATATTAAGGCAACAATAAACTTCTTTTTATGAACATTCACCCGTCCGGGTACATCAATAATTTAACTATTTACATACAGAGACCCTGTCCGGGTTATTTAGACTTCTTTGGCTGGCCTCTTCCAGGTACCACCTGATACTGTTCTGGAGCTTGCCAAACATCCGTGACAGGAGGGTCCACCCAGACCTGATGACGTCGTGTGGCCTGTACAGTGACGTCGTGACCCGCTATCTGGGTCTGTGTGGCCACCTCTTTCATCTCCCTCCGGGTCTGGACCCCTATGTCCCGGACTGAACGAACCCCAGGGGGCCTAACAGGCGCCGGGTACGGGCCAGCTATCATTATCATGTCCATAGCTGGGGCTGCTGAGGAGACCACTGAGGGAGGCTGGGGAGATTTACGGCGTGGGTTGGGCACTTGTGCAGAGGCCTGGTTGGGGGAGGCTGAAGGCTCGGAGGGTCTGTCAGTTTCCTGACACTCTGGGGAGTAGGGGTCGCACCTGGTAATATTTAGGGCGTACCATCCATTGTAACCCCAGTGTCGGGTGTAAGTCACCAAGTCTCCTGGCAACAGGTCCCTCCCCGGGTGTCCTTCTGGGAGGTGAGCCTCCACGTCCAGCCGGGTTACAAAAACTTCTAAATAAAGTCCAGGCTCCTGGATGAAGCCCCAACCACCTTTTAACTTAAAGTTCCGTACTGCACCCTTACGCCGCGGCTCCCTCACCGTACTTTTATCCTTTCTCATACGTGCCTTCTCTGCCAGGTCCTTCTCCAGGTGACGTTGCCGAAGCTTTTGGGATTCTCGCTGCTCCCTTTGTCGCTCTGCTTCCCGCTCCCGACGTCTCCACTCTTCCTCCTGACGCCGGTTGTAATTCTCCTCCACCAGCAGCTCCATGTCTCCACCATCAAACGCCAACTTACGATGTACGGTTTGCGGCAGCTCTCCTGGCGCCCGCCAGTCCTGGCGGCGCTCACCTGTGGCGGAAGCAGCCGGCTCTGGAACAGATGACGGTCGGGGCTCCGGTACAGGCAGGTAGAGCTCTGGTGCCTGCGCGGCCTCCTCCATGAGGACGGGTGTCGCTTCTTCTGCCTCAGCGACGGGGGCAGACAGCGGGATCTGGGGTGCTGGTGCGGCGTTTTCTGCAGGAACGGGTGCCTCCACTGTGATACTGGCAACCGGTTCAGATTGCAAGGGCTGGGATGCCCGCACGGCCTCCTCTACTGGAACGGGTGCCTCCACTGAGATACTGGCAACCGGTTCAGATTGCAAGGGCTGGGATGCCCGCACAGCCTCCTGTACTGGAACGGGTGACTCCACTGAGATACTGGCAACCGGTTCAGATTGCAAGGGCTGGGATGCCCGCACGGCCTCCTCTACTGGAACGGGTGCCTCACCTTCCGGTACAGACACTTCAGGGGGTAAGAGGGATTGGCGCCTCTGGAATTGTAGTTTTAGGGCCCGCCAGCTCGCTTCCATCCTGGCGACCTCCTCCCGGTGCCGGGCCAGGTCTCTCAGGGTATCCTCCGCTTCTTCCAGCGTAGGAGGGTTTCCAGGCCGGGTGCCAAACGGTGGCTCCGTGGCGATCGGGTCGCTTCCGTGGGGGGAGAGCTCTGACTCCTCCATCCTTTCCCACTTCTGCTCACGTCCATTCGCCATCTCTGCCAAGTCACATGTGTCATTAGCATCAGGAGAGGCGCCATCTTTTGTAGGGAGGCGGGACCTTCGCATTCGTTTCCGCCCACTGAGGAGGATGAGGAGGCGGAACTCCAGAGCTGTGGGGCACGATCTTACATTGCAGTAACATTTAGAGTGTGCGGACATCGTTTTCGCGCCACGGAGTGAGTGTACGCCCACGAGAGCATGCCCTTATTCTTCACCTGTGCCTCGTGGCGCAGATATGACGGAAAAATGGCAAATACAGTTTATGATGATTTTTGCAATTCTCAAGCAAAAAAACAGTTCAATTAAGGCACACAGGACTCGCTTATAGCGAGCTTCTGAATCCTGTTCGTGACGCCAAAGTTGAGTCGCACAGAGCCACAGGTTATGGGGGTACTCGGCACCAAGCCCGTCGACTTCTATGGGGATGTGACGGGTAGCACAGCTATGTCCGTGCCCTGGTCGCTCACTGGAATGTGTGATATTTCCAGGGGATGATAGAATGTTTGTGTAGTTTGTCGTGACGCCACCTGTAGTACCTGGTCAGGGTGACCAGCGCTGCTGTGCAGGTCCTCTGGCAGGGATGGTGTAGTGCAGCTAGGTGATAAGTCTTGTACAGGTAAGATGGTATCCTTCCAGGGCAGATAGATGTGAGATAGAGCAATGGTGCAGAGTGATGTAGCAGAGTGGAGTATGCGATGTAGTAAGAAAGCAGGAAAAGAAACAATTCTTACTACAAAGACATGCAGCATAAGACTGCCTCAACCCCTCCCATCCAACTAGCTACACCCTGTTCTAACCAGCCTGAGCTAGACCATCCCATTGGGTCCGCCTACACTCAGCTGGCATAGTGTACTGTTGAATGCAGTGGTTGGAGTCAATGGGGTGTTTCCTCCTTACCTGAGAGTAAGTTGTCACACCGCTGGGTGCGATGCAACATCTCTGTGGCGACTGGACCCTCGGGTGCTTCTGTCTTTTCACAAATGCCGGCTTTACCCGGCAATTGAATCAGAGGCTATTTTACTATGTAGAAGTGAATAAACTATAAATATATGTATATATATATGTCACAATGACATGTATATATATATATATGTATTCTAAGTGTGTATATTTTGTGTTTACAAGGAAAGAAAGTGTTTTTTTAGTTGCGATATTTTGTTCCCATAGACTTACATGGGACTTCCGGTATCGGAATCGGATATCGCCGATATTTAGTGATATCGGCGATACCATTCCGATCCGATATTTTTAGATATCGAGCAGTATCGCTCAACACTAAACTTGACATGATCTTGTCACCATTATTCCCCTTATCTGTAAATATTGAATGAAGAACACTTTGTAACTATAAAAAGAGGTTATTTGCCTCTGTAAGAGACAGCAAGGTATTCAGCCAATACATTCAGACATCCAAACATACAAACATCCAGAGACTCTCTACAGGACAGCAGCAAAGACATCATGGCACCATCACGAGGAACACAGATTTATCATTCTACAGGATGCCACCTTAAGAGACCAAGACCCTGGCTGGAGGAATACAGATCTGCTCCATTGACCATTGAGAATCTATAGATAAGTTTGGAAAAGGCCAGGATTGGGACCCTCTGGTCACCCGGCTCCATGGAGATGTTCGGAGAAGCCAGGTTGTGACCCTCCAGTCAACTGGCCTTGTAACTGAATGGACTGTCTGCTTCCTAAACTTGTCATTACCTCCTGTGTGCGTGCCCCAGGTGGGGTAGTCAATCCTGGAAGCTCTGAAGTCACAGCTGCTCTAACCCTGGGGAGTCAGCGGAAGGGTGAGACTCTGTAATGTGCACCATCTTTGGTATTGTGCCGGGACTGTTCTATGTGTTATCTGCCTGTTTTGTGGTTCAATATAGTATTGCCACACTGTTTTACCCTCACACTGTGTTGTCTGAGTAGCATTAACTCCACAGTAAATGGAGATAGGGCATTCGGTGAGACGATCCCTTGTCAATGTGGTTTCAACTAGCAGACTGGGGCGCCCGCCGACCCCCCATGTCTCGACAACGTGCAAGCACAGTGACTCATTGACTTTGAAATGAAGCAGAATATTAGTAAATATATTTAGGAGGTCCATTGGGAGAGAAATAAAATACTAATTGGGGTCTGTGCAATTACAATAAGTTAAAAGGAGCCATATTTGACACCAAATTTGAACAACTATTAAACAGGGCACTTTTGTTTTCTAGGTGAAACTCATGAAGTGACTAATAGTATCTGGAGGGCTTAACAGTCCAGAGTTGTCTTCAAAGGAACAAAACAGATGGGGGGAGGCTAGCTATTCCCAATGCTTGGGTATATTATTTAGCTGCCCAAATCCAAGACTTGAAAGGATAAGGTCAAGGAAATGACCAGGTGAAAAGTGGACAATTCGTCAAACAGATAACTTCTTCACATATACCTATTTAGAGGTGGGGGGGAAGCAGGAAAACAACATCCCACTTACCAACATTGTCGATGATATATAAAGTGTGGGACAGAGGGAAGAATTTGCTGAATAGCAATGATTGCACAGTAGTCATGCCACTTTGGCAGTATCCTCTGTTGCCAGAGTTCATGAAGCTGGGGGGTTGCACCAAGCTGTAAGAGAGCGGTATTTATACTCTGGCGCTAATCCAATCCGCGATTATTTTGAAGAATTTTGAGCAGTTGCAAAGTGAGTTTTATATACTTCATCAACAGTTCTATAGATTTCTGCCACTCTGACATGCCTACACACTTCATTCAGTTTAAGGCATAAAACCTAATGGTTAAATGGGTGTCAATGTTAAGGAACAACCTATATAAACTTCTGCTTACTGCATACCTAAATAAGTTCCCTCTTGCTATTAACATTCAAAAGGAAGCTGATGTGGGAGTGATAATGGAGGATCAGTGGGATGCCATATTAGGCTTAACACCTTCTTTCCCTTTATGAGACTCAAAGGTTGTCACAATGCTATTTGATTCACAGAAATATAGAACTCGAAAATTTCTACATCGGATTGGCATGAGGCAAAATTCTAACTGCCCAAGATGTGCTTTGCCTAAAAGCCCACTTCATGCATATGATGTAAGAATTCAATAATATTGGATCATTCTGGAATGATGTTCTAGATTTATGGTATAGTAATGAACCCAGAATATGTATATTGGTAGTCATACCAAAGCTCCCTGAGGAGGATCTTTTGGCAATTGTTATGGCCAGAATACTGTATATTTTGTCAAGAAAAACTATTGCTTCTCATTGGATACAACCTACTCCACCATCCACTGGTGAATTTATTAATAGAGTTACTGAGTTTATACATTTAGAAAAAGGAATTTATAAAAAAAGAAATGTAATTAAAAAATGTGATAATATTTGTAGTCCTTGTATCAACACCCCTGGTTTACTATGAGAATCCTAATGTGGGAAAATATTTTTGCCTCTCTAAATTAAACTAACTTTCCCTTTCTAAGCTTGCATTAAACAGTGTAAATGGACACTTGCTGGACAGATAACTTTTGTTTACGCATTGAATCAGGAATTACTCTTGGTCTTATTTGCATATATGGAAATGGCAAAATATGGTATAAGGGAGATACTCTTTAATCTTCCTATATAAAAACAGTACCATAACTTTCATTTCAGAATGGAGGGGGGTTATCATCTTTTCTATTTTTGTATGTGATTTATTCAGGGAGATGTTTCATGTGCTTGTAATTATTTGAAAAATGTTTAATAAAAAGAATCTGATTTAAAAAAAAGAAAAAACAGTCCAGAGTAGACTTTGGGACCAACTGCCCGGCTCATGACAACAGTGTCACTTAGATTGTTCTCATGATGATGCTGGAGTTGATGTGACCAGCAACAACAATTATTTATGTGCTGTTGATATACTCACACAAAAAGTGCAAGTACCTAACATTTTTTGCTGGAACAGTAGTGCATCGGTGATAATTTGAACTCACAGAGTTAAGTAATGTCTACACTGTGGTTTATAATGCTATTAAGTAAAGTAATAAGGCCTCTTTCACACTTCAGTCGTGCGACGTCAGTCAAAATCCGTCAAAATGTGAAAAAAACGGATCGCCATTTTTTTTTGGCGATCCGTTTTTTTCCCATTGACTTGCATTAGTGATGGATTTTGACGGATGGTGTCCGTTAGGTCCGTTTTTTGACGGATCCGCCAAAAACTTGGCGTCCATCATTTTACAAAAACGGCCAATGCAACGTTTTTTTGCTCCGCCAAAATGGCGGACTACGGCGGATCCGCCGCATCCGCCATTTTGTTTAATGGCCACCTATGGGCGGCGGATCTGCTGGCATCCGTTTTTGACGGAAGATCCGTCGCCTGGCATCCGTTTTTGATGGAAAATCCGTCTCCTCCATACAAAGTGATTGAAAATGCTGCCAAAACTGTCCGGGGTCTCTCTCTCTCTCTCCTCGGTCCGGACTTACATTTCCGGAACGAAATTTTCTTCATTTCCGGGTGAAATCTTCTTGGCGGATCCGTCAGAAAAATGACCAGTTTTACATCCGTTTTTACACTTTTCTGACGGATCTGCCATTTTCACACTTCGGCGTACGTCACACAACGGAGGTGTGAAAGAGGCCTAAGCCCTTGTTCTTCTCATACTGATGACGCTTTGTTTCGAAAAGGGGGCAGATGCTTTAACAGTGACTGCAGCCTCTGCCCCCTGCTCTGATATCGCTTTGTTTGAGTATCCCAACATGCCCTGGGATTTTCAGATGAAGCGTCATCACACAGGAAATAAATACAAAAAAATAGAATAGCTGTTAGATAGTTGGGGAAGGATAGGGAATTTGTAATACAAGTATGTTAGAAATTAGCCTAATTATGGCACTAAATAGGCTGTCATGACACTGTTGTTGGATTACCTGGGGCTCCTTCCCTGTCCCTAACACTAGGGGCACCCTAGCTATCCCAGCTCCCTGGATTACTTCTGATGGAGGAGATGCCAGGGCCACATATCTTGCTGAACTCCTGTATCAGCCCTATATCTGTCCCCCACCCCCACCCAGGGAAGTGGGGAGTAATAGTGTATGTGTATATGTATAAACACAAACCAGACAAACAAAGAAGGACATATTCGGGATAAAGGAAATATACCAATCGTACAAATATGCACTCACAGACAACAGAGGGGAACACTGTGGAGAAAAGGAATGTAAACCAAAATAGGAGAGGAAGAGGATTTGCACAGTTAAAAACTCCAAGGAACAGTCACAGAACAATGCTCCAAACACCTCTACCAACAACCGACTTCTCCACTCCTCATCAGGCAGTACAAGACTTAACACTGGCAACCCAGATTGCCAGAGGCTAGTATATATAGCAGAGAGGAGTGGCTAATACTGCACAGCTGAGATCATACAAGCAGGGAGGCTTCAGAGACTCTAAGTTGAACAGTTTAACCCTTGCACAACTAGCAGAAACCTGCACCATCTAATAAGAAGGAGATGTGCTTCTAATCAATGCAAGAGTACGTGAAATCAGACACTACAATCTTAAGGCCAATCCCTGTCACGGTAAAACCATGACAAAAGCATTTTGAATGAAATTTAGTTTGACTTTGGGCCACCTCTTTAACTTACAATTGACTCTTAGCTGTTGGAAGGAGACTAGCTGCTATGATCGCCTCAACACACAAAACACAGAGATAGATTCCTGCTCTTGATTCCATTTTAAACACACAGAGAAAAACAGCAGCAGCACATTGGAATTTATTCAGCAATTCTGAGCTGTCTGGATGTGAATCAAGCTAGCACTGGGGTGAGGTAAAAGACTTATTAGGAGCTCAGCACAATCTTACTGTGTCTCCCTCTGCTTGTTTCCTCATTCTGCTCTTAACCTCTCTTCTCCTCAACTACTTCACTTTAGAGTGTAATGGACTGTATCACTTGGCACCACAGTGAGATGGTAGAATGTATTCTCTTAGAAAAATAGAGTAGAGCTGTTTTCCCAAAATGGATGCTTTGGAGTAGAAGAAGTGGCTGATAGGTGGAGAAGGAAACAAATTTCTTTGATAAGATACATTACAAAGTTTCTTATATTTGCCTGTGCTATTGATGTATGCAATGTTTGTTAAAAGTCCAGTTCTCTTTAAAACATCCATCTTTAGTACTATGCAAGAAGAAACAAAACTTCCTGAGAGCTATGTAAAAGGCCTTTAATCCAGCCAATCAGTACTGTGCTTTGTATTGATGAAGGGCAATATAATAGTCTTCCACTATTGGAGGAGACCTAAATTTAGGCAAATACAAGGTTGGTTAAGAGTTCAAAGTTCACCTATAATGTACCCACCTCTAATAGGTTGCACTAAGCATTTCTCTTCCTTATTAGGTAATTTTCATTGTTTTAAATAAAAAAAAATCATATTATGGTGATTTCTGACTATGACTTGCTGTTTCAGTGCTAAATTGTAAAATCCTTGATTACATTTTAAAGTGTATGTAGTTATGATACTTATTGAGGAAGAATTGGAGTAAGAAATAGGTTAACGAGTTGCCACCATTGGTCAATCATTTTTACATGCTTTAGAAAACTTAGCTCTGTGATCTGAATGACCCACCTATAGTACTTGACTATTTTAATTTGCAATGACGTTTTTTTCACATTCTGTTATTCTTACCAGTCTACGGATGTCTCTCTCACTTTCCCATTTAAATTTTGCAATGGCCTCCTGGTGGGAGTGGTGTTCACTTCTCAGATCTCCAGCTTTGATTTTGTCAGCTTGAATCATATTGTTGAGGGCCTCATCCACCTGTTTCTTAGCTGACTTCAGTTCTGTGATTTCCTGTAGGAGTTTAAGGCGCTCGGAGTCAAAAACTTTCCTGGCCTCTTCACGCGCCTCTGTGGTCAGGGCTGTCCTTACTTTGTCACTGCTGCCATCTCGTAGAGCATTCACAGCAGACTTAAGTCGCAGGATCTCAGCATCCTTAAGTTTAACCATTCGAGACATCTCCTGCTCATGCTGTTTAATAAGGTTCTCCCTTACTGCCTGAAGCTCCTTCATCTTGTCCTCGTGCAGCTTGGCCTTGAGCTCCGAAACAGTAGCTGTGTGTCTGTGCTGCTCTTGTTCCTTTATTCTCTTGCTGTCCTGGTTCTTCTCCCTCTCAAGTCTTGTCACCTGAATATTACAGAAAGAAAACAACAATATTTTAGAATGTAAAAGTGGTGGCACCAAGCCACTTACGCAACATAACAAAGTTTTATCTTCTATTAAGCAATTTCATTCATTCAAGTGAGCACCGAGACAATAAACTTAAACAATTATTATTCTGATTTGAATATTCCCATTTTTTATTCTGATTATATCTCATGCTGCCATGTGGTGCTCCTGCTCTATATGTAACCCCACACACACCATTGATTAACAGGTTTTTGTCAATGTACAGTGTACACATAGAGCCGCCAATCAGTGGTTATACATGGCTCAACATTCAAGCATTCTAAGCATTCTAGATTTGTAGCAGAGAAAACTGTGATTGTATAAAAATGACAGTATGCAGACCTGCAAGTGACAGACACATAGCTGGAATCAGGGTCTCAGCCTCTAAATCATTCTGCTATTAGATTACATAACAACAACCTGCTGACAGATTCCCTTTAACTACTTGCACCAATCTCAAAGGGTGTCAGCAGCACTGATCTATTCTTTACAATTTGGAGATGAGAGCTTTGCCTCTTTCTTAGTAATTGGTGAGTGGCTTTTAATCCACACTCCCACAGATCAAAACTTCTGACTTCTATATGACATGTCAGAAGTGTTTTTTAAGTAATAGATGCCCTTTAAACCGTTACCATGTAATTATTTTATTTAACCATTCCCAGACTGAATTCTGAAACCATGGACAGATGTTGATACTAAAGAGTTTCTAGGGAAAATGTTACGCTGTGATGATCTTCTGTAAGGAAGGATGGGCCTTAAACTGTTCCTGAAACTGGGACCCTAACTATCCCTGTCCTGGGGAGTACTCTTAAAGGTAGAGAGCCTCAATGACCTTTCTATGCTTCTATTAATGTCCTAAGCTGTCCCCTCCTCCAGGAGGCCTGGGACAGATATGTTAGTGTATATGACTTTGCAACTTACATGCAAAACGCTCACCAAGGTTAGAGAGGAATAAAGGGAAGGATAGGAAGGTACAAACCAAATGGAATACAGTAGGATAATGGAGAAAGCATACACCCCAAAACAGCAGACAACAATCTCCATCAGCAACTACAAGCTCCAACTTTAGCACACCTTCCAGCAAGCCTGGAAGTAAAACTTTCACAGGCAGGTTTGAGAAGGTCTGGCCAGGCTTTATGGACAGAGAAAACAAACAGGTCAGAAGCAGCTGTGAGATGGAGCTGCATGTCTCTAACCAGCACACAAAGAGTCACTAACCTCTGCAGTGCCAAAGGAAACAAAGTCCATTTAATATTGGGAATAAAACAGATAGGCTAAATTGAAGATCTGCGATTCACAATACATAATGATCGCCGAACTCCAGATCTCCCAGGAAAATGTGACATATTCCTAACAGGAAGAATATTGTACTGATCCCCTGTCAATTAACATCAAAAACAGCACACAGAGCTATCATCATTGAACACATGCCACACCTTCCACTAACACACTAAACTTATGCTGCACATGTCACTCACACAATAGATACACCATGCACACATTGCTATACCATATACACGTTGCATAAATCACTAACACACCAGACACATGATGCACACATAATTAACAAACCGGACACATGATGCATACCTTATTAGCACACCAGACACACATTACACACATCCCTAAAATATTGGACACATGATGCATACCTCACTAACACACCAGACACATGTTCCACACATCAATAACACACAGGACACATGATGCATACCTCACTAACACACCAGACACATGGTCCACACATCAATAACACACAGGACACATGATGCATACCTCACTAACACACCAGACACATGTTCCACACATCAATAACACACAGGACACATGATGCATACCTCACTAACACACCAGACACATGTTCCACACATCAATAACACACAGGACACATGATGCATACCTCACTAACACACCAGACACATGGTCCACACATCAATAACACACAGGACACATGATGCATACCTCACTAACACACCAGACACATGGTCCACACATCAATAACACACAGGACACATGATGCATACCTCACTAACACACCAGACACATGGTCCACACATCAATAACACACAGGACACATGATGCATACCTCACTAACACACCAG
Organism: Oophaga sylvatica; assembly: GCA_033576555.1. Classification (NCBI taxonomy): domain Eukaryota; kingdom Metazoa; phylum Chordata; class Amphibia; order Anura; family Dendrobatidae; genus Oophaga; species Oophaga sylvatica. Next base: position 122,862,572 of record JARQOD010000004.1, read on the forward strand.
ACACATGGTCCACACATCAATAACACACAGGACACATGATGCATACCTCACTAACACACCAGACACAGGGTCCACACATCAATAACACACAGGACACATGATGCATACCTCACTAACACACCAGACACATGTTCCACACATCAATAACACACAGGACACATGATGCATACCTCACTAACACACCAGATACATATTGCACACATCAATAACACACAGGACACATGATGCATACCTCACTAACACACCAGACACATGTTCCACACATCAATAACACACAGGACACATGATGCATACCTCACTAACACACCAGACACATGTTCACACATCAATAACACACAGGACACATGATGCATACGTCACTAACACACCAGATACATATTGCACACATCAATAACACACAAGACACATGATGCATACCTCACTAACACACCAGACACATGGTCCACACATCAATAACACACAGGACACATGATGCATACCTCACTAACACACCAGACACATGTTCCACACATCAATAACACACAGGACACATGATGCAAACCTCACTAACATACCAGATACAGACTGTAGACAGATAACAGATGTTATTATTACATTAAACACATGACACACATACAGTGAATATTTCACTCATACAATGAACATACTGGTAACACTGTACCTGTAATTTATACAGAAAACATCAATCAAAAACTTAATAAGATCATAATTTAAAATGCTTATTCTCCTCTCCCTAAAATAGTCGCTCTTGCAGTCTAGCCAGTCCTCTCCCTATATGTAATTGTTAACTCCATTAACAATGTTATTAATTACCTGTCCGATTCCAGTGCCAAACCTTACTCACTTCTGTTATGGCCAGCTCCCTCTGTACTGTCTTTACCGCTTTTCTCTGGTGACCTGGCAAGTATTTCTGAGGTAATCACCCAAGGCCTTTTAAGGCCAGCTGAGGCACCCATGTGGCCTGAGTATTTACTAAGCATTGTTTCTAGCTGCCACATGTTTTGCGGGAGTTTGCTTCATCATCTACTTCTCTCAACTCCAGCCATGTGGCTAATTATTTCTGCAGCTAACTCCTGTTTGTTATTCAGCAATCTGCAACTTCTTTTTAACCTGTGAATCCTGGCAGTGGCGTATGCAGGGGGGGGCAGCCGGGGCATGTGCCCCGGGCGCAGCTGGCAGGGGGGCGCAGTCGGGCCGCCTAATGTGGCGGTCTGCAGTGTCTCCCCTGTGCCAGCTGTCAAGCTGACAGCCGGCGCAGAGAAGCTGCCGCGTGCCGACTCCCAGGGATCAATTATACTGGCATCTATACAGACGCCGGTACAATTGAAGCTCTGACCGCCGGGTCAGAGCGAAGCAAGCAGCGTGATCAGGTCATGTGATCACGCTGCTGACGTCACTCGTCGGCGGCGCCTATAAGGAGGAACGTTGGTGGTAAGTGTGCTCCACTGGAGCTGAAGAACCACAGAAGATTAAGAGAGGGGGACATAATGTATGGGGGGGATATAGAGTGGGGATGGTGGATACTTTTTTTGTGGGGGGTTTGAGTGGGATTGGGAGTACTTTGTGTGGGGGTTTGGGTGGGATGGGGGTACTTTGTGTGGGGGTTTGGAGTGGGGATGGGGGTACTTTGTGTGGGAGGATTTGAAGTGGGGATGGGGGAGTACTTTGTGTGGGGGTATTTGGAGTGGGGATGGGGGAGTACTTTGTGTGGGGGGATTTGGAGTGGGGATGGGGGGAGTACTTTGTGTGGGGGGATTTGGAGTGGGGATGGGGGGGTACTTTGTGTGGGGGGATTTGGAGTGGGGATGGGGGGTACTTTGTGTGGGGGGATTTGGAGTGGGGATGGGGGAGTACTTTGTGTGGGGGGATTTGGAGTGGGGATGGGGGGTACTTTGTGTGTGGGGGATTTGGAGTGGGGATGGGGATACTTAATGTGTGTGAGGGATTTGGAGAGGGGATGGGGGTACTTTGTTTGTGGGGGATTTGGAGTGGGGATGGGGATACTTAATGTGTGGGGGATTTGGAGTGGGGATAGGGGTACTTTGTGTGAGGGGGATTTGGAGTGGGGATTGGGGATACTTAATGTGTGTGGGGGATTTGGAGTGGGAATGTCGGATACTTAATGTGTGTGGGGGATTTGGTGTGGGGATGGGGGATTTAATGTGTGTGGGGATGGGGGATTTGGAATGGGGATGGGGGATGTAATGTGTGGGGGGATTTGGAGTGGGGATGGGGCATTAATGTGTGTGGGGGGATTTGGAGTGGGGATGGGGGCATTTAATGTGTGGGGGATTTGGAGTGGGGATGGGGCATTTAATGTGTGGGGGGGTGATTTTGAGTGGGGATGGGGCATTTAATGTGTGTGGGGGGATTTGGAGTGGGGATGGAGGGATTTAATGTGTGTGGGGGGATTTAAGGACACTGAAGAGTATGTATGTATGAGGGCATGTATGAGGAAACAGTTTGGGGGGTGGATGCAGACAGTATGTGGAGCAAATGGGTGAATGTATGTGGACACAGTATGGGGAGTGAGGGTGATGGGATGTGAATGTCACGCTGTCACTGCGTACAGGAGGTCAGGGTCCTATGCTGACCCTAAGCTGGGGCCCTGACTAATCCCTCTACCTGGAGGTACTGTTAATGGTACAGAGGTCCAGGCCGCCAGCGTAACCCTACCTCCTGAGAATCCCTGAACCTCAGTAATCTAGTCCTGAGAAGGACCCCGATCACAACAGTAGGGGACAGGGTAGTAAATGCTTACACACAGTACTAGACGAACGATACAGTACAAGGGTAAACCAAAAACCACCTTGCATACAAAAACTCACACCACAATAACAGAGGGAACACAAACGGGTAAGGAGATAAATGATAAAGCGAGGAAGGGAAAAAACCACACCGAGTACACTTCGCTCCAAACTCTTCAATACCACGATCCGCTCTGATGGTCTGTATGAAATGCTTTCACCGACAACTACCCTATCAGATCGGCAGGTATTTGAAGGAGTCCCAATACTGCAGAATTAACTGCAGCTGGGTGAGGCTGGGCCTCGTCTAGCACAGAGAGAGAGAATTAACTCCCTCACTGCCGAAAAACACCAAGCACCAAAAACTCAGCTGCGAGAAGTCAGGCTGTGCAATCGCGACGATCTTCGTGGCGACACACCCGTGACAGTACCCCCCCTTCTACGAGGGGCCTCCGGACCCTCAGGGCCAGGTTTATCCGGGTGAGTCGTGTGGAAGGCCCGAATTAATCAGTCTGCGTTAATATCCGACGCAGGAACCCACATCCTCTCCTCAGGACCATACCCCTTCCAATGAACCAGGTACTGAAGGGACCGGCGATTAAAACGTGAATCGACGACTTTCGATACCTGAAACTCCAAGTTACCATTGACCACCACTGGAGGAGGAGTAAAGGTGACGGTATCACCGGCGCCACATACCTCTTAAGCAAAGATCTGTGGAACACGTTGTGAATTTTAAACGTAGGGGGGAGGTCAAGACGGAATGCCACCGGATTAATTATAGAACTGATCCTGTACGGCCCGATGAACCTGTGACCCAGTTTCCAGGCGGGAACCTTAAGTTTTATATTCTTGGTAGACAACCATACCCGATCGTTCACACTTAGGTCCGGACCAGACACTCTCCTCCTATCAGCCATACGTTTGTATCGGTTCCCCATAGTACTCAGATTATTCAGCACCCCTCTCCACACTGAAGCGAGTGATGACGAAAATCGTTCCTCCTCAGGAACCCCCGAAGAGCCCCCCCTACTGAAAGTACAAAACTAGGGGTGAAAACCATATGCCCCAAAAAACGGGGACTTACCAGTGGACTCGCTCCACCTATTATTAAGAGCAAACTCCGCCAGAGTTACTCGCAATAAAATGAGGACCCTTGACGTTGGGTTGCGAGCTTATCTGCTTTGGCCAAAATAGTAACTAATACCTCATCTGATGCATTTATCATATGCATCATTTTTGCACTTTTTATCATATTTTGCAGGGTGCACCCGGGCTCTTTTTGATGGCTTGGTTTTTTGTGTTGTGCACATTCAGTGCTGACCAGCCCGCCTTCCATCATAGGCGTTTAAAATAGGCTGTTATCCAGACACTGTGCATGACATTCATGTTTTAAGCAACTTGTATCTGTGTGTTTTTTCTCCCACTAAGCAGTTAATACCTTCATCATCACTGTTTTTGTGATAGGGTGGCTGCCTTTATCAGTGGTTAAACACCTGTTGCTTCTCCAGCCTTTATCCATGGGAGCCTGCTGCATCCTGCTAGTGCATTTGGTCATTTGATCAGACTGGGTATGATTGTTTAGCAAACTCCGCCAGAGGTAAGAAAGAAGCCCAGTCCTCCTGGTTCTCTGACACAAAACACCGGAGATATGTCTCCAAGCTCTGGTTCAGACGTTCCGTCTGACCATTGGTCTGAGGATGAAAAGCCGATGAAAACGATAAATGCATCCCCCGCCGTGTACAAAATGCCTTCCAGAATTTGGACACAAACTGAGACCCCCGATCCGACACCACATCGGAGGGTACCCCGTGAAGCCTCACAATCTCCCCAATGAACACCTGCGCAAGAGTTTTAGCATTAGGAAGAGCTGGAAGAGCGATAAAATGTGCCATCTTGCTGAACCTGTCCACTACAACGAGTATGACCGTTTTACCCGAAGACGGCGGGAGGTCCGTAATAAAGTCCATAGACAGATGAGTCCATGGACGCTCCGGGATCTTCAAAGGTAAGAGGGCCCCAGACGGACGGGTATGTGGGGTCTTATAGCGCGCACAAACCCCTCAGGATGCAACAAAAGTTACCACCTCCCTATGTAAGTTAGGCCACCAAAACCGACGCGAGAGGAGATCCACAGTTGCTTTACTCCCTGGGTGTCCTGCCAAAGCTGAGTTATGGTGTGCCTCGATCACCTTTTGTCGCAACTGATCTGGAACAAACAGTCTCCCTGGAGGTCCAACAGGGGCCTCCCCCTGAGCCTCCAATACCTCCTCCTCAAGCTCAGAGCATACTGCCGACACCACCACCCCCTCCTGAAGGATAGGAACCGTGTCATCCGTATTCCCGGCCCCAGGGAAACTATGAGATAAGGCATCCGCCTTTACATTTTTAGACCCCGGACGATATGTGACGACAAAATTAAACCTGGTAAAAAACAACGACCACCTAGCTTGTCTGGGATTCAGACGTTTTGCGGACTCAAGATATAGCAGGTTCTTGTGATCGGTGATGACGGTGACCGGATGGACTGCCCCCTCCAAAAAATGGCGCCACTCCTCAAAAGCTAACTTAATGGCCAAGAGTTCCCTATTGCCGACATCGTAATTCCTCTCAGCGGACGACAATTTTTTAGAGAAAAAAGCGCACGGATGCCACTTACCAGGGGACGAACCTTGTGATAATACTGCTCCCACCCCTACCTCAGAAGCGTCTACCTCTACGATGAACGGCTGTGACGCATCAGGTTGAATGAGTATGGGTGCCGAGGCAAAACATTTTTTCAAGGAGGAGAATGCTTGACAAGCCTTGTCAGACCACCTAGAAAAATCCATCCCTTTTTTTGTCATGTCTGTGAGAGGTTTAACCATGGACGAGAAATTACGAATGAATTTCCGGTAATAATTAGCAAACCCCAGGAAACGTTGTAGTGCCTTAAGATTCTCTGGCAGATCCCACTCAAGAACTGCCCGCACTTTCCCAGGGTCCATACGAAAACCAGATGCTGACACCAGGAAGCCTAAAAACTGGAGTTCCTGTACGGCGAACACACACTTTTCCCATTTGGCGTACAGTTTATTATCCCGCAAGATCTGTAACACCTGCCTAACATGCTCCTGATGAGACACAAGATCTGGCGAGTAAATTAAGATATCATCCAGATATATGACAACAAACTGTCCCACCAGGCGGCGAAAAATGTCATTAACAAAGTGTTGGAACACCGCCGGAGCATTAGTCAGACCGAATGGCATGACAAGGTTCTCATAATGCCCCTCCGGAGTGTTAAACGCCATCTTACACTCATCCCCCTCCTTCATCCTAATCAGATTGTACGCCCCCCTGAGATCCAACTTAGAGAACCATTTGGCGCCCACGATCTGATTGAAGAGATCGGGGATAAGTGGGAGCGGATACGGATCTCGGACCGTAATCCGATTAAGTTCACGGAAATCCAGGCAAGGGCGTAGACCTCCATCTTTCTTCTTCACAAAGAAGAACCCCGCGGCCACCGGGGAAGATGAAGGTCTAATATGCCCCTTAGCCAAACTCTCTGAAATATAATCCTTAATGGCCTGCCTCTCAGGACCAGATAGGTTATACAACCTAGATTTAGGTAACTTGGCCCCAGGGAGCAGTTTTACAGAACAGTCATACATGAGATGAGGAGGTAGTTTCTGACACCCTTTCTCCGAGAATACATCCTCAAAATCCGCCAGAAATGGAGGTAAGACTCTAGGAGCGACCGCACCGATGACCGTATTCATGCAGTTTTTATTACAGAATTCACTCCATTGGCTTATCTCTCTGGATTGCCAATTAATAACCGGGTTATGCTTAGTTAACCAAGGAAGGCTCAACACTATAGGAGTGGGAAGACCCTCCAACACGTAACAAGACAACAGTTCTTTATGTATCGCCCCCACTTGAAGATTTACGTTATGCATTGCTTGCAAAAAACTTCCCTGACCGAGAGGCCTGGCGTCGATCGAGAATATGGGAACGGGTTTAGCCAACACACTCAATCGCATACCTTGAACCCGGGCAAACCGAGTGTCCACCAGATTAGCCCCGGCCCCACTATCCAGAAGAACAGATATCCTCTCAGTTCTCGTACCCACCACCACCTCCGCCGGTACGAGAAACTGAGACGAACCTAGGGACGAAATACCTACTCCCAGGTTGCCGTCCACCACACAACCTGGGATCAATAGTTTTCCGACGACCCTTTACTCTGCAAAGGACGGGATGGACACCCCCCAATAAAATGTCCCTTTCTCCCGCAGAAGAAACACCTTCCTGTCTTGTGGCACACCGCCGGTCCCCTCCCCCAAAATTATGTCCCTCCTAACGGCATAGGCTCCTCTGGACTGACCAGGGGAACCTCCATATAAGGGGCCCTTGTAGAAGGTGGAGTCATCACAGGGGCGGAGTTACCCCGCACCTCTCCCGAAGCCGTCTGTCAATGCGAATAGCAAGGGCCATAGCGGCTTCCAGTGACGCGGGAGGGTCATACTGTGCCAATACATCCTTTAATTTGTCAGATAAACCTTGACAAAACTGGCTCCTAAGAGCCGGGTCATTCCACTGGGTGTCCGTGGCCCACCTACGGAACTCCGAACAGAATTCCTCTGCCGGACGATCTCCCTGCTGGATCCTACGTAACTTAGATTCAGCAAGGGAGATCCGATCCGGGTCATCATATACGAGACCCAGAGCTGCGAAAAACCTATCCACTGACTGGAGAGCCGGGGAGCCCGGGGGAAGAGAGAACGCCCATGATTGTGGGTCCCCTTGTAGGAGCGAGATGACAATTCCCACCCTTTGTTCTTCACTCCCTGATGACCGTGGCCGCAGCCGAAAGTACAACTTACATGCCTCCCGGAAAACAAAAAACTTGTCCCACCCCCCAGTAAACCTGTCAGAGAGAGCTACTTTAGGTTCTGGTCCGGCTTGCTCCGGGGGATACAAAACCTTGGACTTAACGTCCGCCAGCTCCATGGACAAACTCTGCAACTGCCGAGCTAGACTGGCTACTGGATCCATGGAGGCTGGAGAGAATCTTTTGTCGGTCGGTGAAAATGTCACGCTGTCACTGCGTACAGGAGGTCAGGGTCCTATGCTGACCCTAAGCTGGGGCCCTGACTAATCCCTCTACCTGGAGGTACTGTTAATGGTACAGAGGTCCAGGCCGCCAGCGTAACCCTACCTCCTGAGAATCCCTGAACCTCAGTAATCTAGTCCTGAGAAGGACCCCGATCACAACAGTAGGGGACAGGGTAGTAAATGCTTATACACAGTACTAGACAAACGATACAGTACAAGGGGAAAACCAAAAACCACCTTGCATACAAAAACTCACACCACAATAACAGAGGGAACACAAACGGGTAAGGAGATAAATGATAAAGCGAGGAAGGGAAAAAACCACACCGAGTACACTTCGCTCCAAACTCTTCAATACCACGATCCGCTCTGATGGTCTGTATGAAATGCTTTCACCGACAACTACCCTATCAGACCGGCAGGTATTTGAAGGAGTCCCAATACTACAGAATTAACCACAGCTGGGTGAGGCTGGGCCTCTTCTAGCACAGAGAGAGAGAATTAACTCCCTCACTGCCAAAAAACACCAAGCACCAAAAACTCAGCTGCGAGAAGTCAGGCTGTGCAATCGCGACGATCTTCGTGGCGACACACCCGTGACAGTGTGCAGACAGAGTATGGGGAGTCGGGTATGTGTGAAAGGAACAGAATAGAGAGTGAGGGGTAAATATATGAGGAGACAGTATG
>JARQOD010000004.1:122871208-122914930 GCA_033576555.1 Oophaga sylvatica
GCTCAGGTAGAAGGTAAATGAATACATATCAAAAAACTGACCGGCACATCCAAACATAGATCCAGTGTGAACAGGTGCTAAACCTAGAGTCATCAACTCATATACATACAAGAAAAAAAGGTAGCACACTGTAGCGCTATAGCTTGCAAAACACAAATATGAAAATATGAAAATTATGAAAAATGAATTGCATCACTGCCTTAGAAATATGAAAAATTGAAAAGTCTTAGCGCATAAGATGGCCAAATTATGTGAGCCTGATAGCCACGTCAAGGCTCTTCTCGTAGGTTTAGCACCTGTTCACACTGGATCTATGTTTGGATGTGCCGGTCAGTTTTTTGATATGCATTCATTTACCTTCTACCTGAGCACTCCACCTGTTGGTCACAGGCTTTTTAATTACACCAGGTTCACTACCCCTCCACAGAGATGTAGATTTTACTCTGAAGAGAGGATTCATATGTTCCCATGCAGACAGACTTTTCTAAGTGAGGATTGGCATTAGTTAGGACCTGATATACGAGAAGAGCCTTGACGTGGCTATCAGGCTCACATAATTTGGCCATCTTATGCGCTAAGACTTCTCAATTTTTCATATTTCTAAGGCAGTGATGCAATTCATTTTTCATAATTTTCATATTTTCATATTTCGTGTTTGCAAGCTATAGCGCTACAGTGTGCTACCTTTTTTCTTGTATGTATATGAGTTGGTGACTCTAGGTTTAGCACCTGTTCACACTGGATCTATGTTTGGATGTGCCGGTCAGTTTTTTGATATGTATTCATTTACCTTCTACCTGAGCACTCCACCTGTTGGTCACAGGCTTTTTAATTACACCAGGTTCACTACCCCTCCACAGAGATGTAGATTTTAGTCTGAAGAGAGGATTCATATGTTCCCATGCAGACAGACTTTTCTAAGTGAGGATTGGCATTAGTTAGGACCTGATATACGAGAAGAGCCTTGACGTGGCTATCAGGCTCACATAATTTGGCCATCTTATGCGCTAAGACTTCTCAATTTTTCATATTTCTAAGGCAGTGATGCAATTCATTTTTCATAATTTTCATATTTTCATATTTCGTGTTTGCAAGCTATAGCGCTACAGTGTGCTACCTTTTTTTCTTGAGTGTATCACCGGAGGCCGGGTAGAGAAGTCACATCTCCCAATGTGACTGTTCTACATGTGAAATCGCCGTGGGACACTCGGTATTAAATGGACTACATCGGACAGGATAGTATTATATGATGGTTTATTATTTTTTGATTGTTTGCAGGAAATGAGGGAGTTGGGGATTAGGCGCTCAGTAAGTATGGTAAATTAAGATTCAATAAATGAGTCTGTGTGATTATTTCAAATAAAGGAATTTATTCTGGATGTGTCTTTACCATGTAACTATAGGAATAGTAATGGATGGGTGTTTTATAGACGCTTCTCCATTACTAACCTGTGGGCTTGATGTCACCTGACAATACAAAGGTGACATCAACCCCATAAATATGAACCCCACTTGCCACAGCTACAGGGCAAGTGGGAAGAGTGAGGCTAAGTAACAGAATTGGCGCATCTATAAGATGCGCCATTTCTGGGGCAGCTGAGAACTGATGTTTTTAGCCTGGGCAGTGCCAATATCCATGGCCCCTTCCCATGCTATTACTATCAGCCCGCACTGTCTGCCTAGCCTTTGCTGGTTCGATTTTATAAGGGGCCCTCATGTCAATTTTTTTGGGGGGTTCCCCTGTAAACTAGCCGGTAAAGGCTAAGCAAACAGCTGTAAGCTGATATTAATAGCCTGGGAACATTTATGGCTATTGGCTCTTTCCCAGAATATTAACATCAGCCCTCAGTCATCGGATTTCTCTTTGCTGGTTATGAAAATTATGTGGGAGCCCATGCAATTTTTTTTTTTTAATTTTTTGAAAAATAAACATATTGCATATCACACAGATTTCTGACAGTTGCTGTTTTGTTACAGCATATGTAGGTTAATTATGTTAATGCTCCTACATAGGCTGGTGAGTGTGTGTGTGTCTTTATTTAACTCTTTATGTACCATTTTATTAATGAGGGTATCTGGCTGACACCTGTTCATTACTAAACCTCAGGCTTACATATATTCACTTATATTTGTTTTGTGTGTGTAAACATTATAAATTTGAACATGGTATGTGATGATATTATGGTCTTCAATGGAGAATGAAAAAGAAGAGGTTGAACAAGGAAATGACATCACAATTATTATTTTTTTAATAATATGTCTTTATTTAGCTCTATGGATTTAAAAAAAATCATGAAAAAACATATACAAAAACACATAAAAAAGCGTGTATTTTCCACTGCGTTGTTCTGCCTAGAGATGCAGAAACCTTGCAGAAATTTCTGCAAGCAAATACGCAACGTGCGCACATAGCCTAAGTTGGAAATCAATGAATATATGGGAAAGTATGTTCAGGATATATACCTACGGGTTTCTACATTATATTTCTGGTTGTTGATTGTGGCATAGCAGTCTCTACTAATACTATATATGACTATGCAGAGAGCTACAGTATATAGAAACTGCTTTGGTATGTGTATATTTTTTCTTTTCAGGGATACTACAACTTCAATGTTTATAACAGTCTCGTCTATATCAGTCTGGTCTTAGACATAAATTTATTTCTATAGAAATAGTAGAAGGAGCACCGCAGTCATGTGCAGTGGAACCTTTCCAAAAGAAAGGCACTAATACGACTCCCCAGATCAGTACATCGTTCACTGCTTGGTGTATGTCAAACGTTGCCTATGAAACTTATTCCCGTATCACGTCAGAAATTGGTTTCGTCCTCCAAACACACTGGGCGAGCTTATGCCCATGACACCATCTCACACAGGCCTTCTCTTGGGCACTTCCTAACTTCAGGACTCTCGCTTACGACAGAAAAATGTAACTCAATAGAGCTGTTCAGATGGCAGTTTGTTCATTTAGCCCGAGTAGCCATGTAAAAAAAACTGTAGTGTGCCCTAGTCTTCTCCACATTGTGGATGAAATTCGCCTGTTCAAGTTATGGGTGCACAGAAAAAATCAGCTCCGGTACGGAACTTTCCATATTGTATCCAATTTTTACTGGCACATTGCCATTATTAACCTAGAAAACTTGATTATGTACATTTTAAAGTGTTGATGTATAAATACGGATGTCACATCGACGTCACACGGACGTAAAATACGGCACACGGACGGTACATGAATGGCATACGGATGACAATACAGATGAAAATCGTCTGAGTTTTCTGGATGAAAATTGGATAATTTTTCACACATTCGATTGACCCCGACCTCGAGTGTTGTCAGTATTTGGAGCTGACTGTCAGTGTGTCAGATTTTACCATTAGTGCATCCTCAGGGATTTTCTTTTTGTGAAAAGATAAATAAATTCCAAAGCTCCTTCTTATCCATTACAATATTAATCATGGACAACACATGGATTGTACGTCCATCTCCTCTCCATGATAGTCACTGAACTAAAGAATTGTATGTTTGATTTCCATACGTGACGTTGATAAAAAAAACGGTATGTCTCCGTGATTTTTTTGCAAGTACAAAAACACCATACTCCATAGATTATAATAGATATATGTTCTATCTGTGAAAACCACTGATAGAACAAAGATGTCTGAATGAGGCTTTATAGTCAGATTCACAATGTGATGTTTTATTTAATGAAAAATTCCCGTGATTTCATTGTGTACGCTATTAAAAAATGCCTTATTTTATAGCACCAACTTTTATATGGTAATTATTATTTAAGTATTTATTCTGCATTTAGGCTGCCCAAAAATATTTAATGGGAATGAAAAACAATCTACTGAATGGGTGGATCAGGTGATGAAAAATATCCGTGTTCAGAGAGGGAGAGCCGGACTGCTCACACTGCGGCATCCTGCCAGCTCTCCTTTGTGCTGCTTCTTCTTGGTACAACTGCAGTGCAGAATTTAAATGAGGTAGTCAAAGCTGGGCGCAAAACTAACACAGCTGTCATCCGAGCCACCAAGGAAAGGAGTATCGCCGCATAATAGATTTCTTCAATAATGCTCCATTTACATAGACATCTAGTTCCTGCATCCACAATCAGGGCTTCCAACTATCACATTGCAGATAAAATAAAGTCGTGCAATAGAAACGTCAACTGGGGTATTCTGTGAAAGACTCATTTATCTATAGGTAATGAATAACTTAAAACCATTTTCTAATACAAATCAACAGGAAATATAAAACAAGGCAGTGTAACCCCTCAAGAGCACATATCATAGTGATAATGAAGATCAAATGTGTATAATCAGCCCATTAAAACGGACCCACCGCTATAACTCCTACAGGGTTCACATATATAAACCAGCCATAGTATGAACCATACATAAACCAGACATAGTATGAACTCTCTGATATTGCTGGGAATAGGATTAACACAGAATTGTATACATTCTTATATGCATAGCATAGGCACAGCAATAGAGTTGCAGGTAAATCCTAAATCTTGCTATGCAAATTTTATAGGTTTTCAGGTACCTTTTATTCTATAGGAAAACCTCTTTTAGAGAATTATCCAAGAATTATCCATAATTGTGGTGAGAGACAATATTTTTATAGACAGTTATACAAAGGGCCAATTTATAATGGATATAATGAAATGTAAAGCTTAACCAAGATAAGTTCAATGGAAACTCTTTGGGTCAAAGTGAGTGATTGAAACTCACCAAAAGATAGGCTGTGAAATGAATGAGTGATTTGGCAGAGGGAACTTTTGCCTTGCACCTCTGTACTCTAGTGTAAATGTAAAAACTAATATTCTCCCAATGTCGTAGTTGTGTCATAAGCAAAAATGGGTCAGTGATCATTTTTCAACATTCAAGCAATTTGCATTTTTCTCTCATAGTCAGTAGAACACATTTGAGTCTCTGTCTTCTCCTCAGACAAACAGTTCAGTATCCCCTATTTCTCTAGTCCTGGACCTCACTAAAATTTCTAAATAATATAACTGGACCTCACTAGACAGACCTAACAGATACTCAGGCCCCGAAAGACAGACCAAGGTGACACCTGGACCTCACTAGGCAGACCAAAGTGATACCTGGGGCTCAGTAGGCAGACCAAAGTGATGATTGGGCCTCAATAAACAGATCAAAGTGATACCTGGGCCTCACTAGCAGACCAAAGTGATATCTCGTTTCAATAGACAGATCAAAGTGATATGTGGATCACACTAGACAAACCAAAGTGATACATGGGCCAAACCAGGCAGAACAAACTGATACCTGTGCTTCAAAAGACAGACTAAAGTGATTCATGGGCTTCAATAATCAGGCCAAATTGATACCTGGGCCTCAACAGACAGAACAAAGTGATACTTGGTTCTCAGTAGAGAGACAAAACTGATACCTGGGCCTCAAAAGACAGACCAAAGTGATAACTGGGCCTCAATAAACAAATCAAAGTGACACCTGGGTCTCACTATACAGACCAAAGTGATACCTTAGCCTACCTAGACAAGTAGGCAACTGTCTGTATGTGTTTATATGAGGCTAATTGGAAATTCCTCTATAAAATATATTCAAAATTAGCCTAAAGGTGAACAGGTGTATTCCCCGCCCCTTTGTGCAACAGGGGTTTCTCCCACCCCAATATATGAGCAGTGATTAGCAAAATACATTTGATTCACTATGTACAGACAAAGATGGCATCTTATCGTTCACGTAATAAATTACCTAGCTTATTATTATGTAGAAGCAGAGGTAAATTGATTGAAGGATACAATATATTGTATATGCAGTTGTGTATAAAAGGTCCTGATTCCTATATTTGCATGTTTATACATTTAAAGTGTTCAGATCACCAAACAAATATAATAACAGACAAACAAATGCAAGTGAACACAAAATGCAGTTTAAAATTAAGGTCTTTATTAATTAAGGAATGAGAAATCCAAACCTACAGGACCCTGTGTGAAAAAGTGATTGCCCCTCTTAAATCAGGAGACAAGGATGAGTAACTATATTTTTCTATATTTCTTTCTCAAACTTAATACTTAAGGTCTGAAAAGATTTTTCTAATTCATATTTCTTCTATAAGTAGGGATGAGCAGACCCAAACTTAGATGTTTGGTGTTCTTACCGGACAGTTGCTATCCGGTGCTAAATGCCGAACACGGACTTTCCCCGGAAGTCATTTGCAATGTTTGAAGTTTCGGAGAAGTCCGTTGCAGAGAGATTTTCCCTTTCAATAGTTCGGGTTCTCATTGTTTTCTATGTGGTTTGGGTTCTGGTTCAAGTTTTGAATAAAGTTCGGGTCAGGTACCAAAACCCGAACTACCATGGGTCCGCTCATCCCTATCTATGGCTTATATAAGGTTTATCAGTAATAATCTTTGCTAGGACCGAATCATAACAAAGTAATGGACCAATACTTGGCTAAAATGTTCCTTATAGTGCTGTGTGCCTCATTAAAAGTACTGCCCAGAATATGTAGTATTTTTCCCTTTTCATCTTCTCTCTAGAGATACAATCCATCTAGGAAAGTAATTTGGTTCTCTTGTATGAATCAGTAAGGATGCCCCTAGGGTAATCCTTGTCTGGAAACCCTTTTTTCTGCAATACATGTGATTTTTGAAGGAAATTCTCATATTAGGTACAGTTCTCGCTAATATTGATCATATGGAATATTTTTTAACCGTTTGGCAAAATGACCATTTCCGAAGTCAAGATAGCTGTTTACATCCACATTTGAAGTGTGTTTATGTTTCTGTGTAACAATTTTCCCATTCCGACCTATAGATATGACCAGATCCAAAAACCCAATATGTGATTAAGAGGAATTTAAAATTAAGACCATTAGTATTGGAATTCAGTGACTATACAAACGAATGTGGTTTGCTCTTAGTGTCGGACCACATAAAAAGCAAATTGTCAATGAACCACCTATTTTATATTTTATAAATCTGTTCCTGATTTAAGAGGTTGTTTTAAATGCGATGTTACCAAATGTCACAGCTGTAAATTACAGTGCGCTACTAAAAGTATTTAAGCAAATCCTCAAATCCTCCCAAACCATTTATGAAGTTGAAATAATAGAAAATCCTTTTGTATATTGAAATAATGCGCATTAGTTCCTGAGGTTTTAAATGAGATACTAAAGAACACACTCTGATATCAATAATATATCCCTATGTATAGAAATATTTTTACTTATAAATACTGTATATGCCTGCTCTTTTTTTATATTTTCTCTGTAGGTTTTTATGTTTCAATGTACTGAATTAGCAGGATTACACTTATTTTTCTTTTGCATTTTTATTCGAAATATATATTAAAGTGTAATATATATATATATATATATATATATATACACATATATTATAATGTGTATATATATATATATATATATATTGGGGAAAATAAGCATTTGATACACAGCCGATTTTGCAAGTTTTCCCAACTACAAAGAGTTGAGAGGTCTGTAATTTTAATCATAGGTACACTATTGGAGACAGAATCTAAAAGAAAATCAAGAAAATCACATTGTATGATTTTTACATAATTAATTTGCATTAAATTGTATGAAATTATTATTTGATTCAATTGAAAAAGAGCAATTTTATATTTGGTAGAAAAACCTTTGTAATTAGAGAGGTCAGACGTTTCCTGTAGTTCTTGACCAAGTTTGCAGACACAGCAGCAAGGATTTTGGCCCACTCCTCCATACAGATCTTCTTCAGATCATTCAGGTTTCGGGGCTGTATCTGGGCAACATTGAGTTTCAGTTCTCTCCAAAGATTTTCTATTGGGTACAGGTCTGGAGACCTTGAAATGCTTCTTATGGAGCCACTCCTTAGTTGCCCTAGCTGTGTGTTTCGGATCATTTTCATGGTGGAAGACCCAGCCATGACCCATATTCAATTCTCTTAGTGAGGGAAGGAAGTTGTTGGCCAAAATCTCTTGATATATGACCCCATCCATCCTCCTTTTAATTTGATGCAGTCGTCCTGTCACTTTTGCAGAAAAACACCCTCAAAGTATGATGTTTCCCCCACCATGCTTCATGGTTGGGACGGTGTTTTTGGGATTGTACTCATACTTCTTCCTTCAAACATGGCGAGTGGACTTGATACCAAAAAGTTCTATTTTATTCTCATCTGACCACATGACCTTCTCCCATGTCTCTTCTGGATCATCCAGATGGTGACTGGTGAGCTTCAAACGGGCCTGGACATTTGTTGCAGTGAGAAGGGGACCTTGCTTGTCCTGCAGGTTTTTAATCTATGACAGCATTGTGTGTTACTAACGGTAATGTTTGAGACTGTGGTACTAGCTTTCTTCAGGTCATTGACCAGGCCCTCCCTTGTAGTTCTGGGCTGATTACTGACCTTTCTCAGAATCATTGAGGTGAGATCTTGCATGGAGCCCCAGACCAAGGAAGATTGACAGTCATCTTGTGTTTCTTCTAATTTCTAATAATTTTGCCAACAATTGTTGCCTTCTTACAAAGCTAATTGTCTATTGTCCTGTAGCCCATCACAGCCTTATGCAGGTCTGCAATTTTTTCCCTGGTATCCTTAGACAGCTCTTTGGTCTTGGACATGATGGAGAGATTGGAGTGTGATTGATTGAGTGTGTGGACAAGTGTCTTTTATACAGGTAATGAGTTCAAACAGGTGCAATTATTACAGGTAATGAGTGCAGAGTAGGAGGACTTCTTAAAGAAAAACTAAGAGGTCTGTGAAAACCAGAATTCTTGCTAGTTGGTAGATGATCAAATAATTATTTCATGCAATAAAATTAAATTTAATTATTTAAAAATCATACAATGTAATTTTCTGGATTTTTTTTTGCATTCTGTGTCTCACAGTTGAAGTGTACCTATGATAAAAATTACAGACCTCTCCATTCTTTGTAGGTGGGGAAACCTGCAAAATCGGAAGTGCATCAAATACTTATTTTCCCCACTGTATATATGAGTGAGTGTGTTTGGTTTGATACTAATAATCGAGTATATTTACAATTAGTGTTTTATTCATTTTATATCTTTGCATGTTTTTTTTAAAAAATCATTTGACCACTATGTCATTATTATGTACTTTAAAAGCTTGAGATTTTCTCTTTTTAACTATATCCGATGGAGTCAGATCGACTTTAAAATGCGTTCTGTGGAATACAGACGCGCCTGTTTTGTCTTATCCACGCGGCATTTAATAATTTTTATGCAACACTTCCTATTTCTATGTTAATGTTATTACTAGAAAGGATGGAAAGAAAGATGGCTCGGGGACTTCTTGTTCTCGGATGGTGGTCACCTGGAGAGAGATCTTGTATTGATTTCATCAATAGGTACCCTTATTTTCTATGTTTACCCATTCAGTACCTTACTTTATTTGCTGAAGGGGTTGTCCAGGATTATTTTTTTTCCTCTATTTTCAAGTAGCATCACACCTGTCTATCAGGTTGTGTGTGGTATTATAGCTCATTTCCTGTGAATGGGGCTGAGAGTCAATACATTATACAACTTCATGTTTTTCTTATCTTAGATAACCCCTTTAATGTGTAAAGATAATTTAACAGATTAGTATTATATAAAGATCTCGACCGTCAATAGACTAAACAGGGTGTGAATCCTATAAAAGAAGCTGAGAACAATGAAACCTTCTGAAACACTCAACCTTATAAAAAAGGACCTCTAAGAAGCAGAACAATACCCTTCACAAGAAAGCTTTTATATGAACCCGGGAGAGCACTGAAGCATTATCCCAATATTCTCCATCACATTCAGCCTCATGTCTAGCACTCCATGCATTATACAGCCAGCGGCAATGATAAAAATAAACCTGCCCTGGGTCGTTATGCTATGTTATATAGATTGATCCAGGGAAAGTGCTTTGCATGCTTCCTTTATTATCAGGAAACAACAATTAGCTCATAATGCTGGAACCTTATACTACCACACATTAATGGATCCAATGAAGATAACCTATACTTCAAAGTGTATCTCCATCTTTTATCATCATGTCATTTTCAGGTCAAGCATTTTGTGCTGATTATTTTGTTAGTACCGTATATCTCTCTAGTCATTGGTGTGCACATCTTTAGCTTTCCAATCTACGACAGCTGTACTTTACTCCAATGTCTGATGTAAATTATGGAAAATTAGCTTTGCAGCAGGAGACCTCACCCTGATGGTATAAAGAACGTCAAAAAAAGAAACAAAAAAATTTAATTACTGTCAGAAAAATATAGCACACAACTTCTCTCTGGGGTCTACTCGCATCTAGAATACCCAGTCTACAGTGAATACTTGGCCGGGGATGTGACATGATGGAGGAGTGGAGGACCGGACAGGTGGCAGGAAACAGAGGGAGTGACCGGAGTGGTGAGCGGAGAATGAGAACAAGCATCATATAGGATATTAAATTTGTCGAGAATAACTAATAATTAATCGAATTTCCCAGTAAAAGCCACGTGAACGGGCAAATTGGGATTTTGTCTGATCAACTCATCTGTAAACACTCAAACGTCACATTGGTTTAAGATATACATATGTACATGATGTAAAAGACATGTAGTGTTGTGTTGTGAAGCATGATGCAGCACTTGTTAGCATATGCTGGATTGTACCACACTGACTTACATAATTGTATGTGATTGCTGCATACCAGGAGGTTGTCAGTAACAATTGGCATATCTGCAAAAAGGCCAAATCCCACCGTCTGTCAGAAACAAGATGCCAGATATACAGTATGTGAGAAGTACACTAGAAACTAGTGCATATTCTTGACATATGTTGCATAATGGCCAAACTGGGAATTGTAAAAAAGAAAATGTACTATTTCGAATGATTTCAAAATGGACATTATTAAAAGAAACCTGCCATGCAAAGAAACACTATGAACTTGCAGATATGGGGTTAATCTGGCAGGTTCTGAACCTGCCCAGCACCCGCACTTTGAACTCCGCTGCTGGGAGGAAATTAACTTTGTTCCTCTCGTCAGCATTCAGCATTCAATCACGGGGGGGGGGGTGTATTATTTCAAATTTTTTTTAATCTCACATTTATTAAGTTCTAGGGCCTGCAGAGACCCCACAGCCTAATAAAGAACATCCAGTTCCTTGTTAAATTTGCATGATTTGCCGAAATCAAATATTTGTAGATTTGATCATGTCTATTAGTATTTTGTTTAATTTAGATAAAGAGCATTATAAGAAGGCAGATTATATACCACAGTACCAATGTTCCTTAAAATGCTTTCACTTTTTATTGTTTTGAGATTTATCAATCATGTTACAAACAGTGTAGGAAAGACTAAGTGCAACACAAAGGGATAAAGAGAAGGGAACCCAAAACACTACGGAAGGGTGGAGTGGAGAACCCTAGGCAGATCTAACATGACCCTGTCTGCCCTCGCGTTCTATATAGGTTCCGCACCTATCGCCGAGCAGGATACCTAACCCCTGCCTGACCCTGACAATAAGCCCTGCACAGGGAAGGACAGGGTGAGCACTAGTCAATCCCCACTATCACTAAAGACAGATAGGATACACAAACATGGGGAACACTTAGCTAGAGTAGACTCAGAGAGAAACACAGGAATCCTACAAACACAAAAGAGTAAGATAGCCAACTGCTATAGCTCCAAATCTCAACAGTGGGAAATGGAAATATCACCGGCCACTCCCGGCAGTAAGCTGGGAGTTGTAAACACCCAGGTCCATGTGTGTCTATTAGAAGGTTGGCACTGGGTCATAGAGTCAGATGGCCCAGTAAGAAGTCTGCAAAGCATATGCAGTGCGACGGTCTGTAGCCTCTGACACAACAATGACAAATCACTATTGATAAATACTCATCCATTAAATTGAGGAATCCAGTAATCCAGTAAATTGAGCAAAATACAACTTTTTTCATTCATTATTAAATTATTGTTAAATCAAACCTGTCAGCAGGATTTTGCTAAGTAAACTACAGGCATTGTCAGGTTTGCACTGTTGCACTGATTAAAATTATATCTGGGGTGAATAAATCCATCTTGTGGTTCTTGTGTAATCAGATTTACAGGTGTAAGGCATCTTTCACAAAGCCATAGTAAGGGCAGATTTTAGCTCATTTAGTTTGGCTGTGCACCCATGTTGGGCAGCAAGTGTTTATTTCCTGGCCATGTAAAGTCTCAGTCCCTGGTCAGCATGATAGTCCCTCATTATTCAGCACTAAGCTAGTTAATGTCTTGTGAAGTTTAGCGGCACTCACCACGTTGAAGTAAATATCAAAGTCCTTTTATTTCACCTTCTGTGGCAAAGACATTGAATAGGATGTGCAGATTAGGGAGGCATGCGGGGAGTGAAAAAGTAGACAAAATCAAAGGACTTTGATATTTACTTCAACGTAGTGAGTGCCGGATGTCTTTTCATTGGCTGGTAATACCGTAAACCCTGTTCACAGTACACCAATGTGTGTTATTTTTCTCAATTCAAATCAAAACAGGGCGCCATTTAAATGGGTTAGCCTTTATCCTTTTGTAAGTAAGGCATCTAAGGAGTAACATTTCTCCTTTTGAAGAAGGCCATGCCTGACATGCCAGTGTAAGGAGACTTATAGGCCATGCAATTCTTGTTAAAGGGTCGACATTGACTTTTAGGATTGCTCCTTCCAATAAGTGACATTAGAGTGCAAGTCCTTTTCATCCCTGAAGAGGCAATCTGCATATTTATGCAGAAGAAAACAACGAACTACACTATATACCTCTAATTCCTGTGTATTCCAGTATTCTACACTTTTTCATTTATTGCTTTCATCGGTCCCCTCCTGGAACGTCCTAGGATAATTGACAAGGACAAGCTTACAAGGTTTAAAAAGAACATCATAAAATTAGTTGTCTACATTTGTGCTTCTTCTTATTCTCTCTAGACATTTGTTACAGTGTCTTTTGACATTCTCAACAAGGATGAGTGGTTCTCGGAAGCATTACTAAACCCACTTGAGATTTTTCTCTTCAAGTTGACCAATAATTCCTAAGCATCTACTTTAATTTTACTGAATAGCTATTTAAAATTCCATCTGACCTTGTGGATATATTCTTACTGGTTTATTGAGGGGGATGACAGGAATTTTTATCACATACTTTAGTCCTCAAATTTCTTAAGGCAGTATATTTCAGTGTTTATAAGGCAAACACCCCCTATATATAGATTACATGTGAATACTCTTAAAGTCTATGATTAAGCAATGTGTTGTACATAAAAAGCACAAAATGAGAATTATAAAAGTATCCTTATCGTCAAGAAGTGTAAATCCTGCTGTACCACAGGTTGACACCCTGGGTCCTAGAATATATTTGCTCAATTATTGTACTGCCTGAGTTCTTATAATAATCACAGTGATGGTATTTATAGTGTTTGACTGGGCTGATAAGAGCCCATCAGTAGCATTTGCTCTTGGGGCCCAATGTTCAGCTACAGTTGTGTGAAAATGCGTTTGCCCCCTTTCTGATTTCTTATTCATTTGCATGTTTATCACACTTAAATGTTTCAGATCATCAAACAAATTTAAATATTAGTCAAAGATAACACAAGTAAACACAAAATACAGTTTTTAAATGACTATCTTTATTGAAGGAAAAAGAAATCCAAACCTGCAGGGCCCTGTGTGACAAAGTGATTGCCCCCTAAACCTAATAACTGTTTGAGCCACTCTTAGCAGCAACAACAACCCTTAGTAGCAACAACTGCAATCTGTCAAGTCGCCGTTGGATTCAGTGGCTGGTGTTCCTGCCTCGGCCGCTGGGAGGCGCCGGACTCCTTCGGCTGGTGGTGCCAGTGATAGGAGAGCGGTATCCTCATATGGTTCCGCTCCTTTGACGCCGGCCTCTGTCGCTGCGCATCGCCATGTTTCGCCTTTGGGTAATGTTGGTGACAGAGAGGGGGTCCCTGCGCAGGCATCTGGTGGGCGTAGGCTTCGCGCTTCTGTCAGAGGTGAAGTGGTTGGTGTCAGTCATGCATCACCATCTGGCCTGGTTCTGAGGGCGGTCCAGATAAGGTCATCAGACTGTGAGCCTGTGAAAGGTAGCCATGCCCTTCAAATACCTTGGAGCCTGGCTTGTAGGCCGCCAGATATAGTCATGGTTTCCACAGTGTGCTAGTTTGTTTTGCTATTGTATTTCTGACCTTTGCCTGGATTTCTGACTGGTCTACTGCCTGCCGATTTTGTACCTCTGTTGCCCACCTGGTTTTGACTTTAACTTTAGCCTGAATTTCTGACCCTTCTACTGCCTGCCGATTTTGTACCTTTGCCTCCCTCCAGGTTTTGACCCTTGGACTTCTGACTACGCATTTGGTCTCGCTTTTATTCCCTTCCTAGCGTCCTTCCTACTCCGGTCCACTGCTCTCATAGGCAGCTACTCCCTGGGCTTCGCTATAATTCCAGATCCCTGTATAGGGGTAAAGGGTCTCGGGGTTTCTCGGGGTGCTGTCTTACCTGCAGTTCAGACCTGCAGTGGGCGGACATCACATTATATCTGGCCCTAAAAAACTGTTTTTATATATATTCTGGATATATATAAAAGCATTTCCTAACCCTTTCTCTGATTTTTTTTTTCTTTCCTCTCCTCTTCTGAGCTGATCGTGTTGCTAAATCACCTGTATCCTTGGATCTTCTGGAAGAAATCCATAGATCCCCAGAACAGGCACCTGACACTACTCCTCCCCTGTAGGTTTGGATTTCTCATTCCCTTAATAATAAAGACCTTAATTTAAAAACTGCATTTTGTGTTCACTTGCATTATCTTTGTCTGTTATTTAAATTTGTTTGGTGATCTGAAACATTTAAATGTGATAAACATGCAAAATAATAGGAAATCAGGAACACTTTTATACACAACTGTATATACAAATATTATAATCCCTTCAATCACAAATTTACCTCTGCTTCTACATAATAATAAGCTAGGTAATTTATTACGTGAACGATAAGATGCCATCTTTGTCTGTACATAGTGAATCAAATGTATTTTGCTAATCACTGCTCATATATTGGGGTGGGAGAAACCCCTGTTGCACAAAGGGGCGGGGAATACACCTGTTCACCTTTAGGCTAATTTTGAATATATTTTATAGAGGAATTTCCAATTAGCCTCATATCACACATACAGACAGTTGCCTACTTGTCTAGGTAGGCTCAGGTATCACTTTGGTCTGTATAGTGAGACCCAGGCGTCACTTTGATCTGTTTATTGAGGCCCAGTTATCACTTTGGTCTGTCTTTTGAGGCCCAGGTATCAGTTTTGTCTCTCTACTGAGAACCAAGTATCACTTTGTTCTGTCTGTTGAGGCCCAGGTATCAATTTGGCCTGATTATTGAAGCCCATGAATCACTTTAAGGGCCCGTCTCACACAACGATCTTGCTAGCGAGATCGGTGCTGAGTCACTAGTTTTGTGACGCAGCACCGAGCTCACCAGCGATATCGCTGTGTGTGACATTCAGCGACGATCAGCCCCCCTGCCGGGTATCGCTGATCGTCGCTGAAATGTCTGGACATTTTTTTGATCGCTGGTCTCCCGCTGACAGGCACGCATCGCTGCGTGTGACAGGCGGGAGACCAGCGATCCGCTGGTAACCAAGGTACACAGCGGGTTTCCAGGCGCGGGGCTGTGCCTAGAAACCCGCTGTCTACCTTGGATACCAGCGCCCTGCTGCAGGGAGCTGGTAACCAAGGTACACAGCGGGTTTCCAGGCACCGCGCAGCGCCTGGAAACCCGATGTGTACCTTGGTTACCAGCTCCCTGCATCAGGGCGCTGGTATCCAAGGTACACTGCGGGTAACTAGCGATGTTTACCCGCAGTGTCCTTGTGCTGATCGCTGCCTGAGCTGCCTGTTTGGCAGCTCAGCAGCGATAATATAGCGATACACCAGCGATCCTGATCGTTGTCGGGATCGCTGGTGTATCGCTATGTGAGACCCAGCCTTTAGTCTGTCTTTTGAGGCACAGGTATCAGTTTGTTCTGCCTGGTTTGGCCCAGGTATCACTTTGGTTTGTCTAGTGTGATCCACATATCACTTTGATCTGTCTATTGAAGACAAGATATCACTTTGGTCTGCCTAGTGAGGCCCAGGTATCACTTTGATCTGTTTATTGAGGTCACGAACAGATGGTAAGACATTCTCTTTCAAGATTTTTTGGCAGACAGCAGAATTAATGGTTCCATTCACCATAGCAAGTCTTCCATGTCCTGAAGCAGCAAAACAGCCCCAGACCATCACACTACCACCACCATATTTTACGGTTGGTATGATGTTCCTTTCTGAAATGCTGTGATATTTCTTTGCCAGCTGTAATGGAACATACTCCTTCCAAAATGTTCCACTTTTGTCTAGTCACTCCATATAGTATTCTCCCAGAAGTCTTGGTGATCATCAAGATGTTTTCTTACAAAACTGAGATGAACCATTATGTTCTTATTGCTCATCAGTGGTTTCAACTTGGAACTCTAACATGCAGGCAAGTTTTGCCCAGTCTCCTTATGGTGAAGCCATGAACACTGACCTTATATGAGGCAAGTGGAGCTTGCAGTTCTTTGGATGTTGGACCTTTTGTGATCTCTTGGATGAGTCATCACTGCACTCTTGGGGTAATTTTGGTTGGCCGACCACTCCTGGGAAGGTTTAGCACTGTTCCATGTTTTTGCCATATGTGGATAATGGCTTTTACTGTGGTTTGTTGTAGTTACAAAGCTTTTGAAATGGCTTTATAACCTTTTCCAGACTGATATATCTCAATTACCGTATATACTTGAGTATAAGCAGAGCCGAGTTAAGCCGAGACACCTAATTTTGCCACGGAAAACTGGGTAAGCTTATTTACTTGAGTATTAGCTGGGTATGCATTGTCCCCACATCCCTGTCCTGCTATGCGTGGCTCCCCTCGTCCTTTCCTGCTATGTGTGACTCCCCCGTTTTGTCCTGGTATGTGTGGCTCCCCCGTTTTGTCCTGCTGGTGTGGCTCCCCCATTTTGTCCTGCTATGTGTGGCTCCCCTCATCCTGTTCTGCTATGTGTGGCTCCCCCTGTTGTATCCATGGCTCCCCGGTCCCGCATGGCTCACACCCCCCATCCTATGCACCCTCGCTGTTGTGAATGTTTTAGAAATGAATTCTGAGCAGAATCTCCCTCTGGTGGTTACAAACAGTACTGAACCATTCAATGAGGATTGGCAATCAGGAATCACAGACTGGTCTTATATAAGGGAGGTTCCCTCCCATCATGGTGTCACGCTGTATAGCAGATATATATATATGTGATGACAGTAATCTATATCAAAAGGGCAACATACAATATAACATGTGCATAGATATATGATAACATAGAATTACCTGACAGAAAGTCCAGTGGGTCAATACGGAATCCGTTATACGCTGTCTCCGGCTAGAGGGTGACCGGGGTCTATGCTGACCCTAAACTGGGGTCCTAACTAATCCCTCTACCTGGAGGTACTGTTAAAGGTACAGAGGTCCAGGCCACCAGCGTAAACCCTGTCTCCTATCAATCCCTGCCAACTGTAATCTAGTCCTAAGAAGAACCCAGATTACCACCAAAGGGAATGAACAGGTAACGGTTAATGAACAGAAAGACATACAAGAAAGACAAGAAATAAAGTAAATAAAGTCTTACATACAACACTCACACACAGTAGGAACACCTAAGGTCTCAGAGATAAACTATAAGCTATAAGAGTAAAAACAACTAAGGAACTCTTAGCTTAAGTATTCTCAGAACCGATCCAGTCTGCTAGACTACATAACGGCTTTCACCGGCATCTAACAAGCAGACTGGCAGGTATATGAAGGAATCTAATTAGAACATAATCAAAAGCAGCCGGGCGAGGCTGGACCTAGTCTTAGCAAAGAGCTAGGTAAAATTAACTCCCTCATTACCAAACACAAAGAAACAGCAACTCAGCTGTGAGAAGTCAGAGTGTGTAATCGCGACGATCCTTGTGGCGATACACCCATGACACATGGTTTCCGGTGATCAATTGTTCTTGTCTCAACTTTGTTTCCTGGTTCACTTGGAAGCTTGCTGAGTCTTGCCTCTTCTCCTGCTCTCAGATAAGATATTTTCTGTTTTTTGTTTTTGTGCTTACCATTTGCATATTTCTCTGCATTTCTGTGAAGTTAGCCAGGTCCCCCTCCCCGGGGACTTTGACTCCTCTCAGTTCCTCTGGAGCCACTGTTATTTGTTCATTTGCCTTTTCCAGTTTTTTCAGTGGCTGCGGCTTAGTTTTGTTACACCAGAGAACTAATTTAGGTGGTAGAGGTCGTGTGATCTCAGGTGTTTTTGCAATTAGTAGCGTTGGTTTTTTAGGTTTTTTTTGGATTACAGTAAGTATCCTTCCTATCCTTTTTCTGTCTAGGCAGATTGGGCCCCAACGTTTGCTCATACTATTTTCTGTCTATGTCTGTATTTCCTCTTGTCTAACCGCCATTACATGTTTGGGGGATTCCTATGTTCTTTGGGGATCTGCTCCGGGGCAGATAGCTTTCCTCTTTCTATCTTTAGGTGTAGTTAACCTCTCAGGCTGTGACGAGGCGTCTAGGACCATAGTAGGAGCTCTCCACGGCTGCCTTTAGTTGTGGTGGTTAGTCAGGGTACTGCAATCCAGTAGACTCCAACCTCTCTGGTGTACTGCCGTTTTTGCCTGCTCTCCTCAGCTACCAAAACATAACAGCATCACCGGCCAAACTGAAAATTATATGGTACTCACAGAAGGGAAAAATAGTGTGGAAAGAAAAAAGGTTGTCAGAGTTGTCAGAGATTTTTTTTTTCTGTTTGTTGCATTTTTTCCCTCTTTTTTTCTCTGGGTGCTGAGGATTTTTTTTTTTCTCTCTCAATGGAGTTTGCACAGTTGTCTGGCCGTGTGGATCAGCTTGCCACTGAGGTTCGGAGTATTGCTACCTATCTTGCAAGGTTGCCAGTTGTGGAACCCAGGATCCCCATGCCAGATTTGTTTTTGGGGGATCGAGCTAAATTTCTGAATTTCAAAAATAACTGTAAGTTGTTTTTTGCCTTAAAACCTAAGTCCTCAGGGAACGCAGCACAGCAGGTTCAAATTGTCATCTCTCTCCTGCGCGGCGATCCTCAGGATTGGGCTTTTTCCCTGACACCTGGGGACCCTGTTTTGAGTAATGTTGATGCATTTTTTCTGGCTCTGGGTTATTGTACGATGAACCTAATGTCACTGATCAAGCTGAAAAAACCTTGTTGGCATTAAATCAGGGGCTTGAGGATACTGAGTTGTACTGTCAGAAATTCCGAAAGTGGGCAGTCCTGACCAAATGGAATGACGATGCTTTGGCAGCCCTTTTTCGGAAGGGTCTGTCAGAGAATGTAAAAGATGTTATGGTGGGTTTCCCTGCTCCCTCTGGTCTCAATTATTCTATGTCATTAGCGATTCAAATTGACAGACGTTTGCGTGAGCGTAGAAGTATGCGTGAAATAGTGTTACCTTGTGAACCAGCTTCTGAACCCATGCAGTGTGATAGAGTGGCTTCTGGGGCACAGCGTCATGAGTTTCGAAAACGCAATGGGTTATGTTTCTACTGTGGTGATGCCTCTCATGCTATTTCAGTCTGCCCTAAGCGGGGAAGACGTTTTGGGTAGTGTTCAGACTAAATTTCTGTTGACTGTTACCCTGATTTGCTCCCTGTCCACATTTTCTGCTCAGGCTTTTGTTGATTCGGGAGCAGCTATTAACCTGATGGATTTTGATTTTGCTAAACGTTGTGGGTTTCCCTTGATACCCCTACGGAAGTCTATTCCCCTACTGGGGATTGATTCTACCCCTTTGGCTGAGAATAAACCTCAGTTCTCTACTCAGGTGATATTGAGGGTTGAACCTGATCATCAGGAGAGTTGCAAATTTTTGGTGCTGTATAATCTGCATGACATTATTGTACTGGGTTTCCCTTGGTTACAGTCTCATAATCCTGTTTTGGATTGGAAATCTGTGTCTGTAACCAGTTGGGGCTGCCAATGTGTTAATGCCAACACTCCTGTTTTTCTGCCTCTCCCCAGGCTCAGGATGTTCCTGACTTTTTGACTGATTTTTCTGATGTGTTTAGCGAAAGTAAATCTGCATCCTTGCCCCCCCATGGGAGCTATGACTGCGCTATTGAATTAGTGCCTGGTAGTAAATTCCCTAAAGGTCGCCTTTTTAACTTGTCTGTACCTGAACATGACGCTATGCGGTCTTATATCAAGGAGTCATTGGAGAAGGGTCATATCAGACCATCCTCTTCACCCTTGGGTGCCGGTTTTTTCTTTGTGGACAAAAAGGATGGTTCATTAAGGCTGTGTATTGATTATCGTCTCTTGAACACTATCACTGTGAAATATCAATATCCGTTACCCCTGATTTCTGACCTGTTTTCCAGGGTGAAAAGTGCTACTTGGTTTACCAAGCTTGACCTCAGGGGGGTGTATAACCTTATTCGCATTAAGCACGGGATGAATGGAAGACGGCGTTTAATACCCCAGAGGGGCATTTAGAGTACCTAGTAATGCCCTTTGGGCTCACTAATGCTCCTTCCGTCTTCCAGTCCTTCATGAATGACATTTTCAGGGATTTTGTGGATAAATCCAGTAGACTCCAACCTCTCTGGTGTACTGCCGTTTTTGCCTGCTCTCCTCAGCTACCAAAACATAACACTCGCGCTGTCCCTGCATCTCCATTGTCGCAGCGCGGCTGCTCTTCCTGTGCTGAGGTGATGAATATGAGCTCCACGCCTATGGGAGTGGAGACGCGTGCATATTCATTACCTTAATGAGCGGTACCACGTGACCGCTCAGCACAGGAACAGGAAGAGCTGCCAACGCCACAACAGAGATGCAGTGATGGAGATGCAGTGATGGCGTGAGGAGGGTGAGTATTGATATCTCCTGCCGCTGCTCCACCACTCCCCCTCCCCACTGGCTTTCTAGACAATGGCTCGTGTATAAGCCGAGGGGAGAGTTTTCAGCACAAAAAAAATGTGCTGAAAATCTTGGCTTATACACGAGTATATACAGTACTTTTTTCTCATTTGTTCCAGAATTTCTTTGGATTGCATTGTGATGTCTAACTTTTGAGGAACCTATGGTCTACTTCATTTTGTCGGGCAGGTCCTATTTAAGTGATTTCTTGATTGAGAGCAGGTGTGGCAGTAATCAGGCCTGGGTGTGGCTAGGGAATTTGAACTCTCAAAGATGTGATAAACCACAGTCAAGTTGTTTTAAGAGATTGTTTTAGATGCGATGTTACAAAAAGTCATTGTTATACTATGATTGAACACAGGAAAAATCATTTTTCTTCATTAATTACCAAACAAAAATTCTAACTGCTAATATTCATTAATTATTGAGGTAAAACTTTTGTAATTTATTGGTGTAGTGGAGGTGTAAATTACAATATGTCGAAAGGAAGAAAAAGAATGAATAAACATAGGCATAAATTTAGGAATCCATGCAAAAACAAAACAGAAGGTGGCACTCACTGTTCCTTAAAATCCAGGCTTTATTAGAACAACATTAAAACATCTTCAGCTGGGCGGGTAGAAACAAGTAGATGTGATCAGATGACGGAGCACGAAACGTCCTTCGTCCGATCACATCCACTTGTTTCTACCCACCCCATGCATGGATCATTGGAACTGTTTATATTGGTTTGGCGCCCGTGAATCAGCATGACTGTGTCCTTAGCAAGGCAGTCCCCCACTGTGGACATTTTGGCTCAGGTACGAAAGCAGTGCAGATCTCTTCTACTATAGTGATATCTTTAGGAATGTATAGAATACTCAATTATAGTCTTTCCAACATTTCTTTCTAAAGCACAATAAAGATCCATGTTGTATTAGGCTAAATGTATTGGAACAAATCCTTAAATCTTGTCCAAACCAAAGTAATTATATTGGATATGCAAATTATGCACCTTATTTCTGGAAGGGTTAAATGAGATAGCAGAGAACACATTTTGATATTAATAGTTCATCCCTAGTTTTACATATTTATAATTTTACGTATAATTATATGCCTGTTCTTTGTGTATTCTCTCTGCAGATTTTTATGTTTTTATAACGCGCTTTTGGCTTTCTCCCAGAAAATTAATGCAGTTACACATGTTTTGTTATGCACGTTTATTTCCTTTGTGTATATGGGAAAAACACAAAAATAAAAAAATGGAAAAAAAAGGCAAATTGGACATAATTTCACACAAAACTGCAATCGCTTCCTATAACCATCAAGCTTCTTACACCTCTCAACTGGCATTTTGGACCACTTTTCTTTTGCAAACTGCTCAAGGCCTCTCATGTTTGAAGGTTGCCTTCTCCCAACAGCAATTTTAAGATCTCTCCCGAGGTGTTCAATGGAATTTAGATCCGGACTCATTGCTGGCCACTTCAGAACTCTCCAGCACTTTTGTTCATCCATTTCTGAGTGGTTCTTGAATTATGTTTGGGGTCATTGTTCTGCTGGAAGACTCATGACCTAGGAAGTAAACCCAGCTTTCTAACACTGGGCACTACATTACGACCCCATTTGGTAATCTTTAAATTTCATGATGCCTTGCACACAGGCAATGCACCCAGTGCCAGAGGCAACAAAACAACCCTAAAACATCTTTGAACCTACACCATATTTGACTGCAGGTACTGTGTCCTTTTCTTTGTAGGCTTCATTCTGTTTTCAGTAAACAGTAAAATAAAGTGCTTTACCTAATAGCTCTGTCTTGGTCTCTTCTGTCCACCAGATGCTTTCCCAGAGGGATTTTGGCTTACTCACGTACTGTACATTTTGGCAAACTGCAGTCTAGTTTATGTCTACTTTCATCAATTTTTCTCTGCCGTCCACTTCGAGGGAGATTAACTACAGTGCCATGAGTTGTAAAATTCTTGATAATGTTGCGCACCTTGGACAAAGGAACATCAAGATCTAGGATATGGAGTTGTAACCTTGAGATTGTTGATATTTTTCAAAAATGTTGGTTCTCAATTTTATAGACTGTTCTTTTCTCCTCTCTCTTCTCCTCTTTCTGTTTTCCATGCCTAGTGTGGCACACAAAGACACACAATTCAAAGATTAAGTCAACTTTTTCCCTTTTTATCTGGTTTCAGGTGTGATTTTCATATTTCCCACACCTGTTACTTGCTGCAGGTGAGTTTGAATGAGTATCACATGCTTGAAACAAAGTTGTTTACCCACAATTTTGGAAAGGTGACAAAAATTTTGTAAGGCACATTTTTGGGGTTTTGTGTGAAATTATGTCCAATTTGCCTTTTTTCCTCTGTTCCTTTATGTTATTCTAATACACACAAAGGAAATAAACATGTGTATAAAAAACATTTGTAATCAGTTTTTTATTATCTCCATGGTATTTTATCATTTTTATGCAACAGCTTTAAAATTCTTTTATCCTTTTGATATGCAAATTACCTCTTCGGAGAAAAAGAGAACTTGAACTCGATCCTACAAGTCACAATCAACCCTTTAACGAGTCTAGCAATATGACTTAGAATAAAGACCAGGACAAGACACGTTAAAGGGTTGACTTGTAGGATCGCTACTTACAACAGGTGGCAAGAGGAAATTTGCATATTAAATTTCCCAGAGGAGCATTGCACGGCGAATAAGCCTCCTTTGACAAGCCAGAGCTGATATGTCACTCTCCACAAGGAGAAACCTTACCCCTTAGACCTTTTTCCTTTTAGAATTTTTGTATATTCATTTCCGTACAGCAAAGGTGGGGAATCTCAAGCTCTTGCGCTGTTTAAGGCCCGTAACATAACCTTTTCGCCGCACCCAGGGCAGATTCCCGGGAATTGCAGTGCTTGAGCCACCAGTTGCCTTTTGACAGGTCCCGGCCGTTTAATTTCTTCTTGCTCTTGGAACTCATGTATCCAGCATTCACTACTAAACACTGTGTGTACATGCAATGAAACATTATGTCTGGACATTACTAGCCAGTGCTAGCATCAGGATGTACCCTGTGGGCACAGTTAGTGTGCGATGCATACAGAAGACAGAAAGTCGCAGCCCCAAGTCTCCTCTGACGTCTATGCCGCAGCCCTAGCATCTCCTGTGACAGCTATGCCACAGCACCAGTGTCTCCTGTGACGTCTATGCCGCAGCCCCAAAATCACTTGTAGCATCTATGCCGCAGTCTTAGCATCTCCTGTGATGTTCATGCTACAGCCCTAACGCCTCATGTGACATGTATACCGCAGCCACAGCGTCTTCTGTGATGTCTATATGAGGGGAAACACAGGGGGCACCACCAAATATATATGAGTGATTAACCTAAAGCATGCCAACCTAAGTCAATAAGAAAAAAATTGTAATTTTGCAGGTTATCCTTTCTTTGGCATGCTTCTTTTTATGCCACAGCCCTAGCGTCTCCTGTGATGTCTATGCCGCAGACCCATGCCTTCTTTGATGTACATGCCGCATCACACATATCTCCTGTGTTGTACATTGGGGAAAAAAGTATTTAGTCAGCCACCAATTGTGCAAGTTCTCCCACTTAAAAAGATGAGAGAGGCCTGTAATTGACATTATAGGTAGACCACAACTATGAGAGTCAAAATGAGAAAACAAATCCAGAAAATCACCTTGTCTGATTTGGCAAGATTTATTTTGCAAATTATGCTGGAAAATTAAGTATTTGGTCATTAACAAAAGTTCATCTCAATATTTTGTTTTATATCCTTTGCTGGCAATGACAGAGGTCAAACATTTTCTGGGTTGGCAGACACTGTTGGTGGTATGTTGACCCATTCCTCCATGCAGATCTCATCTAGAGCAGTGATGTTTTGGGCCTATCACTGGGCAACATCGACTTTCAAATCCCTCCAAAGACTTTCTATGGGATTGAGATCTGGAGACTGGCTAGGCCACTCCAGGACCTTCACATGCTTCTTATGAAGCCACTCCTTCATTGCCCTGGCGGTGTTCTTGTGATCATTATCATGATGAAAGACCCATCCACGTTCCATCTTCAATACCCTTGCTGATGGATGGAGGTTTGCACTCAAAATCTCACGATGCATGGCCCCATTCATTCTTTCATGCACACGGATCAGTCATTCTGGTCCCCTTGCAGAGAAACAGCCCCAAAGCATGATGTTGCCACCCCATGCTTCACAGTAGGTATGGTGTTCTTTGGATGCAACTCAGCATTCTGTCTTCTCCAAACACAACGAGTTTTGTTTCTACCAAACAGTTCTACTTTGGTTTGATCAGACCATATGACATTCTCACAATACTCTTCTGGATAATCCAAATGCTCTCTAGCAAACTTCAGACGGGCCCAGACATGTACTGGCTTAAGCAGGGGGACATGTCTGGCACTGCAGGATCTGAATCCCTGGCGGCGTAGTGTGTTACTGATGGTAGCCTTTGTTATGGTGGTCCCAGCTCTATGCAGATCATTCAATAGGTCCCCCCATATGGTTCTGGGATTTTTAATCTCCATTCTTGTGATCATTTTGACCCCATGGGGTAAGATCTTGCGTGGGGACCAGATCGAGGGAGATTATCAGTGGTCTTGTATGTCTTCCATTTTCTTATTACTGCTCCCACAGTTGATTTCATCACACCAAGCTGCTTACCTATTGCAGATTCAGTCATCCCAGCCTGGTACAAGGCTACAATTTTGTTTCTGGTGTCCTTCGAATCTCTTTGGTCTTCACCATAGTGGAGTTTGGAGTGTGACTGTTTGAGGTTGTGGACAGGTGTCTTTTATACTGATAGCAAGTTTAAACAGGTGCCATTACTGCAGGTAATGAGTGGAGGACAGATAAGCCTCTTAAAGAAGAAGTTACAGGTCTGTGAGAGCCAGAAATCTTCCATAATTTGCAAAATAAATCTTGCCAAATTAGAGAAGGTGATTTTCTGGATTTGTTTTCTCATTTTGACTCTCATAGTTGAAGTCTAGCTATGATATCAATTACAGGCCTCTCTCATCTTTTTAAGTGGGAGAACTTGCACAACTGGTGGCAGACTAAATACTTTTTTGCCCACTGTATATACTCCAGCCTCACTGTATCCTATGTGGTGTATACACTCCAGCCTTGGTGTCTCCTATGTGATATATATTCAAGAATCTCGGTGTGTCCCTTGTGATGTATATACAGCAGTCTCTGTGTCTCCCATGTAATGCATACACAGCAGTCTAGGGGTCTCCCACGTGCTGTATATACAGCAGTTTCGATGTCTCCTATGTGATGTCCACATGTCTTTCTGTGTCTCTTATGTGATGTGTATACAGCAGTCTCAATAACTCCTATGTGATATGTATACAACAGTCTTGTGTCTCCTGTGTGATGTATATACATCAGTCTCAGTGTCCCATATCTGATGTACACTGTAGACCTCCCACTTCTTGAGTTCTATAAATGTAACATTAGCAGTGATAGATTTCCCACTGTGAGGAGACCTGCAGTGTAATATGCATCTCTGTTCCACACACCTTACTGCTGCGAGTTCTTTACAAAACTTATCATTGCAAAAAGTCACCTGTGCTCCAAACCAACCCAAATCTGGAAAGAAGTTACGAGTAGCAACATCATCCATACCACCTAGCATCACAACCACATCAAAGAGAAGCAGTTTCAGCCACCACATTAGGGGTGAGTTAATTAAATGTTTGACCACATTTAGCAGGGTAATTTTCAAGTTGATAATTTTGTACGGCCTTTGAAGAATGGTGTAAATATCCAAAAGGACATTGGCAGAAAAAGGGAATGGGAATGTATGTGGTTACAGTATGGAAAGCGAGTGAGGGGATGGGTGCAGACAAAGTATGGTGAGTGGGAGTATGGGTGTAGACATAGTATGAGTAGCAAGGGGAAAAACATATGCGGACATAGTATAGTGAACGAGGGTGATGGGATGGTGTGGACACAGTATGAGAAGTCGAGGGGATGTGTGAAAAGGTAGTATGGAGAGTGAGTGGGTAAATATATGAGGAGACAGCATGATGAGGGAGACTATTGAGGGGAATAGTGTGAGGAGACAGTATGGGAGGAGAAAAGTGTGAGTGGGCACAGAATAAAGACTGAGTTATGTGGGGAGTAGCATGGGGGACAGTGTAAGGGGACAACACAGAGGGGATAGTAAGCCAAGGAGGGGCAGTATGATTAAAGGGCACAGCACAGAGACTGGGCCCTATAGGGGTACACTGTATGAGAGGACAGTGCAATGCAATTTGAGAATTCAGAAGCCTGCAGTCACCTAGAGTGACTGCACATTTTCATCTCAAACCTGGACAAGCACTTTAATTATAAAATGAAGCACTGTACATGCCAATCCTAACATTATGTAATATACTCATTGTCAGGATTCAGCTCTGCTTGCAGGTTCCAGCAGCCATCACATGGCCACTTCACTCATATACGATTTTCATACTTATGGTGACGTGACAACTAGCTTCTCTTCCTGCTTCTCTCAGTTTTTCTCTGAACATTGAGAGAATTAGTTAGAGCAGCTCGTTGGCACGTGACGAAGTGTGCAAATCGCATATGTACTTGGAGGTGGGGAGCCAAACTGAATTCTTGCTGTGGGTGCCATAAACCTAGATACACCGCTGCCCGTGCCTATATCATTATGAACCTCCTATCAT
The DNA here is from genome assembly GCA_033576555.1 of Oophaga sylvatica. Lineage (NCBI taxonomy): Eukaryota > Metazoa > Chordata > Amphibia > Anura > Dendrobatidae > Oophaga > Oophaga sylvatica. The sequence continues at coordinate 122,898,871 of JARQOD010000004.1, forward strand.
TATGATCCTGGATGGCATTATAGATCATGACTTCATGTTTATGCACAGATATGTATAGCACAAGCGATCAGATGATTACAGCTTCAAGTAACCTAAGCAGACTATTAAATACAGAAAAAAGTTTAAACATTTTTTAAATATGTGAAAAAAATAAAAAAATAAAAAAGTTCAAATCACCCACTTTTGCCCCATTAAAAATAAAACAATTAAAAAAATACACATAATTTGGTATTGTTGCATTTGTAAAAGTCAAATCTATCAAAATATAAATTACATTAATCCGGTCGTTAAAACTGCATAACAAAAAAAAAAATCAAAACACCAGGATTACGTATTTTTGGCTGCCGCAACATTGTAAAAAAATGAGCTGATGAAAACATTGTATCTGTCTCAAAATGTACAGTAATTAGTAAAAATATCAGCACAGTGTGCAAAAAATAAGCCTTCACAGAGCCCCTTATTCCGATAAATGAAAACTCGGAAAATTACGACAAAAGCAAAATTTTTCTTTTTTTTTACAAATTTCTCATCTTTTTTAACCACTTAAATAAAAAAAATAAATGTTCATGTTTGATATCTGCAAATTCCTACTGACCTGGAGAATCATATTGCCAGGTCAGTTTTACCATATAGTGAACATGATAAAAAAAACAAGCAAAAACCATTTGCGGACATAAAAAGTTTGATGAATCGGGCTCATAGACTTGAAAAGGCGACTCTCATCCAAAATATACAGAAAACTAAAGCATGCAACGATTTTTTTGACACAAATTTTCACTTTGTGAAAAAAAATGGTCTTTTGAACAGTCCTATTGAACAACAGTGGTTCAAGTGCTGTTAGTTTTTTTTTAAGACTTCGAGTGGAAAACGCAGTCATGTGAACTCAGCCTTACTGTCACAGTGCGCACATTTTCATTTGCCTTACACAATTAGGCAAATTTCACACAACCATATTAAAAAATCATCCAATTTTCATCCAGAATAAAATGGATGATTAGTCATCTTTATTTTCATAAGTATGCTTTCTGTATACTATCCATATGTCTGTTTATTATATCTGTTTTTGTAAATTAGCAGCTAAGAACCAAATACAGTTTCCTGGTTTAATAATGGCAATGAAATCTGATTTTCTTGTCGCACCCATAGAATTGAATAGGCGAGTCTCATCGGATATACGGAACAGATTAGTGCATGCTGCAATTTTCTTATGTGAAAAATTGCCCATCTGAACAGCTCTATTGAATAACATTGGTCCGAGTGCACTCAGTTTTTTTCATGGACAACAATTGGACCGAAAATACGACCTTATAAGAGTAAAGATCTTCATGCTGGATCTATACGCCACATTATCCTTGTAAATCACAAAAAAATACTAAAAACTCACAATATAGTAATTACAGAAGCAAAGAAGCTTGGTATCTTTAAGCTTAGCTGAAACATAATGGCATAATTCATCAGGGTTATGAAAGGACACAGGACACACTGATAATGGTAAGTCGATAAATATGGCACCACTGCAAGTGCAAATCATCAGTCAGGAAGGATGAGAGATTCTGTAAGGAAAAGCCATATGCAGTATGAGAAACAAACATTTACATGGCATCCCAGAAGACTCAGAACAGGAATGCCAGAAATCACTCCACTTTGTTTGATTGGAGCTAACTGCTGACATAAGCATCTGATGGATATTCAGATTTATCTGCATTAGGCGTATGTTGTACTTTACACAGGACTGCGGGTGTAGGAAGAATACCCGTACCCCCTCACCATTAATATAATTCAGCCCACATACTCTGGCGTATACCAGCATACAACAAAAAGTGCAAGCATACACTGCGTGCAGAGCTATTAGGCAAGTGAGTGTTCTGACCATATCATTTTGACCCTTTATCAAAACTACAGCAAGCAGCACAGTAAGTGAGACATTGCTGGAATCAGGGTCACTGTCTCTACATTATGCTGCTCTCAGATTAGGTCGGAAAAGCCCATTGACAGATTTCCTTTATGGTAACTCTGCATAATGAAAACCCTGCATCTTTTGGCTATAACGTTTACATAGTATAAGAAAAAAAGGAAGAAAGAGCAAAACATTCCGAAATGCATAAATTCGAATCTTAAGTGTATTTCTAGGAAGTATATGATCTGTGGATAAAGCCCCATGGTTTTCGTTATTGTAGGATACTTATTAAAAACTACTTTGTCCAACTTACTGTCAAGTGGCTGAGGATTTCCATAGTTTAGACCCACCAGGGAAGTACTGAGAAGATGTGATAAGCTCAGAATGTGCCTAGTCCATTAATATGAGATGGAATTGAAAAAAACAATCTGCATTTACTGCCTAGGGATATCGCGCTAGTAGTGTGCAGCTTCTGCTCTGCTATTGTTAGGGACTAATACAGTAAACTCATTGTCACACTTTCAAATATTCCAAGAAGGGGATACAGAAATTCCATATGACACATGCTTATATTTCCATTAACACTTTATACCATGTTCATTTTATATAAAGAACCACATCTACCCTACCTAGTTCTGTGTCACCTTCAGGCACATGTGAGAAGGCTATTGAAATAATTATACTAATATTAATCTCAATGGCTGGGGAACAGTACAGGATTTTCATGCTGCTGGTTCGGCAGAATAATGCAACATACAATGTGTGTATGTCACGGATGTGTCAGCGGGTGCAGACCGTTGCACTGCATCTGTCTGCAGTAGCTCTCAGTTGTTTGCTTTTCAGACTAGTGGCCACCTCCCCCGATGTTAATGGGCACACCTGGACTTGGGTGTTTAAAACTCCCAACTTCCTGTTTGGAGGTGCGGGTGTTATTTTCTGTTTGCACTTCTCTGTTGAGGCTTGGCGCTGTAACAGTCTGCTAGCAGCCTTGTGGAGTTTGGAGGGTGTTTTTCTTTGAGTCTACTCAAACTAAGTGTCCCGCTTGTTTCATTTATCCTTGCTGTCTTTAGTGTTAGTGGGATTGACTAGCCCTCATCCTGTCCTTCCCGCTGCAGAGCTTATCGCCAGGGTCACACAGGAATTAAGTATCCTGCTCAGTGATAGGTGCGGAACCTATATAGGGACGGTAGGACAGACAGGGTGATGTTAGATCTGTCGGTCTCCACTCCCCTCTTCCCTAGTGTTTTGTTCCCTTTCCCCTCAACCCATTGTGTTGCACTTAGTCTGTCCTACACTGAGCGTGACAGTGTAATACTGTTCAAATTCATTTGTAAAGTTGGCAGAAGTCTTAGAGGGCTATCACACTTTAGACATTTGTCACATACAGTACGTGTGTGCAGTAACACTATGTTTACTGCTGGATAGTTTCCCCTTTGCTATTCGCTTGTGTTTTGCTGCAGTGAGCTAGTAGGTAATTAGCTCACTGCTGAGAGCCATGGATGGGGCTACGTTCAATATAAACCCCAGTAGACTGACACTAGCTACCAAATATTAGTGTATTTAGCTAGCACTAAGCTCTCTCCGACCTTGCTCTTGTGATCTGTTTTTCCCACGTTCTGACTTCAGCTTAAATTCTGACTACTTACTTGCCTCCTGATTTTGTCCTTGATGCGTCTTTGACCCTGCTTGGCAACCATTCTGGCCTCTTGATGGCAACCCTTCCATATTAGCTATCCACTGGATCCTGTTGCAAAACCAGATCCCTATATAGGGCTTAAAATGTGTTGGTGTTTCTCTAGAATCTGACATATGGAGCGGCTTGTGCCAAGTCTGATCAAGGTAGCCTTGTAAGCCTGTGGCCTTGGACAAACGTAGCACTGTTATTCCAGAAGACATGCAATAAAGTTTGATTGTGTTATGGCTTGGTCTAAACCCTCTCCTATGACCTTTGCCACTAGGAAAAGTCATGTTTGCGCTGCCCAAAACATTGAGGTATGCAGGCACAGTCCTGATTTACATTAATCTCACTGGGATTTCTGGTCCCAACCCAGACACGGTAACTATGTCTTGCTATAGGGTGCTGATTATGTGCTGTAATCAGCTCCCTGCTGTGAATCTTAGATGGGTAGCTCCCGTTTTAAAACCCCTCCTTCCAGTTACAGTTTGTTACTCACAAGGTTTGTTGCTTTGTCTTGTCCTTGTGTCCTGATTTTCATAGTGTTTATTTCCCTAATCTTGACTCTGTTTTTCTGTTTACCCGACTGCTTCCAGATTCTGTTCCTGACTTTAACGTCTGGGTAAAATCTTGACTTGATGACCTTTATCTCTACCAGCCCGCTCCACCATCCAGCAGAAACTCCATAGATGTATCTGAGAGGGCCTTGTGTAAGTCCAGATCTCTGTATAGGTGTTAAAGGGTGAAGTTCAAGGTTTCGCTGGGCTTTGCTGAACGGAGTGACTAGTACAAAGCCCTATTAAGAGCACCCAGACTACCACAAACAGAGCTTCATTACAGATTGATGGTGAAATTAAAGCATGGCTACAAAAAAATATCCAAACTGCCAACAAATGCATTGCTAAATATGAACTGGTCTAGGTTGAAAAGATTACAATATGCTAATTCATCCTTTGACATTGCTCAATTATAGAAAAATAGTTTTCTAACCGAAGTTTGTAAAGTTAGCATTCAATCTGGAATACAGGGGGTATTTAATATAAGAAAACTTTTAGAGAGGAAAAAAATTCTAGATTGGCCAACATTGTATAATACATACTAATTTATTCTCTTATTTTCCACTGAAACATGTAAAAGAGAATACAACTGACAAAGAAAACATTCATATTTGTTCCTATTACCTGTATTTTGATATACTTCACAGAGTTAAAATATAAAAATAGAAAATCAGTCAATTTCTATAAAAAGTTACAAGCTGAATGTGATCAACCAATCGAGACAATGTAACTTTAGAAATAGATTGTACTACTGTCTCTAGGATTTTATATAAAGTACTGTAGATGATTCAGAAGCTGGAGGAGTATATATAATTTGGGAGTGTGTCAAAATGAAGGATTATTGCATTAAGGACTTTACAGAAATGGGCAAAATTAGTAAGGTTGATCTCTTCATTCCTCTAGTTCTTGGACTTCATGGTGATAATTCACTGATTAATAAAAGTGCCCTTATGACCTCAGTTATCTGGCGACAGCTATCTACTCTAATTCCCCTATTTACATCAATATTTAGATTGGGCATGTGTTTTCAATCATGAGAGTAGAATTAAGCCCCCATACACAATAGACTAATGTCAGTCGATTCTGCCAATATCAACAATCTAATTGTCCATTGGTCATGTCCAATATTGGTCTGCTGATTGCCTTGTTCTCCCAAAAATAAGCCACTGTCACTAGCTGTCACTTACGGTAATCAGTGGACGTAACCATGAATAACTAAGGTCTTGCAATGCCTGCACATGAGGAAAGAGGCAAAGCAAATCCAAAAAACTACTCTACATTTGTAATCAGAGGCATTTGCTAATATTATTATTACACCTTACATATTGGGATAGGATCTTGGAGATGGGTAAACCCCTTTAAGTCGATGTTAGACAGATCTGGCAGTGCTTAATATTTTAGGACAACTAAAGGATTGGGTGTTTGAATTCTAATTGCCCGAATCTTATCTTGTATGAATCCTTCTATCAGGGACGTGTAAGGAGGATCCGACACATATTACATGGTTAGTCGGGCCTGCCAAAATGGTCAGTTTCAGCCCACTTTAATCTAATCTATGTAGGATGCCCGACTCTACAAGGTACGGTACACGGTACGAAGATACACATCTTTCCTATATCGACTCTACAAGGTTATTGATAACCTGCCAGGTTATGTATGGTTCATGAAAACGTGCCTGTAGTTTAGTTTAGGTTTTAAAATATCATATGAAAAATTGCATGATAATCACATAAAATGGAATTGCTAGAAACTCGACAAAATTTGGTGCAGTGGGATGGCATGAGGAGCTTTTCTCTACATACAATATATAGGCAATTAGATCACACGTTTTATATTTAGGTCTTTTTAAGTGTTGCTCTTAGAATAAGAATAAAAGATTATTATAGACTTAGCCAGACAAGACAACCTACTTAACCGCAGTCCTGATGCAAAACTAACAAATGAGAAGAAAAAATTGCCTGCTCAGTGCTTCAGCATATCGCTGACCTGAAAATTCTTATTAGCATTAATTACAACACTAGACAGAGAAATCCAAAGGACATGACTGGGAGAATTGGAATACAACTCAGATCCTATTACATAGGCGGCCTCGGGTAATGAATTTTAATGCAGAAAAGCTTTATGAGTGCATATAATGGTTTTCAAGATTTAATTCAGTTGAAAGGCTACGTGTATGGAATGTAGTTTGTATACTGTCCAATACAGGCAGTATACAGTGGCTTGTGAAAGTATTCACCCCCTTGGCATTTTTTCTTGTTTTGCTGCCACACAACCTGGAAATTCACAGGTTTTTTTGAGGGTTTACAGCAGTTCATGTAAATAACATGCCTGCAACTATAAACATTTCATTTTCTTTTTACTGTGAAGCAAATAACAAATAGGACAAAATAATTGAAAACGTCAGACAAAATAATTGAAAAACGTCAGTGTCTAAACTATTCACCCATCTAAAGTCAGTACTTTGCAGAGCCTCCTTTTGCAGCAATTACAGCTGCAAGTCGCTTTGGATAAGTCTCTATGAACTTTCCACACTTGCATGGGATTTTTGCCCATTCCTCAGGGCAAGACGCTCCAGCTCTTCAATTTTGATGGTTTCCTCTGTGAATAGCAATCTCCAATTCTGACCACATATTCTCAATTGGATTAAGGTCTTGTCTTTGACTAGGCCAGCCAAAACAATTACAGTTTTCACCTGATATTATTAGAGTGTTGCTTTAGCAGTATACTTTGGGTCATTGTCTTGTTTGAAGGTAAACCTGTGTCTTAAGGTATGCCACACTAAAAAATATCGCTAACGGATCGCTAAAAAAACGTCACTATTTACGATCCTGTTAGCGATGTTGTTCAGTGCGGCAGCTTCCAGCGACGAGCTTCCTGCTGTGATCTCGCTCGTCGCTGGAATCGTTCCGGACCCTATTTTCTCGTCGGCGCTCCCGCTGGTAAGTATCTAATCGCTGTGTGGCACCTTTTCTTAGCGATTTAGCGGTACTTTTTGTCCGCTAAAGTCGTTAAGAAGAATCGCTAACGCGATAGCGTCGTTAACTATATCGCTAAATGTGGCCGCATTTAGCGATATAGAAACAATCCCCTAGCGATCGCATTAGTATGCGTCGTTATCGTGATCGCTAGCGGGATTGTTTATGTGGCAGTACCTTTAGTCTCAAATAACTGACAGACTGAAATAAGTTTTTGCTCAAGAATATCTCTGTATTTCACACCATCCATCTTTCCCTCAACTCCGACCATTTCCCTGTCCCTGATGGAGAGAAACATCCCCATAGCATGATGCTGTCACTACCATGTTTCACTGTAGGGATGGTGTTTCTTGGGATGATGAGCTGTGCTAGTTTGGCACCAGACATAGGGTTACCTTGGTGCCCTAAAAGTTCAATTTTTGGTCTCATCTGACCAAGCACCTTCCTGCATACATTTGGAGATCCTCACATTTTTTTTGGCAAACTCAAAATGAGCCTTACATTTTTTTCTAAGTAAAGACTTTTTTCTGTCCACTCTTCCATAAAGGCCACCGCTATGGAGTGTACGGCTTATTATGCCATGTGGATAGATACTCAAGTCTTTGCTTTGAAACTCTGCAGCTGCTTCCAGGTTACCTTTTGGTCTCTGCTGCCTCTCTGATTAATCCCTCCTTGCTTGGGCTGAGAATTTTGGTGGGTGGTCCACTCAAGGCAGGTTTGTTGTGGTACCATGTTCTTTCCATTTGATGATAATGGATTTGTTGGTGCTCTGGGGGATCATCAAGATTGGAATTTTTTTTGATAACCCAACCCTGACTTGTACTCCTAAATAAATTTGTCCCTGACTTGTTTGAGATCTCCTTGGTCTTCACAGTGTTGTTTGTTAGTGGTTCCTCTCGCTTATTGTGTTGCAGCCTTTGTAGCCTTTCAGAAAAGGTTGTAGCTAATGACAGACCATGTGACACTCGGATTTCACAAAGGTGGACTTCCTTTCACTAAGCATGTGACTTATGAAGGTATTGCTTGCACCAGAAATTTTTAAGGCTTCATAGCAAAAGGGTGAATGCATATGCACATGACAATTTTTAGTTATTTGATCCTATAAATTAATTTATGCTATATTTTTCTCCTCACCAACTTAAACTATCAAGTGCTGATGCATCACACACAAATCAGATTACAATAGGTAAAAACCACTGTACAATTAGAATAGGAAATAAATATAATAAATCTGGAAAACATTAAGCTTAAGCTTTGAGCAATATTGCTTTTGCAATTTTTTTTCAGCTACAGTAGTTTGCTCACAAGGTTTCTTCTTAAAACAGAAGACTAGACAACCATTGATTTATTCTCCTTGGATGGATGTTCCAAAAATTAATTTGTAAAGAGAGTTGGCTTCATTTTTGACTGAAAAAAACCACGTTGTTATTATGAGCTAATGTGTATTATATTCAGAAGTCTTTTTATATATATACTACATATATTTTAAAATAAGGAGCACAATGGATGACTGGATGACATCTACAGAAATAAGAGGACTCTACATGAATATGTGTCACACAAATAGGAATGGCATTTGTCCCAGCATGCAAATGCCCACTGGACTGCAGCACTGAACTGTGAATTGGGCTGCCTGCCCCATTTTTCGGCCACAGCCCTTTAAATTTTGGTTGCTGGCCCTTTAAGACCCCTTCATGCTACACCAGGCACTCACTCTCTGCATACTTAGAATAACACCAAGTCTGATGCTGGCCAGCATCAGCATCAGGACGTTTCTCTGTGGGTGCAATTCACGCTCTACTCCATCCCTGGGTCCCCAGCGTGCAGCCGCCTATCATCTTTCCCCATACTCAAGGGTCTGGATGATTCCTTGCCACATGGAACCTTTATTATTGTTTGCAGCAGTCACAAATCTCTATATGATTTATAGACCGGATTCTAAATAAAGCTTGCCAGCTAAGGTACGTATATCAAAACAAAAAAACAAATAATAAATAATCTACTACCTATGTGCAGGACAAAAAATAAAAAGTTCAGTATAATGGAGAACCCGAGAGCATAAAAAAATATGCACAAAGAATTTGTGAATTTAAAAATAATAAGGTTTTATTTAAAGTTAACCAGAGATATGGGATTGGAAATGGACATTGGTGATGAACCAAAATGCCCCAAAAGTGGAACCACAGTGCCACCAGGTCAATATAATTAAATAAAAACATGCAAAAAAAAAAAAGATAAGTGTATGATAATATGACGTATAGCAGAAAGCTGAAAAGTCAAGCTGAAATGAGAATCAACATGGTGTAATATGTCGAAAGATATTGACAGATGTCTGGATGGTAAGAACAATCATAATAGACATGAAGACTTATCTAAAGGAGTATTACTGCATCCTAAAGAGAGACAAAAAAAATCAGAATACTTAAGCTTTGTAGTGGTGTCACCACCCCGACGCGTGTTTCGGACTGCGTTCCTTCTTCTGTGGAGAAAAAGACATGCCTGCCGAAACGCCATTTTTTTGATAATTTTGCTGCAATCACCGATGTCCATTTCCTATCCCCTATCTCTGATTAACTTTAAATGCATTAAATAAAACCTTATTATTTTTAAACTAACAAGTTTCTTTGTGCACATTTTTTTTATGCTCTCATGATTTATATACCACAGTCACAGCCCCATATATGATGTATACAACAGTTCATATTTTACCTCAGTATCTTAAGCCGAAACCAGGAGTGGAACAGTCAGAGAAAAGTATAATAGAAACACGTCACCACTACTGTATTTATCCCACCCACTCTGGTTTTGGCTTCAAATACTGAGGTAAAAAACTCACCAAATACTCAACGTGTGAACGTGGCCTTAAAGTTAAAAAGGTCTAAACAACCCCTTTACACAAAACAACTTAATTAAATGCAGGAAATCCATATTAGTAACAGTATACTGCAAGTGAAGGCTAAATTGTTCATCTCTACGTATGGACAACTTACATAGGCCTAGAAATGTTAGACTGTGTAGACCCTAGCCAACATGTCACATTCTAGTTCACCAGAAATGTAAATTATTTAGAAGTCAGCAAACAATAAACAAGGAGAGTAGAAAACCGTGACATTGCAGTCTCCAGTACTTCTTATAAGATGGTTGTCAGCATATGAAAACACAAAGCTGCCCCTGTTCATGAACCTCTCTAGAGATATCAGCTTTCCACTTTACAGCTTCAATTACCATAGCAACAATTAGAAATCTTCCGGAGCGGTGTGCTCTATTCATCTACGACATAAGCTTTGCCTTGAAGTTCAAAAAGAACGCTTAACAGTGACCTTATTCTGCGAACATGTTTAACTAACCAGCAGGTGGTGAAGAAGGAGGGATGTTACACAGAAGAGAAAATCGGAAGTTTGGAACAGCGGAAATAATTTTATAAATCCGGGTAAATGGATTCATTTCATGTGCCCGTGGTGATCTTTAATTTATGATACCCTAATGGTAGGAGCACTATGTCTGAATCATAAGTAGTCAGCATCATTTTATATAAATTCATGCAGGGCAGGTTCTGGTGTAAGAAAATGAAGGTGGACTATAGCCACCACTAACCAGTTAGGCTGCTATTATTATGCTGGGCACGTGCCCCTATGACTTTGCATTTTTCTTTTTCACTGTATGAAAAAGACATATTGCCACCTGAACTAGCCAAAGTCACGTGAGCACATCCAGCAAGAAACGAGGAACAGATAGTTGTACCCAAATTAGCCAGGTGGAAGATCCTAGCTACTTCTGACATCACGCCAGCATATTACAAAACACCAGTGATTGTGTTATCGCTGTCTCCAACATCATGTCTTCCATCTACTGAAACTGAACCTGCCAAAACTGAACTTCTTCTGTTTCCTCCCTTCATTAACCTACCTTTGCCTGACTGCCATTTCCGGTGTGTGTTCTACCATTAGGCTATGTTCGTACTTTGCATATTTGCTTGCAGATATTTCTGCAAGGTTTCTGCATCTTTAGCAGTAAAACGTAGCGAAAATACGCGCGTTTTTTTATGCGTTTTTTATGTGTTTTTGAAAATCTATAGAGCTAAATAAAGATATATTAAAAAAAAGGAATTCTGATGTCATTTCCTTGTTCAACCTCTTCTTTTTCATCCTCCATTGAAGACCATAATGTCATTACATGCCATGTTCAAATTTATGTTTACACACATAAAACAAGTGAATATATATATATATGTAATACCAAGCCCGAGGTTTAGTAATGAAGAGGGGTTAGCCAGAAACCCTCATTAATAAAAAGATACATGAAGAGTTAAATAAAGACACACACACACACAACACACACAACACACACAGTCACCAGCCTATGTAGGTTGACATAATTAACCTACATGTGCTGTAACAAAACAGCAACTGTCAGAAAACTGAGTGAAACACAATATCTGTTTATTTTTCCCCAAAAATTTTTTAAAAATGGCGTGGGCTCCCATATAATTTTCATAACCAGCAGAAGAATGCCGATGGCTGAGGGCTGATGTTAATATTCTGGGAAGGAGCCAAAAGTCATAAAGGTTCCCAGGCTATTAATATCAGCTCACAGCTGTTTGCTTAGCCTTTACTGGCTAGTTAACAGAGAACCCCAGAAAAAAAATTGACATAGGGTAGCCCTATAAAATCAAACCAGCAAAGGCTAGGCCAACAGCTGCAGGCTGATATTAATAGCCTGGGAAGGGGCCATGGATACTGGAGTCCCCAGGCTAAAAACATCAGCTCTTAGCTGCCCCCGAAATGACGCATCTTATAGATGCACCAATTCTGGCACTTGGCCTCGCTCTTCCCACTTTTCCCTGTAGCGGTGGCAAGTGGATTCATATTTACGGGGTTGATGTCACTTTGTATTGTCAGGTGACATCAAGCCCACAGGTTAGTAATGGAGAGGCATCTATAAGACACCTATCCACAACTAACCGCATAGTGATATTGTATAAAACACAGACACTCATAGTAAAGTCCTTTATTTGAAATAATCACAGACTCCTTTATTGAATCTAAATTTAAATACTTATGAACGCCTAATCCCCGATGCCCCTCGTCTCCTGCAAACAATCAAAAAATAATAAACCAACATATAATACTATCCTGTCGAATGTAGTCCATTTAATACCGAGTGTCCCACGGTGATATCATGTGTAGAACAGTTACATCGGGAGATGTGACTGCTCTACCTGGCCTTCGGGGATACACTGGACAGAGGTAATCACTTCCGCAGTGTATCACTGAGCTGCCATGAGAGTTCAGAGTTTCATCAGCTCCGGTGCTCTCACTTAATGGCACCACTGCATGAGAACCGGAGCTGATCAGCTGATGAACTCCGATGAACCTCTCACGGCAGCTCAGTGATACACTCCGGGAGCAATTACCTCCTGTCAGTTTATCGCCGGAGGCCAGGTAGAGCAGTCACATCTCCTGATGTGACTGTTCTACACGTGAGTTCGCCATGGGACACTCTTTATTAAATGGACTACGGTGGACAGGTTAGTATATGTTGGTTTATTAAATTTGATTGTTTGCAAGAGACACAGGCATTTGGGATTAGGCGTTCGATGAGCATGTATTTGTATGTGAATATGTATGTAACCCCTTAACGACCGCCCATACGCCTTTTAAACGGCGGTCATTAAGGGTACTTAAACCACAGCGCTGTTAATTACGGCGCTGTGGAAAAAGTGAATAGCGCCCCCCAGAGGCGCATTTTCTCCGGGGCCTCGCTACCCCTGGGGTAGCCGAGACCCCAGAGAACTGAATGGGGTCGGTTTTTACCGACCCCGAGTTGCGATCGCTGTTATTAACCCATAACGGCGATCGCAAACAAAAAAAATGTTGTGCCATTTAATTTCTCTCTCCTCTGATGTGATCGGACATCAGAGGAGAAAAAGGGCCCCCGATCCCCCCCTTGTGGCCCCCGATCCCCTGCTGGGGCCCCACGGGCCCCCGGTGTCCACCGGTGGGCCGCCATCTTTGGGGCCTAAAAATGGGGGCGCATGCTCAGTGCGCCCGCCGCGATGTGCTGGGGGGCTTGGGCAATTTTCATCTGTGGTCTGGGCTGCCGAGGGTAGCCGAGACCCAGAGAACATGATCCGGGTCGGTATTTCCCAACCCCGGTGTCGCGATCGCCGTTATACTGAGTATAACGGCGACCGCAAAAAAAAAAAAGATTTCTCTCCCCTCTGATGTGATCGCACATCAGAGGGGAGAGAATTAGGTCCCCAGTACCCCTGAACCCCCCCATACCTCACGGTGTCCTCCGGCAGGTCCCTCTGTGCTGCGATCCTCCCGGGTCTTCTTCCTGTAAAAAAAAAATGGCAGGCGCATGCGCATGCGCCCGCCGAATCTGCCTAGCGGCAGATTCAAAAAATGTTTCATTCATTTCCTAAAAGTACAATTGATCACTGTGATAAACTATCACAGTGATCAAAATAAAAAAAACATACATAACCCCCCCCCTTTTATCACCCCCTTAGTTAGGGACATAAATAAAATATAAAATTATATTTATTTTCATTTTTCCATTAGGGTTAGGGCTAGGGTAGGGTTAGGCTAGGCAAGGGTTATAATTAGGTTAGGCTGGGTTCATACTGCGTTATGGCAGTCCGTTAGACGGACTGCGTTACGCACAGTATAACGCGGTGAAAACCACAGTCCGTTAACGCTGCCATTCACCCCCATTTGAGGGGCCTCGCGACGCATGCCGTTAGGCGCATGCGTTCGCGACGTGCCATCATTCGTGACAGAGCCTCGGACCGGCCTGCAGCGTCTGGGCTCCGTCACCGCTACGCAGATGAATCATCTGCTGATTCCTCTGTGCTAGCGGGTATAGCAAAAACGCATCGCGTTATGCTATACCGTTACCAGTCCATCAACGCTATGTGTTAAATGGGCTGGTAAAACGCAAAATGAACCTAGCCTTAGATTAGGGTTATAATTGGGGTTTTAGGGTTACAATTAGGTTAGTATTAGGGGTTGGGATTAGGGGTTTGGATTTTGGGTTAGGGTTTTGGATTAGGGTTAGGGGAGTGTTGGGGTTAGGGTTGGAGCTAGAATTGAGGGGTTTCCACTATTTAGGCACATCAGAGGTCTCCAAACACGACGTGGTGTTCAAAAAGTCAAATGGCGCTCCCTCCCTTCCGAGCCCTGCCGTGCGCCCAAACAGTGGTTTACCCCAACATATGGGGTATCAGCGTACTCAGGACAAATGCAAACCAATTTTGGGGTTCAATTTTCTCTTGTTACCCTTGGTAAAAATAAAAAATAGCTGGCTAAAAAAATAATTTTTGAGGAAAAAATAATTTTTTATTTTCCACGGCTCTGCGTTTATAAATTTCCCGTGAAGCACTTTGGGTTCAGAAGTGCTCACCCCAGATCTAGTAAGTTACTTGGGGGTCTAGTTTCCAAAATGGGGTCACTTGTGGGGGTTTTCCACTGTTTAGGCACATTGGGCACTGCAAACGGAACATGACCCCCCTCAACGTCTGCGTTCCAAACGTTATTACTTCCTTTCCAAGCCCTACCGTGCGCTCAAACATTTTCCCCCCCACATATTTGGTATCAGCGTACTCAGGACAAATTGGACAACAACTTTTAGGGTCCAATTTCCTTGTGAAAAATCAAAAATTTGGGGCTAAAAAATCATTATAGTGGAAAATTGTTTGTTTTTTTTCACACCCAGGCATTATAAAATTTTTGAAACACTTGGGGGTTCAAAATGCTCACAACAGATTTAGATAAGTTCCTAGGGTCTATTTTCCGAAATGGTGTCACTGTGGGGGTTTCCACTGTTTAGGTGCATCAGGGCTCTCCAAACGCAACATGGCGTCCAATCTCAATCCAAGCCAATTTTGGTTTTGAAAAAAAATCCTTCCACATTGCTTCACTCCTGTGAAGCACCTGAAGGGTTAAAAACTTCTTGAATGTCCGTTTTGAGCACCTTGAGGGGTGAAATTTTTAGAATGGTCACTTTTGGTATTTTTCTTCATATAGACCCCTCAAAGTGATGTGGTCCCTAAAAAAAAATGGTGTTGTAAAAATGAGAAATCGCTGGTCAACTTTTAACCCTTATAACTTCGTAACAAAAGAAAATTTTGTCCCAAAATTGTTATGATGTAAAGTAGACATGTGGGAAATGTTATTATTAAGAAATTTGTGCGACATATCTCTCTGATTTAAGGCATAAAAATTTCAAGTTTGAAATTGCAAAATTTTCTAATTTTCGCCATTTTTTTTTTTTTTTTTTCCGTTTTTTCCATAAATAAAAGCAAGTCCATATAAAAAATTTTTTACCACTAACGTGAAGTACAATATGTCATGAAAAACAATCTCAGAATCAGCTGGATTCTAAAGCGTTCCAGGGTTTAACCTCAAAAATGGACAGGGTCAAATTGTAAAAATTGCCCGGTCTTAACTGCAAAAGGCTCTGTCAAAAGGGTTAATTAAGTAAATGTTTTTATTTTTTTTTTCAATGAACCGGCACCGATATGAACTATTCCCCACATTCTAAGTTGTCTCTGTTTAATTGCAAAAGATGTACCGGATAGGAGTATAATCCCCAAAGACCTAAGTACAACCTATAGGCTGTTCGTCGCATGGTACACAACACGACCGACAGACACACACACAACAAAACCATATTCTCACTCACACTCTTCCTCCCTTCTGACATCATTCCCTTTGACAAAGGGCGAGCATTTTTGGCACAAACAAGCAGCAAATACCAAACCTTTTTTACAACTTTTTTTTTGCTGCAGATTTGACTGACTGAATTGAAGTCAAAGATCAAAAACCTGAAGAAAATGCAAAAAGAATTGACATAACTCAAAAGCTGCAAAACGGAGGAAATTTAACGACTTTGCACAACCTTCAGGAGTCATTGATTTTCCTTGCATAAAATTCCCCCTTTTTTTTCCTTT
>JARQOD010000004.1:122915030-122953751 GCA_033576555.1 Oophaga sylvatica
GCCAGGATTGAGGTTCTAGAGGGGCGAGTCCAGGCTCCTGCCGTAGCCCCGAGTGCTGGGATTCCCAAGTTGCCCCCTTTTCGCTTTGGCGGTGAACGTGAGAAATTCAGGGGATTTATTAATCAATGCAATCTTTTTTTTTCTGCACATGCTTCACAATTTCCCACTGAACGATCTAAGGTGCTTACTATAATTATGTTGCTTACCAACAAGGCTTTAATGTGGGCAAACCCTCTGATTGAGACTGAGGATGATTGTTTGAATCACCTTGATGATTTTATTTCAGCCATGGGACAGGTGTTTGATGACCCCAATCGAGGTGCAACAGCTGAAGCAGCCATGTTAGCTTTGCGCCAAGGTAAGCACTCGGTAGCTGAATATGCCTTGGATTTCAGGAGATGGGCCCTTGATACCACCTGGGACAGTTCCGCCAAAAAATCTATTTTTCGAAAGGGGTTATCTCCACTGATTAAGGATGAACTTGCTTGTGCCGACCCTCCCACTGCGTTAGGTGACTTTATTAACTACTGCATCCGTATTGATACTCGTCTGACTGAACGCAGGCAAGAGAGATGGTTCGAAAGCAATCGTACTAACCTTTTCCTACCTTCTCTCCAGCTAAGGAACCTTTGAGTAGGATTACACGGGAACCTGAACCTGAACCCATGCAGGTAGACTCTTTACAACGACGGGTTAGTGATGCACGCAAGGAACATCGTTTTAAGGAGAATCTATGTTTCTATTGTGGTAAGTCAGGGCACTTCATTATAAACTGCCCCAGCCGTTCTCGTAAGACTACTGCAGCACTCATTCATTGTGAGTGTTGCGAGAGGGGATCTGTCAGGTCCGAGCCTCAGGCTCCAGAGAGATCTGCAGCAACAGATCTTGATTTCTCGGACTTAAACTCCGTTACCTCTGAGGACGTTGACTGTGTAAACGCTGCCATTTTTCAAGTTTCCTCAGCGGTGTCCCAGCTGAGTTGTAAGAAAAACAATTCTCATTGCTTTCTTTCCATCAAACTCTGGGTTGACTCAGCTTGGGTGTCTAGCTCTGCTATGATCGACTCAGGGGCAAGTGGAAATTTTATGGATGTCTCCTTTGCTCTGAAACAGGGAATACGTTCAGTGAAGAAGGCTACTCCAGTACAGATGGAAACTGTGGATGGCTCCCTGCTGACCTCTGGACCAGTGGATCAGGAAACAGAGCCTTTGAGGGTTCTTATGGGTAAAGATCATCAAGAGAAACTGTCCTTTATGCTTATCTCTTCTCCCCACTTTCCCATTATTCTAGGGCTACCATGGCTGCAGGCTCAGAATCCTACCATTAACTGGGAGACCAAGGAATTACACTTTCCAGAGAAACAGATGAGTCCAAAAGTTTCAGCTTGCTCTGTTCCTAAAGGAATCATGTCAGTCCCTGAACTACCAGCTGTATACCAGGACTATGTGGATTTATGTGACAAGAAGAACGCTGACCAGCTTCCTCCTCACCGTCCATATGATTGTCCAATTGAATTATTGCCTGGAGCAGAGATACCTTTTGGTAAGATCTACCCCCTGGCGGGGCCCGAGCTAAAGGCTTTAAAGGATTACATAGATGAAAATCTAGCCAAGGGCTTCATACGCCCCTCTTCATCTCCTGCAGGTGCACCCATCTTCTTTGTAAAGAAGAAAGATGGATCTCTGAGACCATGCGTAGACTATAGGGAACTCAATAAGGTTACTATTAGAAACCGTTATCCATTGCCTTTAATCCCTGAGTTATTGGAGAGAGTGCGACATGCCAAAATTTTTTCTAAACTAGATCTTCGTGGGGCCTATAACTTAGTCCGTATTAGACCTGGGGATGAATGGAAGACTGCATTCAGGTCACGCTATGGACACTTTGAATATCTAGTTATGCCTTTTGGTCTGAGTACCGCCCCAGCCACTTTCCAACACTTGGTGAATGACATCTTCAGGGATCTCCTAGATACATTCGTGGTAATTTATTTGGATGATATTCTAATTTTTTCTAACTCCACAGAGGAACATCATGGACATGTGAGAATGGTCTTGGAACGTCTAAGACAAAATCATCTTTACATCAAACTTGAAAAGTGTGAATTCCATAGGACCGAAATTCAATTTCTGGGGTATGTACTGTCTACACAAGGAATTAGTATGGATGGAAGCAAAACCCAAGCCATCAAGGATTGGCCAAGTCCTAGAAATGTGAAGGAGGTACAGCGCTTCATCGGGTTTGCCAACTTCTATAGACGTTTCATTAGAAATTTCTCTGAGGTAGTGTCACCTATCACTCAACTTACCCGGAAAGAGTCTAGGTTTTCCTGGACTCCCCAAGCCCAGGAAGCATTTTCCCGTCTAAAAGATAAATTTACCACTGCACCTATCCTAGTACATCCCAACCCCGAGCTTGCCTTCATAATAGAGGTGGATGCTTCAGACTGTGCCGTTGGAGCTATACTCTCTCAGAGAACAGGTGAGAAGAATGTCTTGCATCCCTGTGCCTTCTTTTCCCAGCAGTTGTCTTCGGCTGAGAGGAACTACGATGTGGGCAATAGAGAGTTGTTGGCCATTATTGCCGCCTTCAAAGAATGGAGACACCTTCTTCAGGGAGCTGCACAGCAAATAGTCGTCCTGACAGACCATCGTAACCTTGAGTTTATCAGGTCGGCTAAGTGCCTGACTCCTCGCCAGGCTCGCTGGAATCTTTTCTTAAACCAATTTAATTTTATCATTCTTATAGACCAGGATCGCGCAATGGAAAGGCTGATGCACTCTCTAGGATTTACTCAGCAGAGACACGTCCAATTACTCCTCCTAAGACTATTCTTCCTGACTCTAGATTCCTAGGAGTAATTCATAATCAAGACCTACTTAAGGACATCAAGGAAGCATACCATGCGGATTCCTTTTTGGCACAACCCCCAAGGGACGTAAGTCTTGTCTTTAAGAATGGTGTGTGGATTCAGGGACAACGTCTGTATATTCCTGAAACAGTCAGATTAAGAGTATTGCAACTCATTCACGATTCCAAGATAGCTGGGCATAGAGGAATTCTAAAGACACAGGAATTTCTTTCTCGTTTCTTTTGGTGGCCCACTTGCAGGAAGGATGTTTTGAATTATGTCACTTCATGTGAGGTCTGTGCAAGATGCAAAACACCTCGCTCCTCACCAACTGGTCTGTTACAACCTCTTCCCACCCCGTCCCGCCCGTGGGGATCCATTTCTATGGACTTCATTGTGGAGTTACCAACCTCTCAGGGGAAGAACACCATTCTAGTGGTGGTTGACCGTCTAACAAAGGCAGCTCATTTTATCCCTTGTGTCGGCTTACCCACTGCAAAACAGACATCAGATTTGATGATTAAAGATGTGTTTCGCTTACATGGAGTACCGGATGAGGTTATTTCGGATCGAGGGGTGCAATTCACTTCTAGGTTTTGGCAAAATTTCTGTGCAGCATTGGACATTAAAGTAAACCTTTCTTCTGCTTTTCATCCCCAGACTAATGGACAGACCGAACGAACCAATCAAACCCTGGAGCAGTATCTCCGCTGCTTTATCTGCCACCTACAGGATGATTGGGTGGATCTACTTCCATTAGCTGAGTTCTCGTATAACAACTCTCAGAGTGCCTCCACTAAACAGTCTCCTTTTTACTCTAATCTAGGTTATCATCCTAACATTCTACCACGATTTCCCATAGAAACGCCTTTACCAGCAGTGGCTGAAAGAATCACGTCTTTACAGAAGAATATGGATCTTCTAAAGGAAAATCTGGAATCGGCTCAAGAAAGGTACAAGAAAGCAGCAGATAAATTTCGTAAACCTGCACCAGCTTTCAAGGTAGGAGACTTGGTCTGGCTGTCAACCAGAAATCTTAAGTTAAGGATTCCATCGTCTAAGTTGGGACATAAGTACATTGGACCCTATAAAATCAGTAAAATTATAAGTGCCGTTGCTTGTCGTCTTCAACTGCCCAGAACTATGAGAATCCACCCTGTCTTTCATGTATCCCTACTAAAGGCTGCGACACCCAATACGTTTCCTGGACGTTCCTCTCCTTGCCCTGACCCAGTGCTAGTCGATGGTCAGGAAGAATTTGTGGTGGAAAGGATTTTAGATTCCAGGTTGTATAGAAATCAGTTACAATATCTGATTAAATGGCAGGGCTACCCAGTGGAGGACAACTCATGGGAACCGGTCAATAACGTTAATGCTCCTCGCTTGCTCCGTCAGTTTCATCAGAGGTACCCACACAAGCCTGGTCTGAGGTCATCCGGAGGTTGTCCTTAAGGGGGGAGTAATGTAAGGTTCTATGTATATATTCCTGAAACTCAGTTTGTTCATCAGCCATTTTACTTTCTGTCTTGCTGCAGCTATCTTGCCCTCAGTCAAAATGGAGTTTCCAGCTTGCATGTTCCCGCCCTGATTCTCTCCTTTGCTTCTTAAGCAGCCACAGCTGAGCAATAAGTGCTTCAGAATCTAGCCTGCAGTGAACCTGTGACTTGACTCCTGTAAGCCTTGGACCTTGTACTCCAGCTATTCCTACTGAGGAACTCTGAAGCACTTGTGGACTCTGAACCCTGCTCTTTGAAAGACCCACGTTTGCATGGACTTACAGTAACAGAGAAGAAGATCCTGAATCTGTATTGGAGAGTGATTGCTGAGCTTGGATTACTCTGGCCTGCTGTGTCTCCTGTTTCTGTGTCTGCAAACTGTGTGACTATTTCTGCCAACTTGTATGAAGTAATACAGGACTTTTCTATATCAAACCTGTGACTCCTGTGTTTTCATCGCACCCAACCACAAGACGCTATATGAACTGTACTACATACATTACAGGACCATAAGAAGCACCCCAAATTTTTATAAGGAAAATGGGGAAAAAAATGAATACGTCAAATGGGGGTCCATGTTACAGTCCTGAATTCAGCTTACCCTGAGGGGATCAGCAGCGCTGGTGAAGCAGAGTCACAGGGGGTGTTTGGTGGTCCGATGTTGATATGACCCAGACTGGTGCGGCAGGTTCAGCAGTGCTCGGTGGTGCGGGGCTCCGCCGACATTTTGTGAAAGCCAGGAGGACCCGCACATCCATTGCTGCGATGCAGTGGTCTCTGGGAAATCCCATCCCAAGGCTGGTGCGGCAGGCTCGGCAGTGCGGGCGGCTCCGGCTACATTTTGTGAAAGCCCAGAGCCTGCGCACTTCTATTGCCTTGATGCTGTGGCCTCCGGGAAATGGTCACTGGAGTCGGATCATGCACAGATTGAGATATCGGTAATGAGATCTCGACTCTTGAGTTCACGGGACGAGATCTCGTTACCAAGATCTCAATCTGAACATGCCCGGAGGCCACAGCATCGAGGCAATGGAAGTGCGTGGGCTCTGGGTTTTCATAAAATGTCACCAGAGCCCCCTGCACCACCTAATCTGCCGCACCTGCTGCATCGGGATGGAAGTGAGATCATCGCCCTGCAGCGTCGGACCACAGGAAGAATCGCCCGACTCCTGCTACCATCTCGCTAATTGTAAGTACTGTATATTCCGACTGTAAGACGCACCCCTGTTTTCCCCCAAATTTTTTGGGGAAAAAAAGTGCGTCTTATAGTTCGAAAAGTATCGCCCCTTAGGCTCATTTAAAATCAGACAGGAAATCCCACTTGTACAGTCATGGCCAAAAGTTTTGAGAATGACACAAATATTATATTTTTACATGATCTGCTGCCCTCTGGTTTTTATGTGTGTTTGACAGATGTTTTTATCACAGACAGAAATATAATAATTGCAAACATATGAGTAACAAAAGCTTATATTGACAGTTAGAATGAGTTAATGCAGCAAGTCAATATTTGCAGTGTTGACCCTACTTCTTCAGGACCTCTGCAATTCTCCCTGGCATGTTCTCAATCAACTTCTGGACCAAATCCTGACTGATAGCAGTCCATTCTTGCACAATCAATGCTTTCATTTTGTCAGAATTTTTAGGTTTTTGTTTGTCCACCCGTCTCTTGATGATTGACCACAAGTTCTCAATGGGATTAAGATCTGGGGAGTTTCCAGGCCATGGACCCAAAATCTCTATGTTTTGTTCCCTGATCCATTTAGTTATCACCTTTGCTTTATGGCAAGGTGCTCCATCATGCTGGAAAAGGCATTGTTGATCGCCAAACTGCTCTTGGAGGGTTGGGAGAAGTTGCTCTTGGAGGACATTCTGGTACCATTCTTTATTCATGGCTGTGGTTTTAGGCAAGACTGTGAGAGAGCCGATTCCCTTGGCTGAGAAGCAACCCCACACATGAATGGTTTCAGGATGCTTAACAGTTGGCATGAGACAAGACTGGTGGTAGCGCTCACCTTGTCTTCTCCGAATGAGGCGTTTTCCTGATGTCCCAAACAATCGAAAAGGGGATTCATCAGAGAAAATAACTTTACCCCAGTCCTCAGCAGTCCACTGCCTGTACCTTTTGCAGAATATCAGTCTGTCCATGATGTTTTTTCTGGAGAGAAGTGGCTTCTTTGCTGCCCTCCTTGAGACCAGGCCTTGCTCCAAGAGTCTCCGCCTCACAGTGCGTGCAGATGCACTCACACCTGCCTGCTGCCATTCCTGAGCAAGCTCTGCATTGCTGGTAGCCCGATCCCGCAGCTGAAACACTTTTAAGAGACGATCCTGGCGCTTGCTGGTCTTTCTTGGGTGCCCTGAAACCTTTTTGGCAACAATGGAACCTCTCTCCTTGAAGTTCTTGATGATGCGATAGATTGTTGACTGAGGTGCAATCTTTCTAGCTGCGATACTCTTCCCTGTTAGGCCATTTTTGTGCATTGCAATGATGACTGCACATGTTTCTTTAGAGATAACCATGGTTAACAGAAGAGAAACAATGATGCCAAGCACCAGCCTCCTTTTAAAGTGTCCAGTGGTGTCATTCTTACTTAATCATGACAGATTGATCTCCAGCCATGTCCTCATCAACACCCACACCTGTGTTAATGGAGCAATCACTGAAAAGAGGTTAGCTGGTCCTTTTAAGGCAGGGCTGCAATGATGTTGAAATGTGTTTTGGGGGATACAGTTCATTTTCTAGCCAAATATTGACTTTGCAAGTAATTGCTGTTAAGCTGATCACTCTTTATAACATTCTGGAGTATATGCAAATTGCCATTAGAAAAAGTGAAGCAGTAGACTTTGTAAAAATTAATATTTGTGTCATTCTCAAAACTTTTGGCCATGACTGTATTTAAGGCAATAGAAGAGCGTATCTACTAATTTTTACAATCATGAAAAAATTCAGTGGGGATAGATTTAGCTTATCATCTTGCATTATTCAGTAGTTAATTTGATTAAAGAACTCAAGTACCCTTCTACCTACCAGGGGCTACTTATTCCACAGACTGCGACTCAGCAGCATTTATCATATAATGGTTTATTAGCCTTGACGAGACAATAAAAAAGCTTAGGGTATCTGTAGGAAGTCTGCGCTTATCTGTAAGAAGTGATATGTGAAATAGAAGAAAGACATATCCGTTTTCATGATTGCCAGGAAAAGAGGGAGAATTTATTTTTACATATTATATAAGTATTTAGACAGATTCATTTTGTCTATAAAGCAGGACATTGTAAGAGATCAATGCACCATGAAGGTCATAATGATGTAATAAGTATTCAACTAGGAAAGTTCATAGGAAGCATGCAGACTATTTTAAGGCTAGTACTCAAGTCAAAAGCAAATATAATTTATCAAAGTGAAAATAATAATAAGACATTAATTACAATAGGTAACAAAAAAGAATCTGTAATAGATGTCCCTTTGTTATATGTTCATATGGTAAAGATCTAACAGTGCTCATGTGGCAGATACACTGATACAAATCTCATGGTCTGTGCACTGAATGAAGGGTCTGAACTTATGTAAAGTGATCCCAGGTGGTAGCCATGGCCGAGCTGCTACGCTATAACGCCCTGGCACTTTACAGAAAAATCGTGTCCCAGTTCCAATGTGCTGTCATGTGTGGGGTGGCTCATGCTCACTTGTATCCTGAAAACATTCACAGTCTCCAGGCATCCTTCTTCATGAGCTGCTGCCTGTAGATCAAGGGATATCTGATTCATTTCAACAACCAAAAGTTTACTGGATAGTTCAAGTTCGTCAAATTGCAAAACGTAGTATTGTAGACTACATGTCCCGTTCCTTGTTTCCTTAACACAGCACGCCCTCAGCATTGCTATCCGTTCCTCCTGGACTATCCCCACATTCGATGACTCTCTCAGCCCCAGGAATTTCCTGCCCAGTGCCACAGTCCACCTAGGATCCCTTACCTTCTCTTCTCGTGGTTCCACATATATCATCCTCCGTACACCAGAGGATAAGGCACTCTTCCTAGTACCTATAACGAGCCCTGAGTTCTGGACGTTGGAGGAATGTCGGCAAGGGATTCTACAGGGTGGGCCATTTATATGGATACATCTAAATAAAATGGGAATGGTTGGTGATATCAACTTCCTGTTTGTGGCACATTAGTATATGGGAGGGGGAAAACTTTTCAAGATGGGTGTGGTGACCATGGCGACCATTTTGAAGTCGGCCATTTTGGATCCAACTTTATTTTTTCTAATGGGAAGAGGGTCATGTGACACATCAAACTTATTGAGAATTTCACAAGAAAAACAATGGTGTGCTTGGTTTTAACCCCTTAATGCCATCGGACGTACTATCCCGTCCATGGTACCTGGGCCCGTATGACCATGGACGGGATAGTACATCTCGTGCGATCGGACGCGCTCCCGGGGGGACGCAGCCGATCGCGGCCGGGTGTCAGCTGATTATCACAGCTGACACCCATGACTGTGTGTCAGGAGTGGTCACGGACCGCTCCCGGCACAATAACACCTTGCACACCGCGATCAAACATGATCGCGGTGTACTGGGGGCACAGGGGAGGATCGCGCAGGGTGGGGGCTCCCTGCGCGCCCCCCTGAGACCCTCAGAGCAGCGCGATATGATCGCGCTGTTCTGAGGGCTTCCTCCCTCCCAGGACCCGGATCCAAGATGGCGCCGGGGTCCTGGAGGGAGGCGGCTACCTCAGTGCCTGCCGAGAGCAGGCACTGAGAAGCCTGCAGCGATGCCAGAGCGATCGTTGGTGTGACAGAGTGCTGTGCACACTGTCACACCAGCGATCTGATAAAATACAGTGATGTCCCACCCTGGGACAAAGTAAAAAAGTTAAAAAAATAAAAATAAACATGTTTTAAAAAAAAATCAAAAAATAAATAAAAAAAAATATATATTCCCCAATAAATTCACTTCTTCCTGTAAAAAAAAAACAAAGCAATAAAAGTACACATATTTGGTATCGCCGCGTCCGTAACGACCCCCCCTATAAAATTGTCCCACTAGTTAACCCCTTTAGTGAACCCCTTAAAAAAAAAAAAAAAAGAAGCAAAAAATCAATGCTTTATCATCATACCGCCGAACAAAAAGAGGAATAACACGCGATCAAAAGACCGATATAAAAAACATGGTACTGCTGAAAACGTCATCTTGTCCCGCAAAAAACGAGCCGTCATACAGCATCATCAGCGAAAAAATAAAAAAGTTATAGCTCGCAGAATAAAGCGATGCAAAAATAATTATTTTTTATATAAAATTGTTTTTATTCTATAAAAGCGCCAAAACATGAAAAAATGATATAAATGAGGTATCGCCATAATCGTACTGACCCGAAGAATAAAACTGCTTTATCAATTTTACCACACGCGGAACGGTATAAACGCCTCCCCCAAAAGAAATTCATGAATTGCTGATTTTTGTTCATTCTAACCTCCCAAAAATCGAAATAAAAAGCGATCAAAAAAACGTCACGTGCCCAAAAATGGTACCAATAAAAACGTCAACTCGTCCCGCAAAAACAAGACCTCACATGACTCTGTGGGCCAAAATATGCAAAAATTATAGCTCTCAAAATGTGATGATGCAAAAACTATTTTTGCAATAAAAAGCGTCTTTTAGCGTGACAGCTGCCAATCATAAAAACCCGCTATAAATAGTAAATCAAACCCCCCTTTATCACCCCCTTAGTAAGGGAAAAATAATAAAATTAAAAAAAAGTATTTATTTCCATTTTCCCATTAGGGTTAGGGTTAGGGTTGCGGCTAAAGTTAGGGTTAGGGTTGGCGCTAAAGTTAGGATTAGGGTTAGGGTTGGGATTAGGGGTGTGTTAGGGTTAGGTTTGTGGTTAGGGTTGGGACTAGGGTTAGGGGTGTGTTGGGGTTAGGGTTGGAGTTAGAATTGGGGGGTTTCCGCTGTTTAGGCACATCAGCGGCTCTCCAAATGTGACATGGCGTCTGATCTCAATTCCAGCCAATTCTGCGTTGAAAAAGTCAAACGGTGCTCCTTCACTTCTCAGCTCTGCCATGCGTCCAAACAGTAGTTTATCCCCACATATGGGGTATCAGCGTACTCTGGACCCCAAGAGTTATTGTGCAATTTGTCCTATTTCTTCTGTTACCCTTGGGAAAATAAAAAACTGGGGGCGAAAATATCATTTTTGTACAAAAAAAAATATTTTTTTGTTTTTACGGCTGTACATTATAAACTTCTGTTAAGCACTTGGGGCTTCATAGCGCTCACCACACATCTAGATAAGTTCCTTGTGGGGTCTATTTTCCAAAATGGGGTCACTTGTTGGGGATTTCCACTGTTTAGGCGCATCAGGGGCTCTCCAAATGCGACATGACGCCCCCAGACCATTCCATCAAAGTCTGCAATCCAAAACATCACTACTTCCCTTCCGAGCCCCAACGTGTACCCATACAGTAGTTTTCTCCCACATATTGGATATCAGCGTACTCAGGACAAATTGGACAACAACTTTTGGGGTCCAATTTCTCCTGTTACCCTTGTAAAAATAAAATATTGGGGCAAAAAAATCATTTTTGCAAAAAAAAAAAAAGGATTTTTTATTTTTACGGCTGTGCGTTATAAACTTCTGTGAAGCACTTCAGGGTTCAAAGTGCTCACCACACATCTAGACAAGTTCCTTGTGGGGTCTATTTTCCAAAATGGGGTCACTTGTGGGGGGTTTCCACTGTTTAGGCGCATCAGGGGCTCTCCAAATGCGACATGACTCCCCCAGACCATTCCATCAAAGTCTGCAATCCAAAACGTCACTACTTCCCTTCCGAGCCCTGACGTGCGCCCATACAGTAGTTTTCTCCCACATATTGGGTATCAGCGTACTCAGGACAAATTGGACAACAACTTTTGGGGTCCAATTTCTCCTGTTACCCTTGTGAAAATAAAATATTGGGGGCGAAAAAATCATTTTTGTAAAAAAAAAAAAGATTTTTTATTTTTACGGCTGTACGTTATAAACTTCTGTGAAGCACTTCGGGGTTCAAAGTGCTCACCACACATCTAGATAAGTTCCTTGTGGGGTCTATTTGCCAAAATGGGGTCACTTGTGGGGGGTTTCCACTGTATAGGTGCATCAGGGGCTCTCCAAATGTGACATGACGCCCCCAGACCATTACATCAAAGTCTGCAATCCAAAACGTCACTACTTCCCTTCCGAGCCCTGACGTGCGCCCATACAGTAGTTTTCTCCCACATATTGGGTATCAGCATACTCAGGACAAATTGGACAACAACTTTTGGGTTCCAATTTCTTCTGTTACCCTTGTGAAAATAAAATATTGGGGGCGAAAAAATCATTTTTGTAAAAAAAAAAAAGATTTTTTATTTTACGGCTGTACGTTATAAACTTTAGTGAAACACCTGGGGGTTAAAAGTTGTCACCACACATCTAGATAAGTTCCTTGAGGGGTCTAGTTTCCAAAATGGTGTCATTTTTGGGGGCTTCCACTGTTTAGGCAGATCAGGAGCTCTCCAAACACGACATGGCGTCCAGCCAATTCTGTGTTGAAAAAGTCAGACGGCGCTCCTTCCCTTCCAAACTCTGCCATGCACCCAAACAGTGGTTTACCCCACATATGGGGTATCAGCGCACTCAGGACAAATTGCACAATAACTTTTGGAGTCTTGTTACCCTTGGAAAAATAAAAATTGGGGTGAAAAGATCATTTTTGTGGAAAAAATATGATTTTTAAATTTTACGGCTCTACGTTATAAACTTGTGTGAAGCACTTGGGGGTTCAAATTGCTCACCAAAGATCTAGAAAAGTTCCTTAGGGGGTCTAGTTTTCCAAATGGGTTCATTTGTGGGGGGTTTCCACTGTTTAGGCACATCAGGGGCTCTCCAAATGCAACATGGCATCCAATCTCAATTCCAGCCAATTTTGGTTGGAAAAAGTCAAATGGTGCTCCTTCCATTCTGAGCTCTGCCGTGCGCCCAAACAGTGGTTCCCCCCCACATATGGGTATCAGCGTACTCAGGACAAATTGGACAACAACTTATGTGGTCCAATTTCTCCTGTTACCCTTGGGAAAATAAAAAATTAGTGACTAAAAGATCATTTTTGTGGGAAAAAAATAGGATTTTTTATTTTCATGCCCGGGCATTATAAACTTGTGTGAAGCACTTGGGGTTCAAAGTGCTCACCAAAGATCTAGATAAGTTCCTTAGGGGGTCTAGTTTCCAAAATGGGGTCACTTGTGGGGGGTTTCCACTGTTTAGGCTCATCTGGGGCACTGCAAACGGAACATGACCCCCATCAACGTCTGCATTCCAAAACATCATTACTTCCTTTCCGAGCTCTGCCGTGCGCCCAAACAGTATTTCCCTCCCAACATATGGGGTATCAGCGTACTCAGGACAAATTGGACAACAAGTTTTGGGGTCCAATTTCCTTGGGAAAATTCAAAAATTTGGGACTAAAAAATCATTTTTGTGGAAAATTTTTTTTTTTTTTTTTCACACCCAGGCATATAAACTTTTGTGAAACACTTGGGGTTCAAAGTGCTCACAACAGATCTAGATAAGTACCTTAGGGGGTCTAGTTTCCAAAATGGTGTCACTTGTGGGGGTTTCCACTGTTTAGACGCATCAGGGGCTCTCCAAACACGACATGGCGTCCAATCTCAATTCCAGCCAATTTTAGTTTGAAAAAGTCAAACGTCGCTCCTTCCCTTACGAGCTCTGCCGTGTGCCCAAACAGTGGTTATCCCCCACATATTGGGTATTGGCGTACTCAGGAGAAATTGCATAACAACCTTATCTGTCCATTTTCTCCTTTTACCCTTGTGAAAATAAAAAAAAAGTTTGTAAAAGATCATTTTTGTGGCTAAAAAGTTAAATATTCATTTTTTCCTTCCACGTTGCTTTAGTTCCTGTGAAGCACTTGAAGGGTTAATAATCTTCTTGAATGTGGTTTTGAGTACCTTGAGGGGTGCAGTTTTTAGAATGGTGTCACTTTTGGGTATTTTCTGGCATATAGACCCCTCAAAGTGACTTCAAATGAGAGGTGGTCCCTAAAAAAAATGGCTTTGTAAATTTTGTTGTAAAAATGAGAAATCGCTGGTCAACTTTTAATCCTTATAACTTCCTAACAAAAAAAAATTTTGGTTCCAAAATTGTGCTGATGTAAAGTAGACATGTGGGAAATGTTATTTCTTAACTATTTTGTGTGATATATTTCTCTGTTTTAAGGGAATAAAAATTCAAAGTTTGAAAATTGCAAAATTTTAAAAATTTTCGCCATATTTGCATTTTTTTCAAAAATAAACGCAAGTTATATCGAAGAAATTTTACTTCTAACGTGAAGTACAATATGTCACGAGAAAACAATCTCAGAATCGTGAAGATCCGTTGAAGCGTTCCAGAGTTATAACCTCATAAAGAGACAGTGGTCAGAATTGTAAAAATTGGCCCGGTCATTAACGTGCAAACCACCCTTGGGGGTGAAGGGGTTAATATAACTTTATTCTTTCATGAGTTATTTACAAGTTTATGACCACTTATAAAATGTGTTCAAAGTGCTTCCCATTGTGTTGGATTGTCAATGCAACCCTCTTCTCCCACTCTTGACACACTGATAGCAACACCGCAGAAGAAATGTTAGCACAGACTTCCAGTATCCGTTGTTTCAGGTCCTGCACATCTAGTTTCTGAAGGCAATTGTTTATGCTGTGAAGATAAGAGACCATGATCAACCATTTCCATTTTATTTAGGTGTATCCTAAATAAAAAGGTCTCACTCTGCCATGAATGCTGACGCTAACAGCCCAGTGCACTAGAACTTGACCTTGGTTACTGTACTTCCTTATCTGTGTCACTACCATGAAGCAGTCCCTTTTAACTGAGACTAGTCCTTCCCACTATGGGCCAATCTCAACCTTAATAAAATGAGAATATATTTCCTCCTTTGGGACCACAGACTGCAAACCAGAAAAATTTCCAAAAACTGGATATGAACCCCCACAACAACAAAAAAAGCGAGGTACCAGTAGCAGTAGAAGTGAGATTATTGAGAGGGAACTCAGCCAAAGGAAGAATATCCATCCAATCCTGATTATATTAAATAACTCATCTTAAATATTGTTCTGATTCTTATTTCATTCTCTCTTTCTGACCACTAACCTCAGGATGATAACCTGAGAAGAATGAAAGCTTAATTCCTAATCTAGGGCAAAAGCTATGCCAAAAGCTAGTCATAAACTGAATCCTAAAATTGGAAATAATGTTTTTAGGAACACCATTGTAACTTAATGATGTGAGAGATAAACAATGTAGCTAAACTCTTAGCTGTAGGCAATTTTAGTAGAGGAAGGAAGTGAACCATCTTGCTGAAACAGTCCAGAACCATCCATACTATAGTCTTACAAACATAATTAGGAAATCCGTGATGAAATCCATGAACAAATGAGTCCAAGGTTAAGACAGAACATCATTAGGCGAAAGAAGTCCTGCCAGAGCCTGAAGAGAAGCTTTAGGCCTGACGCAAACTCTGCACTTACAGACATATGCGTGAACATCCTTTGAGCACTCTGCCACCAAAAGGACAGCTCAACAGGTGGCAGTGGAATCAGGATGTCTGGCCAATACAGAGTCATGCACTTTTCTTAAGAAAATCAGTGCGAAGTCATGGCAGCACAAAAAGCTTGCCGGGTGGAAAGCCCTCCGGAGCACTAACCTGAGCTTCCACAATGTGCTGTCTGAGATCAATGCCCAGAGTACCCATTACTAGAGTTGAGCGAAACAGGTCGGTCAGATTCATAAGTCGCCGATTTTCGCCAAAGTCGGATTTCATTAAACGAAACACGACCATAGCGTGCAGTCGGCAAAATGAGAGCCAAAGTCGGTTTTCCCAGAATGCTTTCAGGCGCCTTTTTTTAGCCAATGAGCAAGGACGTACACTGTGGGCAACGAGATGACATGTGCAGCGTCCACCACCATCTTAGAGAAGGGCATTGCAGTGATTGGCTTGCTTTGGGGGGCGTCATAGTGTCTATAAAAGCCCTGAGCGCCAACCTCCATTTTAATTCTGCCGATCTTAACAGTAGGGAGGTTGCTGACGCTGTTTATCAGTAGGGAGAGTTAGGGCTGGAAAGAGAAGTTCTTCTGTGCTTGTGCTGATAGCAATTGTGCTATACAGTTAGTGTGCAGTGACGGGAGGATTTTCTTGTGTGCAGCAGCGCTGGTTATTAGGCGGCCTGATAACTGTATTGCTGTGTGTACACTGCTGTGCAGACTGCTTTTTATACAGCACTAATAGACTTCCATTGACTTCCATTGAAGGAGAATTTACCACCTCTCGTGGCAGCCTGTTCCACTCCTTGATCACCCTAACTGTCAAAAAGTTTTTTTCTAATATCTAATCTGTGTCTCCTCCCATTCAGTTTCATCCCATTGCTTCTAGTCTAATACTTTTATTCTTTTTTACTGCACAGTTACCGAGCGTTCATTTTTTCCCACACAGTATAGAGCTGTACGCTCCTCACACACTACCGTGTACCGGCTGGTATCATGGACAAATACATGCTGACTATCTGTGTATGACTCCGGAAATATATACGGAGATTGAAATTTTCCCCTACACCGTATACAGCTGTCCGATCCTGATACAGTACCGTATATCTGCTCTTTGTATTACGGTCAAATCTATACTGAGTGATCGTCTGTGTGTGACTCCGGATATGTATACGGAGATTGAAATTTTCCCCTACACCGTATACAGCTGTCCGCTTCTGATGCAGTACCGTATTTCTGCTGTTTGTATTACGGTCAAATCCATACTGAGAGAGCGTCTGTGTGTGACTCCCGAAATATATATGGAAATTGAAATTTTCCCCTACACCGTATACAGCTGTACGCTCCTCATACAGTACCATATATCTGCTATATTTTTGGTACATTTTCCCAAACATGAGGAAGTATGGTGGAAGAGGCTGCGGACGTGGGCGAGGGGCGCCAGCTGGTACTGATGGTTGTGGTGGTGCATCTGCTGGTAGTGCCAAAAGCACAATAACACCTAAGGCAGGAGGTGTTGAGCCTGCGTCATCGTCAGGCTCCTGGTCAGGAACAACACCTTTCCTTGTGTCCTTCATCCAGCCAAAAGTGAAAGATGTGTCAGGCCACACTTCAGATTACTGCCTGGAACTCTTTTCACATACCATGCCTGGGTTATCAAGTCAAATCCTGAATTCCCCAGTCCAAGATGAATATGACGTGGAGTGCACTGATGCACAGCCACTGCTATATGATTCTGCTGGTACATTCACCCAGAGCCCTGCTTTGCCCCGCAGTCTACTGAGCCAGATTCTGACCCTGATGAAACTCAGGTGCCCCTTCCCGCATACTATACCACCTTACACGGAGAAACAGAGGAAGGTGCAGATGAAATTGAAGAGGAGGTGATGGATAACCCAGTTGTTGACCTGGATTGGCATCCATTGGGGAAGAGGATGCCACTGGCAATAGCTCAGACGAGGAGGAGGATCCGCAGCAGTCATCGACATCGCAGCTGCGGTTATCTGGCAGGCCCGTAGCAGTCCAAAAACGTATTAAAAAAACAGAAAGAGTTGCAGGACAGCTAGGCCAGACGGTCAAATTAGCACAGTGTGCAAGCCATGAAAATGTATCTCATAGTAGGAAGAGTGCAGTGTGGCACTTTTTTGACCAAAATCCTATTGATGAGGCAAAGGTTATCTGTAAGAAGCGCAGAAGGAAATTTAGCCGAGGGAAAAATCTCCGAAATTTGAATACCAATTGCATGCTTAGACATTTAAACACCATGCACTTGCAAGCGTGGACGGACTACAAAACCTCAGGTAGCACACGTGCACCTGCTCCGACTGAAGGTAGCCAGCAACGCTACATCGCTTCCCCCACTGTAAGCCCACCTTTTAGCACACCACCAGCAAGAAATGTTGAGGTGTCGACGCAAGGCCAAAGCAGTCAGGGAATCACAATGTTTTTCCAACGAAAGGCTGAATCTAGGCCATCACCACCACCACCACCAACATCACCAACCCCCTCTCAGTCCGCCATGTCCACCGCTAGTTCCACCATATGCAGCTCTCAAGTTCAGCTCACCCTAGCAGACACTCTGAGTAGGACAAGAAAGTACTCATCCACTTATCCGTGTACACTGGCTTTGAACGCCTACATTGCCAAACTGATCTCATTAGAGATGATGCCCTTCCATTTGGTTGAAAGCGCAGCATTCCGAGAGCTCATGGCCTACGCTGTCACATGCTATGACCTACCCAGTCGGCACTTCTTTGCTAGAAAAGCCATCCCTGCCCTCCACCTGCATATAAAGACCGCATTGTCCATGCACGCAAACAATCAGTGAGTGGAAAGGTGCACCTCACAACAGATGCATGGGTCAGTAGGCATGGCCAGGGCAGTTACGTGTCCATCACTGTGCACTAGGTTAATGTGGTGGATGCAGGCTCCACAGGGGACAGCGGCGGTGGGACAGTGCTGACTAGCCCAAGGTATAGGCAAGAGTTGGCTGTAGGCGTTCGACCCTCCCTCTCCTCCAGAAGCAAAAGCTCGTCGACAGAGCGCAGTCGCATGAGCACTCCATCCGCAGCTGCCAGTGTTGCACACAAGGTGTCCCACTATCAAACAGCTAGTGGTAAGCGTCAGCAGGCTGTTTTAAAGATGATGTCTTTGGGCGACAACAGACACACCGCGGAGGTACTGGCCGACTACTTGCAGCGAGAAACTGAGTCATGGCTGGGCAGTCTACATCTTGAGCCAGGCAAGGTAGTCAGTGATAACGGATGTAATTTTGTGGTGGCCATAGCCCTGGCAAAACTCAGACACATACCTTGACTGGCTCACACCTTGAACCTGGTGGTGCAGTGCTTCATAAATAATTATCCGGAGTTAACAGCCCTGTTCCATAAG
Organism: Oophaga sylvatica; assembly: GCA_033576555.1. Lineage (NCBI taxonomy): Eukaryota > Metazoa > Chordata > Amphibia > Anura > Dendrobatidae > Oophaga > Oophaga sylvatica. Next base: position 122,933,351 of record JARQOD010000004.1, read on the forward strand.
GTGCAAAGACTGTGCTCGCACATCCGTCGCTCGCCCGTAGACTCCAGTCGTATGCAGAGGCTGCAGCAATCGCTCCACCTCCCCAAGCATCGCCTAATTATAGACGTTGCAACAAGGTGGAACTCCACCATGCACATGGTTGAGAGGCTGTGCAAACAGAGGCAGGCTGTAATGCATTTGTGGGAGGATACACAGGCAGGCAGTTTGAGGGCAGACATCGAGTTGTCAGGTGTGCAGTGGTCAAATCTGAAAGACCTCTGCAAAGTCCTTCAGTGTTTTGAGGAATGCACACGGCTGGTAAGCGCAGACGACGCCATCATAAGCATGAGCATCCCACTTATGCGTCTGCTCATGCAAACTTTGACGCACATTAAAGATCAGGCGTCAGCATCGGAGGAGGAGGGAAGCCGTGATGACAGTCAGGCATTGTCTGCTCAGGGAACTGTCCTGGACGAGGTGGAGGAAGAAAAGGAAGAGGAGGAGGATGAGGGGGATGATTATTTTGGGGAGCAGGATGATTCTCAGGTGGCAAAAGAAAATGTTGGCTTGCCAAGGTCAGGTACAGGGCTTGTGTGTGACTGGAGGAATGTGGATTTGGCAGAAAGTGCTCCTCCACCCACCAATGTCAGTGCATCATTGACACCTGGAACATTGGCCCACACGTGTGATTATGTCTTGCGGATCCTAAAAAGGGACCCCCGCATTGCCAAAATTATGAAGGATGACGACTACTGGTTGGCCAGCATCCTCGATCCACGCTATAAAGGCAAATTACAGAACATCATGCCACAGGAGAACCTAGAGCTAATATTGGCGAACAAACAAGCAACTCTGGTAAACTGTTTGTTAGAGGCATTCCCAGCACACAGCAGCGGAGCAGGTTCTACCACGAGCCGTACTGGGTCAAATGGAAGAGGTGTTCGTGGTGCACACAGCCGAAGTGGCATTGGAGACAGGGGTTTCATGACCATGTTGTGGTCTGATTTCTCGAGTAACGCTCACACGACTGGTAATACTGAATCGATTGCAACAGACAGGAGACAGCAGTTGTCAACTATGGTTCAAAATTACCTCGCCTCCCCATCAATGTTCTCCCTCACAGTTCATTCCCCTTTGACTAATGGGCCTGTAAACTGGACACCTGGCCTGAATTGGCACAATATTCCTTACAGGAGCTCGCTTGCCCTGCTGGTAGTGTGCTATCAGAAAGAGTCTTCAGTGCAGCTGGATCAATCCTGACAGAAAGAAGGACCCGGCTGTCGACCCAAAATGTAGGTGATCTCACCTTCATTAAAATGAACCATGCCGGGGTTTCAAAGGATTTTGTACCACCTTCCCCTGATGACACATAGGTTGCCGGCAAAATGGCTCGCTTTGTCCACCTCTTCCTCCGACTTCTCCAATTCCTCCATTTGCAGCTGCTGAACGTCCAGCCTACACCTCAACATATGCCAGTTTTTCCACCTCCCTAACTGGGCTGTACCCCCCCCCCCCGCAGGGCCGGCGTCAGCACCTGGCGCACCTGGGCAAGTGCGGGGCCCTGAGCAGGTGGGGGGGCCCACTCGCTGTCAGAGACATCGGCGTACTATGAGGGGCCCTGTGCCAGTTCCCGGCGCCCACGAGTGGGCCCCCGCTGCTTGCTCAGGGCCCCAGCACTTGCAATACTTACCGCTCCCTGCTCCACAGCTGTGACGTCTTCCGCGTTTCCTGACAGTGGCATTCAGGTCAGAGAGAGCAAGATGTCACGTCTGTGCGCCCTCTGCCTGAACAGTCACAGTGCAGAGAGCTGTAAGATGGCGACGCTGAGGAGTCCAGAGTAGAGCAGTGCCCAGCGAGGAGAGGTATTTCATTTTTTTTAATGTTCGGAGCAATATATGGGGAGCATTATACACTGGAGAATTATATATGGGGCTCATCATACACTTGAGCATCATAGATAGGGCCAATTATACACTGGAGCATTACATATGGGGCCCATCATACACTGGAGTATTATAAATGGGGCCCATCATACACTGGAGCATCATATACGGGGCCCATTATACACTGGAGCATCATATGGGGCCCATTATATATGGAGCATTATATAGGCCCATCATACACTGGAGCATCATCCATGGGGCACATCATATACTGGAGCATCATATGGGGCCCATTATATATGGCGCATCATATGTGCCACATTATATATGGAACATCACATGGAGCCCATTATATATGGAGCATTATATATGGGGACCATTATATTTGGAGCATTATATGGGGCTCATCATACACTGGAGCATCATATATGGGGCCCATCATATGCTAGAGCATCATATGGGGTTCATTATTTATGGGGCATAATATAGGGCCCTTTATATATGGAACATCATTTGGAGCACATATGTGGCCGATTCTGTATGAAGCATTATATGGAGCCCATTCTGTATGGAGCAATATTTGGGGCTCATTATTCTGTATAGAGCAATATATGGGGCTCATTATTCTGTATCGCGCACTATGTGGTGCCCATAATACTCTATGGAGGACTATACTATCCGGTTTTTGAGCTATTGTAGAATTTACAATAGATATCACTCATGTAATGTAAGAAGTGAAGTATTTGGCATTGTACTATACCTATATTTCTCTGCCGTATCGGAGCATCATGAATTGTGGTATGTGTTAAAGGGGCCCACTGAGACTTTTTCACACGGAGCCCACGAAAACCTGGAGCCAGCCCAGCCCCCCCACAACTTTAGCCAAATAACCCCCAGTTTTCAATGCATTACTATTATTATAAAGTAAATTAAGGTTGACAAGCTTAAGTAATAAGAATTAATGTTGTTGGCATTGAAATGGGCACTGTAGGTGTGTTTACTGTCCTATAGTTTAAGAAGCTCTAAAACACTGAAACACTACTGGAGCATCGGTCAAACCGAATGGCATCACCAACTTTCAAAATAACCATTGGGTGTATTTAAAGAGTCTTCCATTAAACACCTAGGTGAACATGTATAAAGCTATATGCCCCTCTCAGATCTAGTTTAAAAAAACACTTGGCCCCTGCAAGATGATTAAACAGATCAGGAATAAAGGTACTGCCACACTTAGCGATCTCGTTAGCGATCACGATAACGACGCAAGCTAACAAGATCGTTGGTGTGATCCCTTTTAGGTCGCTAGTAGCTGCCAAACAGGAGATCTCATAAACGACACATCAGCGGTCAGCGATCTCTTTAACGACTTTGGCGGTCGTTAGGATGTCATTAGCATGTACTGAGCGCTTCTGATTCATAGGAATTTCCAGCATCGCTCCTGCTCTCTGCGTCCTGCTAGCCTGCTTTGCAACTTCTGCGATCCTCTCTGTGACGCAAAAGAGAACCTACAGATATTGCGATCCACTCCGTGACGCTAAAAACCCTAGTCCCGCCTGCGCCGCTATCATATGCGTCACAAACGAGGTCGCTTGTCGTTCGCAAAAGGTGCCAAACACAGCGATATAGGCTCACCAGCGGGACGCCATTGATCAAAAAACGGTCCAGAACGCTAGTGAACGATCAGCGACATCACAGCAGGGGCCACATCGTTGCTACATGCCACACACAACGAGGTCGCTAACGAGATCGCTAAATAGTGACATTTTAGCTATCTCGTTAGCGATCTCGTTTAGTGTGGCATACCCTTAAGAGTTAATGGGTATGGATTATCTCTCTAAAATCCAAGCAAGGACACAAACCTCTATAACTTTTTCTCAACAAAGAAAAGTCCCGACAGGTGAGGTAGAAGGCACTTTCTGTGACCCTTGGAGAGACTTGTTTGAATGCACTATTTCAAGACATCTCTTTCAGGAAGAGAGAGGTTAAACAGATGAGTTTTCGATAGCACAATCATATGACTTTGTATGTATCCCCTTCCCATGTACAGCACCAAGGAATTAATGTTGTTATATAAATAAATAATAATAATAATAATATGACCTATGACAGGGAAGAACTTTACATTCACTTTCAGAAAAATATCCCCAAAGTCCTGAATAAAATCTGGAAGAAAAGATCTCATAGATGTCAGGGTTTTAGATAAACAACTGGAAAAAAACATTCCCCCAAGACTTATCATCGCGAGTCTCCCAACTGACAGTAGGATTGTTTTTCACCAATCAGGGCATGCCTAAGACAACTTTAGCTGGTAAGGAAGGAAACACCATGAATGAAATATATTCTGTGTGTAACACTCCCACTCTCAGGCACACATTCTCAACCTTAGAAGTAACATGACTTTGGTTGATGGGAGAATTATCAATTGTGCATACTTGAATAGGATGACCGATAGTTGAAATTGTGTACCTACCTAGCAAAATCACTGTCAATGAGATCTAAGGTGGAACCTTAGTCAGTAAATGCAGAGGTAACTATAACTCCAGATTTGGTAACCAAATATACTTGTAAAAAACAACCAGTAGTATGTCTGAGAGATAACTTCAAAAATTTACAACCATTGTCCTTACATATTAATGATTTTTTTTCTCTTTACTTTTAAGAAATGAATTATTGTATCTGAAATTCACAGTATGGACAGAAATAAGCAGGTGATGCAAGTTAAATTCCCACCTTGGCCTCTCTGCAGGCCTCAATTTGCATTGGTTCTCCTGCCTCAATAGTATGAGAGCGAGAAGTCACGGAAACATCCTCAAATGTATTATTATAAGAGTTGAGCGAAAAAGGTCAGTCAGATTCATAAGTCGCCGACTTTCGCCAAAGTCGGGTTTCGTTAACCGAAACCCGACCATAGCGTGCAGTTGGCCATGCGGTCGGCAAAACGAGCGCCAAAGTCGGTTTTCCCAGAATGCTTGCAGGCGCCTTTTTTCAGCCAATGAGCAAGGACGTACACTGTGGGCAACGAGATGACATGTGCAGCGTCCACCACCATCTTAGAGAAGGGCATTGCAGTGATTGGCTTCCTTTAGGGGGCGTCATAGTGTCTATAAAAGCCCTGAGTGCCGACCTCCATTTTACTTCTGCCGATCTTAACAGTAGGGAGAGGTTGCTGACGCTGTTTATCAGTAGGGAGAGAGTTAGGGCTGGAAAGAGAAGTTCTTATGTGCTTATAGCAATTGTGCTGTACAGTTAGTGTGCAGTGACATGGGAGGATTTTCTTGTGTGCAGCAGCGCTGGTTATTAGGCGGCCTGATAGCAGTATTGCTGTGTGTACACTGCTGTGCAGACTGCTTTTTACACAGCACTAATACTTCTATTCTTTTTTTCTGCACAGTAACCAAGCATTAATTTTTTTCCCACACCATATAGAGCTGTATGCTCCTCACACACTACCGTGTACCCGCTGGTATCACGGACAAATACATGCTGACTATCTGTGTGTGACTCTGGAAATATATACGGAGATTGAAATTTTCCCCTACACTGTATACAGCTGTCCACTTCTGATACAGTACCGTTTATCTGCTCTTTGTTTTACGGTCAAATCCATACTGAGAGAGCGTCTGTGTGTGACTCCGGAAATATATACGGAGATTGAAATTTTTCCCTACACCGTATACAGCTGTACGCTCCTCATACAGTACCATATATCTGCTAGTATTTTTGGTACATTTTCCCAAACATGAGGAAGTATGGTGAAAGAGGTCGAGGACGTAGGTGGGGGGGCCAGCTGGTACTGATGGTGGTGGTGGTGCATCTGCTCGTAGTACCAAAAGCACAATAGCACCTAAGGTAGGAGGTGTTGAGCCTGCGTCATTGTCTGGCTCCAGAAGGCCTGGAAGGCTCCCTTTTCTGGGAGTAAGTAAACCGTTTTTGCAGTTTTTGGCTTACATTGCCGAAACAGCCTGCAGCTCTGTCGCCTCCTCTTATGAAGTTTCAAAAACTCCAAGCACTGAGTCGTCAGTGCAGGCTCCTGGTCAGAAACAACACCTTTCCTTGTGTCCTTCAACCCCACCAAAAGTGAAGGATGCATCAGGCCACACTTCAGATTACTCCCTGGAGCTCTTTTCACATACCATGCCTGGGTTATCAAGTCAAATCCTGAATTCCCCAGGCCAAGATGAATTTGACATAGAGTGCACTGATGCACAGCCACTGCTTTATGATTCTGCTGGTACATTCACCCAAAGCACTGCATTGCCCTCACAGTCCACTGAGCCAGATTCTGACCCTGATGAAACTCAGGTGCCCCTTCCTGCATACTATACCACCTTACACGGTGAAACAGAGGAAGGTGCAGATGAAATTGAAGAGGAGGTGATGGATGACCCAGTTGTTGACCCGGATTGGCATCCATTGGGGGAAGAGGGTGCCACTGGCAATAGTTCAGAAGAGGAGGAGGATCCACAGCAGGCATCGACATCGCAGCTGCGGTTATCTGGCAGGCCCGTAGGAGTCCAAAAACGTGTTAAAAAAACAAAAAGAGTTGCAGGACAGCTTGACCAGACGGTCAAATTAGCACAGCGTGCAAGCCATGACAATTTATCCATAGTAGGAAGAGTGCAGTGTGGCACTTTTTTGACCAAAATCCTATTGATGAGGCAAAGGTTATCTGTAAGAAGTGCGGAAGGACCTCTTGCCGAGGAAAAAATCTCCGAAATTTGAATACCAGTTGCATGCTTAGACATTTAAACACCATGCACTTGCAAGCGTGGACGGACTACAAAACCTCTGGTAGCACACATGCACCTGCTCAGACTGAAGGTAGCCAGCAACGCTACATCGCTTCACCCACTGTAAGCCCATTGGTTAGCACACCACCAGAAAGAAATGTTGAGGTGTTGTCGCAAGGCCAAAGCAGTCAGGGAATCCCAATGTTTTTCCAACAAAAGATTGAATCTAGGCCATCACCACCACCACCACCATCACCAACCCCCTCTCAGTCCACCATGTCCACCGCTAGTTCCCCCATATGCAGCTCTCAAGTCAGCTCACCCTAGCAGACACTCTGAGTAGGACAAGAAAGAACTCCTCTCATCTGCGTACACTGCCTTTGAACGCCTACATTGCCAAACTGATCTCATTAGAGATGATGCCCTTCCGTTTGGTTGAAAGCGCAGCATTCCGAGAGCTCATGGCCTACGCTGTCCTCCACTCACTGGCGACTGTTATTCCCCATTGACTTGCATTGGGGTCGGGTTTCGTTTTTGGCTGAACTTCGACTTTTGCCGTGAGCTAGTCGGCCGATCTCGTTCGACTCGACTTTTGGTCGGATGGTCCGAAAACCGACTCGACCCTCCCGGAGGCAAAGTCGCTCATCTCTAATTATTATCCCTAAAATGTCTGTCCAGACGCACTGCCAGTGACATGGCCTCTACCAGGGACAACAGTGAGGGACTATAAACAATCATATCTTGTAACTAGCTAGAAAGACCCTGGCAGAATTGACTGTGGGGAGCTGGGTCATTCCAGGAGGTTTCCACTGCCCAATATCTTAACTGAGAGCAGTACAGTCATGGCCAAAAGTTTTGAGAATGACACAAATATTAATTTTTACAAAGTCTACTGCTTCACTTTTTCTAATGGCAATTTGCATATACTCTAGAATGTTATAAAGAGTGATCAGCTTAACAGCAATTACTTGCAAAGTCAATATTTGGCTAGAAAATGAACTTTATCCCCTAAAACACATTTCAACATCATTGCAGCCCTGCCTTAAAAGGACCAGCTAACCTCTTTTCAGTGATTTCTCCATTAACACAGGTGTGGGTGTTGATGAGGACATGGCTGGAGATCAATCTGTCATGATTAAGTAAGAATGACACCACTGGACACTTTAAAAGGAGGCTGGTGCTTGGCATCATTGTTTCTCTTCTGTTAACCATGGTTATCTCTAAAGAAACACGTGCAGTCATCATTGCAATGCACAAAAATGGCCTAACAGGGAAGAGTATCGCAGCTAGAAAGATTGCACCTCAGTTAACAATCTATCGCATCATCAAGAACTTCAAGGAGAGAGGTTCCATTGTTGCCAAAAAGGCTTCAGGGCGCCCAAGAAAGACCAGCAAGCGCCAGGACCGTCTCTTAAAAGTGTTTCAACTGCGGGATCGGGCTACCAGCAGTGCAGAGCTTGCTCAGGAGTGGCAGCAGGCAGGTGTGAGTGCATCTGCACGCACTGTGAGGCGGAGACTCTTGGAGCAAGGCCTGGTCTCAAGGAGGGCAGCAAAGAAGCCACTTCTCTCCAGAAAAAACATCATGGACAGACTGATATTCTGCAAAAGGTACAGGCAGTGGACTGCTGAGGACTGGTGTAAAGTTATTTTCTCTGATGAATCCCCTTTTCGATTGTTTGGGACATCAGGAAAACGCCTCATTCGGAGAAGACAAGGTGAGCGCTACCACCAGTCTTGTCTCATGCCAACTGTTAAGCATCCTGAAACCATTCATGTGTGGAGTTGCTTCTCAGCCAAGGGAATCGGCTCTCTCACAGTCTTGCCTAAAAACACAGCCATGAATAAAGAATGGTACCAGAATGTCCTCCAAGCGCAACTTCTTCCAACCCTCCAAGAGCAGTTTGGCGATCAACAATGCCTTTTCCAGCATGATGGAGCACCTTGCCATAAAGCAAAGGTGATAACTAAATGGCTCAGGGAACAAAACATAGAGATTTTGGGTCCATGGCCTGGAAACTCCCCAGATCTTAATCCCATTGAGAACTTGTGGTCAATTATCAAGAGGCGGGTGGACAAACAAAAACCTAAAAATTCTGACAAAATGAAAGCATTGATTGTGCAAGAATGGACTGCTATCAGTCAGGATTTGGTCCAGAAGTTGATTGAGAGCATGCCAGGGAGAATTGCAGAGGTCATGAAGAAGAAGGGTCAACACTGCAAATATTGACTTGCTGCATTAACTCATTCTAACTGTCAAATAAGCTTTTGTTACTCATATGTTTGCAATTATTATATTTCTGTCTGTGATAAAAACATCTGTCAAACACACATAAAATCCAGAGGGCAGCAGATCATGTGAAAATATAATATTTGTGTCATTCTCAAAACTTTTGGCCATGACTGTAGTCCTCCACTTTATGATTTCCCTGAACCATCTTGCAGATCATTGTTTCAGTAACAGCAATTTTATTGGAGTCGTCAAAAATGAGCCCCAGAGCAGAGAAAAAAGCGCAAACTGAGGAAAACACTTGTCAATCCTCAGTCAGAGAAATACCCACGGTTTGACTCTTTCTTCCGGATGAGACAGGGCGGACATGAAAATACAACTTACATGAAGCAAAAATGATGGAAAATTTACTTTGGTACCTGTCAAAACAATCTGGTAACTTTACCTTAGGCTCAGAAGACTGTTTTGGGTGGATTAGAACCTGCATAGTGGCAGATAATGCATGCTGTTGTTGCCGCTTTATGTCTGCCACCTCAAAAGACAAGTATGGCAATTGCTCGCTGAAGGTGTCCACACGTCCATGATGGCTACTCAGCACATAAAAAATGAAGTGGGCTGCTGATAATGTTATGATAGTGTAGTAATTCACTCGGGAAAAATAGGTAGCCCACTTAATACTGCAACTGACCTTACAAGTTCCTGTACAGACTAGAGATCCTGACTCCGCAATCTCTAGTGATTAATGCATGACCTGAGGTAACCCTACCCGCAGACTAGATGATAGCAACTCAGACCTATGCTTCCTGAAAGGCCGTTGAGCGTTTCAAATTCCTCCTAAAGAAACAGAGGACAGCTGATGGTGCAAATTACCTACTGTCATGCAACGTGTAGGAAAGGCTAAGTGCAACACGAAGGGATAAGGGAGGGGATAAGGGAAAGGGAACCAAACACTAGGGAAGGGGGGAGTGGAGACCCCTAGACAGACCTAACATCACCCTGTCTGCCCTATCGTCCCTATATAGGTTCCGCACCTATCGCCGAGCAGGATACCTAATCCCTGCCTGACCCTGGTAATAAGCAATGCACCGGGAAGGACAGGAAAAACGTTAGTCAATCCCCACTACCACTAAAGACAAATAGGATACACAAACAAGGGGGAAAGTATATAACACCTCACCCGAAAGGTGATATGGCAGACAAATGAGTAAATGAAAACACCTGTTACCCTAAATAGACTGAAGCAAGGATAACAGAAACTAAACTCCTAGACAAAAATGTGTATCTCCTGTGACTTGGTGGACAGAGAAGCCGACCACAAAGCACAGGCTCAAGGGTTCAAACTCAAATGCATGACACTCAGCCATGAAGTGGGCAGACCATGTAATGATCATGTAACGTTACAGAGCGAGGTCACTGAGAGTGGAGGAGCATAGAAGTTTCCAACACTCTGTTGTCTCAATAACTCCAAACCTCCTCTCCAAATCAGGGCAACAAGAGCTTCATGGCACGAGTTTCAGCAGGTTCATTCAATGCTTACATAACCCAGTACAATGCTAAGCATCAGATGGAGAAGCAGAACTCATGTCATCTGGAACAGTGTGGGGATGGTCCTTTTTATTTTCCAGTATGACTGGGCACAAGTTTACAAAGCAAGGTCCACAAAGGCATGGTTGGGTGAGTTGCTGTGGAATAACTTTGCTGGCCTGCCCAGAGCCCTGATATCAATTCTATTGAACACCTTTGGGATGTACAAGAATGGTGTTTTTTGAGACCCACTTTCTTGTCCAACATCAGTGTCTGACCTCACAAATGTTCTTCTGGATATATGGGCAACAATTCCCACAAACATACTCTAAAACACTCCTTGGGAAAGCCAAGGGCAAAACTTACGTCGGAGCCTTGGGCTCCTTATTTACTTGTTGTCCTCTCTTTTATGGCATGTTCCTCTTTTTACGCATGTAGAGCATTTATTCACTTATATATTTATTACACTACTTGTTCTTATTAATATTTCATACATGTGTCTGCCATAACTTATAATATTTATAACGAGAACGCACTATTATTTTTCTGACACACTTTTTCTGATACATTTGATCTTTCTTTGTTGTTTTATTCCCCACAAATTTTAATGTTTTTATCTTTATGTATCAAACAAAATTGCATATTTTATGGTGCATTTATTTTCCATGTGGTTAGACACTTCTTTCTTTTATGTAGTATGTTGCGTTCTTAATGTGAATACTTACCTTAATTTATTACATTAATTATATCATGGTGCATCTCTACACTCCAAAATCTTGTAGGAAATCTTCCCAGAACAATTAAAACTATCATAGCTGCAATGAGGGGATCAACTCCATATTAATGCCTATAGATTTAGAATTTGATATCATAAAAGCTCCTATAGGTGTAATGTGAAGGTGTCCCAATACTTTTGTCTTTTGACTATATAGTGTACATACTGTTAAGGCATATGCTAGCTTCCTGCACTGCGATCATATTTAGCATTATTACTAAATTGGGGCCAAAATGGGTAAATTATTAAAATATTGGGGCTAGAATATGAGACATTATTACTATATTGGTACCAGAATGGGGTACATTATTACTATACCGAGACCAATTGCGGGACACTATTTCTGTATTGGGGCCAGAATGGGGGTATTAATATATTGGGGACAGAATGTTGGACATTATTCCTGTATTGGGGCCAGAATGGGGGATATTATTCTTCTATGGGGACAATTGAGAGATATTATTACTCTATTGAAGCCAGAATGATGAAATTTCTACTGTTTGGTATCAACTGGGTGACATTACTTTATAGTAACCATTATGGGGGACATTATTACTGTCCTCCAATGTGGCCTAATACATTAACATTGCCCCCCTTGTGCAACTAGACATCATTAGTTTAATTTAAGGGGGAAATATTTGAGACCTTCCAACTATATGGAGGTAGAAAAGTTGGACACTAGTACTGTATCTTGGCAGAAAAGATGTATATCACAACTGTATCACTACTGAGGAAGAGCATTACTGCTGTACTTGGCTCAAAGACAGACATTACTACTGTATGCGAACAGGTAGGGGAATTTTACTGGGGCCACAAATGGGGATATGTACATTTATACAGTATGCAGACTGTTATGATTCGGTAGCCGAGGAGGACAATAGCCAAAATAGCCAAGGCAGCCTGACACCCAGAGAGGTTGGTAACTAGCGGATTGCAGACCCCTAAACTAACCGCACAACTAGAAGTAGCTGTGGGACGTACCTACGATGACCTAGACGCCTCGTCACAGCCGGAGAGTTAACTAAGCCTAAAGATAGAAAGGGGAAGGCTAACTGCCCCGGAGAAGTGCCCCAAAGGAATAGGTAGCCCCACACATATATTGGCGGTGAGACAAGATGAAATACAAACGCAGGCAGAAATAGAGTAAGCAAACGCTGGGGCCCAAAACTATCTAGATAGGACAGGACAGGAAAGAATACTGTCTGCAATCTGGCAAAACCCTAGGAAAAATTCCAACAAGTCTGATTTCCAAAAATACTGAGACCACACGATCTCTCCCCCACTAGATCAGAACTCTAGTGTGAACAGGTTGCTAACCAGCACACAATGAAATAACAGGTAATAAACAAATAAACAGTTGTAAATGAGAAACAGAGACCAGCACAGGCCCCTGCCAGGGAACCTGGCTGACCTCACTCCAGAAGGGCAGAAAAACAAAAGGAAAACAAAAGCCAAAGAAACAAGCAGCAAATAACTTATCTGAAAGTTGCATGAGACAGCAGGTAGCAAGCTGACTTCCAAATGGGACCAGGAAGAACAAATCATCAGCGAGGATCATGGGAAGGTTGCTCACTTATATCTCCCCAGTCAGCAACCCCTAATTGCCAATCGTCCCAAGCTGATGGACCTCTGCTAGCTAAATCAGCTTCATTACTCTTAGCAGCCACCAGAGGGAGCCAAGACTCAGAATTCAGATCCAAGGCATTCACAACAGTACCCTCCCCATGAGGAGGGGTCACCGAACCCTCACATGCGCCATCAGGCCGATCAGTGTGAGCCCGGTGGAAGGCGCGAACCAATCTCTCAGCATGAATGTCAGAAGCAAACACCCAAGAATTGTCCTCCTGACCATAACCTTTCCACTTGACCAAGTACTGAAGTCTCCGTCTAGACAGACAGACAAGAATCCACTATCTTCTCCACTTCATACTCCAGATTGCATCAACCAAAACAGATTTCCCTTCCACCAAAACAAGCTCAGGGAGCGTAGCTATAGGAACCACTGGCTCAACAAACCTTTTCAATAAAGATTTATGGAAGACGTTGTGAATCTTAAATGTCCCTGAAAGAGCCTAACGGAAAGAAATGGGATAAAGGATTTCCAAGATCTTATAAGGTCCAATGAACCTTGGCTTAAATTTTGGAGAAGCAACCTTCATAGGGATATTTTTTGAGGACAACCAAACCATGTCACCCACTTTAAACCGGGGACCATCAGTCCTATGCCGGTTGGCAAACCGCTGGGCCCTCTCCTGAGAGAGAGTCAACTTATCCACTGCTTGATCCCAAGTCTGCTACATTCTCTCTACCATAGATTCAACACCCGGACAGAGAGAAGCCTCCACCTGTCCCAAAGAAAAACGAGGATGAAACCCGAAATTGCAGAAAAAAGGGGACATTAAAGTGGCAGAACTGGCCCTATTATTTAGAGCAAATTCAGCCAAGGGCAAAAAAGAGACCCAGTCATCTTGATCAGCAGACACAAAACATCTCAAATAAGTTTCCAAAGTCTGGTTTGTTCTCTCAGTCTGCCCATTAGTCTCAGGGTAAAACGCAGAGGAGAAAGATAACTGAATTACTAGTTTGGAACAAAAGGCTCTCAAAATCTGGAAACAAATTGGACGCCTCTGTCAGACACTATGTTCTCCGGAATGCCGTGCAAACGAACCACCTGCTGAAAAAACAAGGGCACCAACTCGGAAGAGGATGGCAACTTCAGCAGTGGCACAAGATGGACCATCTTGGAAAATCTATCACAGATCACCCAGATAACAGTCATTCTCTGAGAGACAGGGAGGTCAGAAATAAAACCCATTGAGATATGGGTTCATGGCCTCCTGGGCACAGACAGTGGTATTAACAATCCACTAGAGCGAGAGCAGGGTTTGGACCAAGAACAAGTCCCACAGGACTGCACAAATTCCTGACATCACGAGATAAAGTAGGCCACCAAAAGGACCAACTCACCAAATCTATGGTTCCAAAAATACCGGGATGCCCACCATTTACGTTCAGGAGGAGCGCATGCACAGTTTTAATGTGACCGCCGCTATATGTCTTGCACAAAGATGGCAGCGGTCTGATTTACTGCGCCTGCGTGAATTCCACTCAAGCACAGTGAATCATTCGGCTGATTGCGGCGGCAGATGCGCGACATGTCTACAGGCAGAGGGAGCCGGTCACATTAAAGGGGTTTTCCCACGAACAAAAGTTCATTTTAAAAATTGTCTGTGTCTGATACGGAGCATACCATATCTCCTGGGCAGGTGAGGAAGCAAAAGACAATACTGACATTACAGCAGGGGATCACAGAGGATTCATTTTGTGAGGTAAAATATTTCACTGACTGTTTTTAAACAATATTTTACCACACAAAATGTATCCTCTGCGGTCTCCTGCTGTAATGTCAGTATTGTCTTTTGCTTCCTCCCCTGCCCAGGAGCTGTGGTATGTTCTGTACACGGTCAGACACAGGGGTGAGAGAGATAGAGCACAGGGGGAGACAGCTCAAACGGGACAGCACATGAGAGGAGAACACAGCAGAGGAAGGAGAGAGACAGCAGACAAGGGGGATAGAACATGGGGTAGACAGGTCAAAGAAGAGAGCACAGACAGGAGAAGTCAGCACATGGGGAAAGAGAGAGTGGATAGCTGGATGAGCACAGGGGGAGAGATTCTCAATGCTGCAAAGCCTGCCCCCGTTGTGACATTACTGCCCTCCTGATATGATAGTTCAGGCAGTTGTGTGCAATCATCAACCACCCCGAGTGGTTCTAGAGCATGGAGGCGATGCAACTATAAAGGCATGTTGCAAGACCACTGCAGAAGTACACCAAGGGGAGCTGCAGAGAAGCTAGCCTTCAAGTATGGGATGCCTGTTAAGAAAGAGCCTGTGTTAAGCAAAGAGCCTGTGACACATTGGAGGCCATCAACTGTAAGAAGTTACTCTTAACCAGAGGAGAAAGAAAACTGTACAACTGTCCAGAGACAAGTAAAAAGAGCAAGGCATTTGTATAGGCATATTGATGCAGTGCCAAGGCAAACCTCTCCTAGATCATTAGTAGCGAGGAGGATGCGTTGGAGTTGACCTTTCAGAGGAGCAGTGACTGTGACATTTGACTGGATGGTTTTGGACCACCGCCTACACCATAGACCTGCCCTGAAATGCTGTTGTTATGATGGGTCTTACTTGACTAAACACTGAATAGAAGTGGCCCTGGATTATGTAAACAGTTGCACACTATTTCTAGTCCCCAGTCTGTATTGTGGGCACCTGGTTTAAAAGACTGACCTGAGACAGTGACCAAATTAACAGCTAAGTTCTGCAACCGCTTTTTGTAAGTTACATTGTAGACTGTGATAGGAGACTGTTACTGGTTTTGTTGGGAATTACCATGTATTGTGCCTCAACACTGACGTGTAGCCACCAAACTCTGCCATCTATCTTATCCTTGACAAATACGGCTCTTTATAGTAGCATACTGTTCTGGCCAATTACTAGGGTTTTGATTGGCTGAAAATCTTCAGTTACAGGATTTTTAAAACCTTTATCTACCATCTTACCAGGCGAACTATGGTGAGAACTGTGCCTTACTAGCCACCTTCATCACTAAATTAGAATATCATCAAAAAGTTAATTAGTTTCAGTTCTTCAATGCAAAAAGTGAAACTCATATTATATATATATTATATATATATATATATATATTTATATATATATATATATTATATAGTGTTATTACAAACAGAGTGATCTATTTCAAGTGGTTAGCACTGCAGCCTTGCAGAGTGGGGTCCTGGGTTCAAATCCCACCAAGGACAACATCTGCAAGGAGTTTGTACGTTCTCCCCTTGTTTGTGCGGGTTTCCTCTGGGTTCTCCAGTTTCCTCCCACATTCCAAAGGCATACTGATAGGGATTCTAGATTGTGAGCTCCATCGGGGACAGTGCCAATAATGTATATAAAGTGCTGTGGAATTAATGGTGCTATATAAATGAGTAAAATAAATAAGTAAAGTGTTTATTTCTGTAAATGTTGATGATTATGGTTTATAGCCAATGAAAACCCAAAACTCATTATTTCAGTAAATTATAATAATTAACAAAAACACCTGCAAAGGCTTCTTAAGCATTTAAGAAGGTCCCTTTGTCTGTTTCAGTAGGCTCCACAATCATGGGGAAGACTGCTGACTTGACAGATGTCCAGAAGTCAGTCATTGACACACTCCACAAGGAGGGTAAGCCACAAAAGGTCATTGCTAAAAAAAAAGCTGGCTGTTCTCAGAGTGCTGTATCCAAGCATATTAATGGAAAGTTGAGTGGAATGAAAAAGTGTGGCAGAAAATGGTGCGCAATTGGGATAACAGCAGCCTTGAAAGGAATGTTAAGAAAAGGCCATTCAAAAATTTGGAGGAGATTCACAAGAAGTGGACAGCTGCTGGAGCCATTGCTTCAAGAGCCACCACACACAGACGTATCGAAGACATGGGCTACAAGTGTTGCATTCCTTGTCTCAAGCCACTCATGACCTATAGACAATGCCAGAAGCGTCTTACCTGGGCCAAGAAGAAAAAGAACTGGACTGTTGCTCAGTAGACCAAGGTGTTGATTTCAGATGAAAGTAAATTTTGCATTTCATTTGGAAATCAAGGTCCACGAGTCTGAAGGAAGAGTGGAGTGGCACACAATCCAAGCTGCTTGAGGTCTACTGTGAAGTTTCCACAATCAGTGTTGGTTTGGGGAGCCATGTCATCTGCTGGTGTAGGTCCACTGTGTTTTATCAAGATCAAAGTCAGTGCAGCCGTCTACTTGGAAATTATAGAGCACTTCATGCTTCCCTCTGCCGACAAGCTTTTTGGAGATGGAAATTTCATTCTCCAGCAGGATTTGGCAACTCTCCACACTGCCAAAAGTACTGATACCTGGTTTAAAAACAACAGTATCACTGTGCTTGATTGGAAAGCAAACTTGCCTGACCTTAACCCCAAAGAGAATCTATGGGGTATTGTCAAGAGGAAGATGAGAGACACTAGACCAAACAATGTAGACAAGATGAAGGCTGCTATCAAAGCAACCTGGGCTTCCATAACACCTCAGCAGCACCACAGGCTGATCGCCTCCATTCCATGCCGCATTGATGCAGTAATTGATGCAAAAGGAGCCCCAACCAAGTACTGAGTGCATTTACTGAACATACATTTCACTAGGCCAACATTTTGGATTTTAAAATCATTTTTCAAACTGGTGTTATAAAGTATTCTAATTTACTGAGATAATGACTTTTGGGTTTTCATTGTCTGTAAGCCATAATCATCAACATTAACAGAAATAAACACTTGAAATAGATCACTCTGTAATGACTCTACATAATATATGAGTTTCACCTTTTGTATTGAAGAACTGAAAAAAATTAACTTATTGATTATATTCTAATTTAGTGAGAAGCACTTGTAAGTATCCAGACCAAAAAGGGACATGCAGTTTAGTACAATATTTTTTTACCTGCTTTTGCCTTTTTTGTCAAAGGAAGGAAGTTAACCTGTCAATTTTTGTTCTGGTGTTTAACCATACAAGATAATGATTTCCTGGATTAAATGATTTCTGGTGTCATGACCTGAATTCCGTGTTTGGGATGCCTCGGAGACAGACATAACCTAAATCAAAAACTCAGGGGAAGTCAAGACTTTTAGGATGAATTCACACAATGCAATATTTCCATCTACTTTCCATATACCCTCCAAGGATTGGATAGGGTATGTGCGCACAAAGTATTTTTTGAGGAAGTGATGAGTTTTCTAGAGGAAACTACCCCAGGAATTCCTCCATCTTTGGGGGAGTTTTTGGTTTAATAAAGCAGTTTTGAAGCATTTTTCAAGCTTTTTTGAAGACTTTTTATCTGGAGACACTCCAAAGAAGTGACATGCACTTTCTTTTTTCCCACTGTGCAAAGATAAACCATCCAACTAGCAAAGTAGTTTTGCAATAGAAATGAATAGGAAGGGTCTAAGAAAAATTGTATATCTTTGTGCCATGTTAGCCAGGAGATAAAAAAAATATTAAAATGTGAGAGTCCTCATTGGTTGATACCTTTTAATGGCTACAGTTATATGAAAAAGTTTGGGCACCCCTATTAATCTTAAGCTTAATGTTTTATAAAACTTGTTTTTTTTGCAACAGCTATTTCAGTTTGATATATCTAATAACTATTGGACACAGTAATGTTTCTGCCTTGAAATGAGGTTTATTGTACTAGCTGAACATGTGCAATCTGCATTCAAACAAAAATTGGCAGGTGCATAAATATGGCCACCCTTATCATTTTCTTGTTTTAAATACTCCTACCTACTTTTTACTGACTTACTAAAGCACTTTTTTTGGTTTTGTAACCTCATTGAGCTTTGAACTTCATAGCCAGGTGTATGCAATCATGAGAAAAGCTACTTAAAGTGGCCACTTTGCAAGTTGTTCTCATGTTTGAATCTCCTCTGAAGAGTGGCATCATGGGCTCCTCAAAACAACTGTCAAATGATCTGAAAACAAAGATTATTCAACATAGTTGTTCAAGGGAAGGATACAAAAAGCTGTCTCAGAGATTTAACCTGTCAGTTTCCACTGTGAGGAACATAGTAAGGAAATGGAAGAACACAGGGACAGTTCTTCAGGCCAAGAAAAACATCAGAAAGGCAGAGAAGAAGAATGGTGAGATCAGTCAAGGACAATCCTCAGACCACCTCCAGAGAGCTGCAGGATCAACTTGCTGCAGATGGTGTCACTGTGCATCGGTCAACTATACAACGCACTTTGCACAAGGAGCAGCTGTATGGGAGAGTGATGCGAAAGAAGCCGTTTCTGCAAGCACGCCACAAACAGACTCGGCTGAGGTATGCAAAAGCACATTTGGAGTAGCTAATTTCTTTTTGGAAGAAGGTCCTGTGGACTGATGAAACCAAGATTGAGTTGTTTGGTCATACAAAAAGGCGTTATGCATGGCGTCAAAAAAACACAGCTTTCCAAGAAAAACACTTGCTACCCACAGTAAAATTTGGTGGAGGTTCAATCATGCTTTGGGGCTGTGTGGCCAATGCCGGCACCGGGAATCTTGTTAAAGTTGAGGGACGCATGGATTCCACTCAGTATCAGCAGATTCTTGACAATAATGTTCAAGAATCAGTGACAAAGTTGAAGTTACGCAGGGGATGGATCTTTCAGCAAGACAATGATCCAAAACACCGCTCAAATCTACTCAGGCATTCATGCAGAGGAACAATTACAATGTTCTGGAATGGCCATCCCAGTCCCCAGACCTGAATATCATTGAACATCTGTGGGATCATTTGAAGAGTGCTGTCCATGCTCGGCGACCATCAAACTTAACTGAACTGGAATTGTTTTGTAAAGAGGAATGGTCAAAAATACCTTCATCCAGGATCCAGGAACTCATTAAAAGCTACAGGAAGCGACTAGAGGCTGTTATTTTTGCAAAAGGAGGATCTATTAAATATTAATGTAACTTTTCTGGTGAGGTGCCCATACTTATGCACCTGTCAAATTTTGTTTGGATGCAGATTGCACATTTTCTGTTAGTACAATAAACCTCATTTCAAGGCAGAAACATTACTGTGTCCAATAGTTATTAGATATATCAAACTGAAAGAGCTGTTGCAAAAACACCAATTTTTATAAAACAGTAAGCTTAAGATTAATAAGGGTGCCCAAACTTTTTCATATAACTGTATCTGAAGTTACCATAAAAAGGTATCAACCAATGAGGACACTCAATTTGTAATATTTTTCTATGGAGGATCTAAGCAATTTTTGATCAATTTTTGGGAAGCTACAGAAACTACAAATAACGTATTTCTTTGTTTTGATTCTAATTGTATGTAAAGATTTTTGAGAGCAGATCGTAGCAACAAGTTACTCAAAGTGGGGCCAATTGTGGACTGATTTTAGGGAGAACGTGGAGGAAATAGGATGTTTTCACTTGGGATAAAAGGCAGTATATGTGTTTTCTCTATATCTCACTGAAATATTATGTATACTTTCCAATTGTAAAAATGCTTGCTGTTGGGCACGGCAGTTTGATTGAAAGATATGTAGTAAGCACAGACAAATTCCCTTACAATAGGTTTACAAGTATAGCTGTGAACAATCCTTCGTTGTGTAGACCTTCAGTCTATGGACAGGATAAAATGTAAAAATCCAGCATTTTTGCTTTTTGTATGCTATTGAAAGAACATGATAAAAAAAATGAACATCCTAGCCTGGGATTTTGTATAATAAA
>JARQOD010000004.1:122953851-122981580 GCA_033576555.1 Oophaga sylvatica
GGTACCTCCTGCTTAGTAACCGTGTCCCAGTAACGTCAGCTGGTCCTCGGTTGTGCCATTGGCTCTTTTCCTTCTGCTGCCCCTCCGGGTTCCAGCACAGTCAGCTGGTCCTCGTTACTTGCATTGGCTCTTGTACCTTCTGCTACCCGTCGGGTTCCAGTACCGTCAACTGGTTCTCCGCAGTGCCTTTGGCCTCGGTGCCTCCAGTTCGGTATCCGAGTTCCAGCAACGTCTGCTGGTCCTTGGTAGTGCTTTTGAGCACAGGTACCTCCTGCTTAGTAACCATGTCCCAGTAACGTCAGCTGGTCCTCGGTTGTGCCATTGGCTCTTTTCCTTCTGCTGCCCCTCCGGGTTCCAGCACAGTCAGCTGGTCCTCGTTACTTGCATTGGCTCTTGTACCTTCTGCTACCCGTCCGGGTTCCAGTACCGTCAACTGGTTCTCCGCAGTGCCTTTGGCCTCGGTGCCTCCAGTTCGGTATCAGAGTTCCAGCAACGTCTGCTGGTCCTTGGTAGTGCTTTTGAGCACAGGTACCTCCTGCTTAGTAACCGTGTCCCAGTAACGTCAGCTGGTCCTCGGTTGTGCCATTGGTTCTTTTCCTTCTGCTGCCCCTCCGGGTTCCAGCACAGTCAGCTGGTCCTCGTTACTTCCATTGTCTCTTGTACCATCTGATACCCGTCCGGGTTCCAGTAACATCAGCTGGTTCTCGGAAGTTAGACAACCGTAAAGACCACCCCGAAGAAGATGACAACCCCAAGGACGACGAGCATCAAGCCAACCAGCCTGAACACCATCACAAAGAGGAAATAAAAGATTACCCAGAAGAAGATCACCAACAGGACAAAGAAGGTTAAGACAAACTACAAGATACAGAACAAGAGACAGAAGAACAATAAGCAGAAGATCAAAAAGCAGAAGAACATGAAAAATAAGACCAAAATGAAGAGCAAAATATATGCTGTAAATTATAAGCAGAAGAAGACTAAGCAGTGTATGGGGGTGAGTCCGTTCCTCCTCGTGGTGCCCCTGGAAAATGCCTGCTGCTGCAGGCTAAACTGAACACGGACAAATACTGTTGTAATTTAAATCTTTTGTGACAGCAAGAACGGAAGGAAGAAAAATTCATACTTTTATAGATTACAAGTACAGGAATCTCTGTCACAAATAAGAATATGATGAAGAAGATGAAGAGGAAGAAGATGAAGAAGTAGAATATGAAGAATAATAGTTTAATAAGAACAATATGAGTAATGTTAACAAAAAGATGAATAACAAGAAGTTTAAGAAGAAGATAAAGAAGGTGAAGATGAAGAATAATTAGATGACAAAGATGATGCTGCTGAAGATTATGAAGGTGAAAGTGTGGCAAAAGTTAAAAAGGTCAAGAGCATGGAAGTTGTGAAACATACATATTTGCCAAAATAGAAAAAAGGTTAACAACATTGTCAATTTCTTCGTCAATCCGAACGTCTTTAAAAAAAAAATTATTAATGCTATTCCATTGGATTGGGTTAAACATCTATGACTTTAATGTCTCCTCAACCTCCCCCAATACATTCTACATTACTCTTTGTTGTTTTCCTTCATGTACAATTATCCAACAAGCCAAGAATGGTTTTTTTTTTAATTACGATATTTTGTTCCCATAGACTTACATTGGATTTCCGGTATCGGTATCGCCGATATTTTGTGGATATCGTCGATACCATTCCGATCCGATATTTTTGGATATCGGAAAGTATCGCTCAACTCTACACAGAACACGTAAAAGATGAAAATATTTTTTTGTCTAAAGTACAAAGGAAATGTGTCATCTTTAACTTTAGCCCTTTGAGAGGGCATATCATCTTCTGCTTGCTTAACTGTTCACAATAACATTAATTTTGACCAGGGGTGCTCAAACTTTAACATGCCAGTGTATATAGCAGATTATTTTTCAAACACACATTTTTGGCATATCATTGGTTAGACTCAAAGGTGCCCACAATTGTGCAACTGTAAATTAAAATGAATAATTGATTAGTTAGAAAAAGGTTATATATTAAACAAGGAATGTGTAGAACTTTGAGCATATCTAGGGTGCATGGCTGAACAGTCAATTTCTGCTTACAGATCCAATACCATACATGTTTGGGCATCTTTTAGGCCGGTTTCACACGTCCTGATATTTCCGGTACCGGAGATATCTATGCCCGTGTGTTATTGTGTCAGTGTGTGTAATAAGTGCGGCACACGTGTGGCAACTGTGTGCCGCATCATTACCACACAGATGGCTGCCGGGGAAGAAGCACTACAGTAAACGCTGCTCCCCGGCGGCAGGTGCTGAAGACGTCTCTCATTCTCCCCTGCTCTGCCGGTGATTGGTGGGAGCAGAGGAGAATGATGAGAGTTATATTAAAGTCAGAAAGATGTCAGCAGGTGCCAGATGATGGGAGTAATAGTACCAAAAGCCCCCACCTGCTGTCATCTTTCTGACTTTAATATAACTCTCATCATTCTCCTCTGCTCCCGCCAATCGCCAGCAGAGCAAGGGAGAATGATGAGAGCATCTTCAGCACCTGCGGCCGGGGAACAGCGCTTACTATAGCGCTTCTTCCACAGAGGACAGCAATATGTGTTCTCCGTGTGCACATGTGAGGGACGATTTGTGGACCGTGCTGCTGGTAAAAAAAGGACATGTCAGCGTGTTTTGCCCACGGACACATGGTCCGTGAAAACATGCTGACATGTGCATAGACCCATTCATTTGAATGGGTCTACGTGTGTCAGTGACTCAAGTACGTGTGAATTATGTTACCACACGTACCGGCAGGGGTGAACCTAGCCTCTGTGCTGCCTGAGGCGACCTGCAAAACGGCGCCCCCCAATATGAGAGAGGAAGGTTGCAGCGCGCACAGCGTGCCGCGGGAAATTTTAGGCCACGCCCCGACCACACCCATTTCACAACTAGTCACACCCATGTCCACGCCCCGACCACACCCATTTAGCACTCGTGATCACACTGACTGGTACTGAGGGCACAGTGACTGGTACTATGGGCACACTGGTACTGAGTAAAAGAAAGAACAGAGAGAGAAAAAAGAAAACAGAAAGAGGGGAAAGCAAGAAAGAACAGAGAGAAAGTAGAGAGAGAAATAAATAAACAAAGAAAGGGAAAAGAAAGAACAGAGAGAGAAAAGAACAGAGAGAAAGAAAAAAAGATGGGAAAGAAAGAACAGAGAGAAAGAAAGAAAGAACAGAAAAAGAAAGAGGGGACAGAAAAAAGAACAGAGAGAAAAAAATAAATAGGGGAAAGAAACAACAAAGAGAGAAAGAAAGAACAGAGAGATAGAGAGAAAGAAAGATGGGAAACAAAGAACAGAGAGAGAAAGAGAAATAAAGAAAACATAGAAAGAACAGAGAGAGAGAGAAAGAACAGAAAGATAGAGTGGAAAGAAAGAGAATGAAAGAAAGAAAGAACAGAGAGAAAGAAAGAACAGAGAGAGAAAGAGAAAGAAAGAACAGAGATAGAAAGAAAGAGGGAAAGAAAGAACAGAGAGAAAGAAAAGAACAGAGAGAGAAAGAAAGATGGGAAAGAAAAAAACTACTGAATAATGGCCCCATATACTGCTGCATACAGTATAATGGCCCCACATGATGCTCCATACTGAATAATGGCCCCACATACTGCTGAATACTGTATAATGGTCCCACATGATGCTCCATACTGAATAATGGCCCCATATACTGCTGCATACAGTATAATAGCCCCACATGATGCTCCATACTGAATAATGGCCCCATATACTGCTGCATACAGTATAATAGCCCCACATGATGCTCCATACTGAATAATGGCCTTGCATAAAAAAAAACTACTCACCTCTGCCCGTTCCAACGCTGATATCGCTTCCTCATCTATCACACACACACACAGCGTCTCACACACACACACACACACACACATGCATACAGTGGCGTAGCAACTGTTTGTGGCGCCCGGGGCGTTCGAAAAATTTTCCGCCTCTTTGGTCGTTGATAATCAGGTAGCGCGTTAGGAAGGGGGCGGGGCTTTGGGCGGAGCGAACTTTCCACTCCGTCCAAAGCGCTGTGTTTCCTGACCGTGGAAACAGCCTAAGGGCTTGTTCACGAATCACGAGTAGTGTTTTTGATGCATTTTACACACATTTTTTCGTGCAAAAAAAGTGCAGCATTACACAGTAACAGCAAAACGAAAAGAATAAAAAAAAAAATGTTCCTTGTTTCTTAACCCCTACCAGAGATATGACATGTCAGGTGCAGATGTATGGAGCAGGATCAGGAGCTGAGCCTGCAACAAACCAGGGAGATGCAAACTGTGATAAACCTTCCATCACATCATGGCATTTGGGGCACTTCTGCAGGCCCACATGGCTGACATCTTTGATCTTCTTTGAAACCAGAGCTCTTGAATACGGAGGACAACATGGCAGCAGGTTTACTAGTCCTATAGTGATAATGTCTTGCTGATAAAACTATTAAAAAATATTTAATCAAAACAACAGAAAGCTGCCCAGTGAGTGACACACCGCTGGAATCAGGGTCTCTGCCCCTACATTATGCTGCTCTCAGATTAGGTAGCAGAAACCTGTTGATAGATTCTCTTTAATAAATTTGGTGCATCTTTTAATTGCCGTGCACCATTGCCAAAAATGTTAGCCAGCAAAGACTTCTGCTGTCACAAAGTTGTGTAAATGAGGATGAATTTGTTGGGCACACTTGACCATGCCCCATCCCCTCGCGCCACAATTTTCTAATTTCGCAATAAGCAGTTTTCTGCTAGAATTCTGATGAAAGCCCCTTGATGGATCAGGCCCGTTGCATCTTACTGTGGGATAACTCTTACTAATATTTAGGATTTGTTGCGACAATTCATGCGTTTCACAACAGGTTTGATTAATTTGATAAGTATCAGAAAAGAGGCAGATCTGTAGGCATCATGGGGTTACTGATCAGGCGTGCCACATTTGGAAAGGTGGCTGGACACAATGGACAGTTACTGGGAGACTACCATCTTCACCCTGACTCCCAAGGAGTCTCCATACAGAATAAGGGGCCTTCCTCTCCACCCCAGGAGGTCATTCATGAATTCCATCACTAGAGACATCCCTGTATCAGAAGCCAATCGACCGTCCAACATACCTTAAATGGGACAGTTTCCATCCAAAACACATAAAAAACTCTATTGTCTACAGCCAAGCCATCAGATACAACCGTATATGTTCCAACCCCATGGATAGAGATGAACACCTTGGTCACCTTAGAAAGACCTTTTTAAATCAGGGCTACCATCCAAGAACAATTGAAAACCAAATTACAAGAGCCACCAGAATATCAAGGAATCACCTGCTACATTACAAAGCTAAAGAAGAAAATAACCGGGTGCCTCTAGTGGTCACCTACAATCCAAATCTGGAGGTGCTAAGGGGAGCTGCACGGAAACTACAACCTTTACTACAAAAAGATGCCCGATTACAATCCATATTTCCAGATCCCCCTCTACTGTGTTTTAGGCAGCCCCCAAATCTAAGAAGCATCATTGTCAGAAGTTCCCTGTCCTCCCCAACAGCGGCAGGAACCTCTCCTTGCAACCAGAAGAAATGCAAAACTTGTCCATTTATAATGACCACGGACAAGATAAAGATCCCCAACTCCCATCGGGACTACAAGATACCAGGTACTTTCAGCTGCATCACATCTAATGTGGTGTACCTAATTATATGTACTAAATGTCCAACTGGGGGTCTGTATGTGGGGGAGACTGGGCAAAAACAGAGAACAAGGATGAATTCTCATCGCCACACAATAAGAGAAAAAAGAATGGATCTACCTGTGGCAAAACATTTTTGCTCCCCTGATCATAGCTTGCTAGATATGAAAATACTTGTACTCAGAGGCAATTTCACATCTCTGAGACAAAGAAGAATTTACGAATACAAATTGATGGTGACCTTTGACACTCTTAATGCTGGAATGAACCTATCACATGGATTTATGGCCTACTACATCAATTAAGGAATTTACTCCAAATACCCTGTGAAAACATCACAAAACATTACCAGACCCCAATCAGAGGGTAATAAAACTTTCACACTCCTTATCTATAAACTGTTCCAAAATTTATGCTCATCCCTCTGCCATAATGACTATTCTGCTTCACGTCACTTGTCCTACCTATTGCATTTTTTCTGTGCTATTTTGTGTATAAATATGTGATTCTTCAGATGTTGTATTAGTCTATGCCTGATGAAGAGACCTGAGTAGTCTCGAAAGCTTGCAATTTGTTACCATCTTTTCAGTTAGCCATTAAAAGGTATCAACCACTGAGGACTCTCAACTCTAAATATTTTTCTATCTACTGGCTAACACGGTACAAAGATATACATCTTTACTGTATCAAAATGGAGGATACCAGAATGTACCGCATCTTTATGGAACCAAAACCACTTCTGAAGAAACGTGCACAAATGGACAGCGATATTTTTTTCTTATCTAAATGCAAAAAGGAGAATTTAATTCCCAAAGGACTCTGGATTACAAACCCAATTCTTCACACTTACAATACCCATTATCAGGGGCGGAACTATCGTGGAAGCAGGGGAAGCAGCTGCCACAGGGCCCGGGCTAGCAGGGGGCCCGTCCCTGCTGCAGCTGTCTCCCCTGCGGCTGCGTTCTGCCGCCCCCGGCCTGAGTCGGCGGCTCCCTGTGCCAGCTGTCAAGCTGACAGCCGGTGCAGAGAAGCTGCTGCGTGCCGTCTCCCAGGAATCAATTGCACTGGTGTCTAGACAGACGCCAGTACAATTGAAGCTCTGACCGCCAGGTCAGAGCGACGTCTGCAGCGTGATCATGTCATGTGATCACGCTGCTGACGTCACTCGTCGGCGGCGCCCAGAAGGGTGAAGACTGGTGGTGAGTGTGCTCCACTGTGGAGCTGAAGATACCACCGAAGATTAACGGGGGCACATACTGTGTGAGTGTGTGTGTATGGGGGGGTTTAGAGTGGGGATGGGGGTTCTTTTATGTGTGGGGGGATTTGGAGTGGGGATGGGGGGGATACATTATGTGTGGGGGGGATTTAGAGTGGGGATGTGGGTTCTTTTATGTGTGGGGGGATTTGGAGTGGGGATGGGGGGATACATTATGTGTGGGGGGGATTTGGAGTGGGGATGGGGGTTCTTTTATGTGTGGGGGGTTTGGAGTGGGGATGGGGGATACATTATGTGTGGGGGGGATTTGGAGTGGCGATGGGGGGTTATTGTATGTGTGGGGGGATTTGGAGTGGCGATGGGGGATTATTGTATGTGTGGGGGGATTTGGAGTGGGGATGGGGGGTTATTTTATGTGGGGGGATTTGGAGTGGCGATGGGGGTTATTGTATGTGTGGGGGGATTTGGAGTGGGGATGGGGGGTTATTTTATGTGTGGGGGATTTGGAGTGGCGATGGGGGGTTATTTTATGTGTGGGGGGATTTGGAGTGGCGATGGGGGGTTATTTTATGTGTGGGGGGATTTGGAGTGGGGATGGGGGTTATTTTATGTGTGGGGGGATTTGGAGTGGCGATGGGGGCATTTAATATGTGTGGGGGGATTTGAGGGTACTGAAGAGTATGTATGAGGAAACAGTATGGGGGTATGAGTGCAGACAGTATGGGGAGCGAACGGGTGAATGTATGTGGACACAGTATGGGGAGTGAGGGTGATGGGATGTGTGCAGACACAGTATGGGGAGTCGGGTATGTGTGAGCAGACAGTATAGAGAGTGAGGGGGTAAATATGAGGACAGTATGCTGAACAGGGGGATGTGAGAGGAGACAGTGTGAGGAGGGAGGGGAATAGTGTGAGGTGACAGTATATTGCAGATATTTTTATTTAGGGGCATTATAATGACTCTTCTGTCTTTAAGGGCATCGTGCGGAGAGCGGAGAAGATGGAAATCTGCAGAGACGACTGTGGATGAGAAAACTCATCATGGGATCTGGACAAGATGAAGAAAAGGAGAACGACTCCAGAGACGACGTCATCTATAAGGTACCTGGATGTAAATATTATTTGTGAAATTGACTAATTCTCATGTCTTTATTTGTTAGGAGCATTAAAGGGGTTCTCCAGGTCTGTGTCACATAGAATGACTGCAGACTCAGCACAAACCTGGACAACCCCTTTAATGCTCCTAACATAAATAAAAACATGAGAATTAGTCAATTTCAGAATTCTCACAGTGCGCACTGCACGCTGTTAGGATTCTCTCATGCCGGTAATTTACATACATGCGGTCACGTGCTGACTAGACATGTGGCCTCACTCAATGAAAATGAACAGAGCGAGGCCGGGCACGTCTAGTCGGAATGTGGCCAGAAGTGTATAAATCACATGCTGGTGCTGACATGACCGTGTACTCTTGCCACCGGTAATGGAGAATCCTAAAAGTGTGCAGTGCATTCGTTGTGAGAATTCAGAAGCTGCAATGTCAGGATTCAGCTCTGCAGGTTCCAGCAGTCATCACATGGACACTTCACTCATATGCGATTTTTATACTTATGGTCCTGTGACAACGAGCTTCTCCTCTGCTTCTCTCAGTTTTTCACTGAACATTGAGAGCATTAGGGAGAGCAGCTCGTGGGTACATGACTAAGTGTGCAAATCGCATGTGTGCGGGGCGGGGGCCAGGACACAGCGGGCCACATTAGAGGCCCCAGGAAGCAGCAGGCCCCTAATGGGGCCCTAGGAAACAGCAGGCCCATTAGGGGCCTAGGTCCAAAGGAAGCAGCAGGCCCCATTAGGGCCTAGCTCCAAAGAAAACTGCAGGCCCCATTAGGGGCCTTGGGCCCCAGGAAACTGCAGGCCCCAGGAAACAGCAGGCCCCATCAGGGTCCTAGGGCCCCAGGAAACTGCAGGCCCCAGGAAACTGCAGGCCCCAGGAAACAGCAGGCCCAATCAGGGTCCTAGGGTCCCAGGAAACAGCAGGCCCCTAATGGGGCCCCGAAAACAGCAGGCCTCTTTACAGTGCTGCAGATGGCGACCAAAATGGTCGCCAAAGCGGCTAAAAATTTGCAAATGGCGACTGGATTATTCAACCCTGCCCATTATGCAAAAAACCTTTGTCACAGGACGTCTGAGAGACTTAGGAACCATCTTTTGCATGTCTGCTACAGCATAAGGAGTAAAGTCCAAGAGCAATTTGAAAGCCTAAGGAAAACACTTACAGAAACCACAGAACAAAAATTACAACAATACTATAACAAACTACGGACCTTTCTGATTCATAACAAAGAAAAGAAACTACACAGATTGCGTCTCAATTCCGGACTCTATACAAACAGATCCAAAACAAAGCCAAAACCTGACAACTCTGACAACCACTCCATTCCAGACACAAAAGCATCTAACTGTGTCATCAATCTCTCGGATTACAAACCCAACATGGTGGAGCTGGCCGTGCTTTCTAGAGGACTCTCATTTTGTCCCACTAAGGCCCTGGATAAAACTGAACTCTGCAGTGATATGGAACATTTTTTCAGGAGACTGCGCCTGAGGGAATACTTCAATGATACAGAAGATTCAGAAAACACTCGGACTGAAGGAAAAGGGATCTCAACAACCAAGAAGAGGTCAGACTGGACACCTCCTCCTGGACGCAACCCTCATTTGGATAAATATATAGACTCATTCAGATATTTGATAAAATCCACCATCATAGACACCAACAGGAGACAAGCATCCAACATCAGTGCCCAGGAGAGAAAGGCTATACAGTCTCTGAAAACCAACAAAGAAATCATCATTAAACCTGCTGACAAGGGAGGTGCAATAGTCATGATGAACACATCAGACTATATGAAGGAAGCAAACAGACAACTTACGGACACACGCTACTACAGAAAACTGGAGTCGGACCCTACACAGGACTATTACAAGGAACTAAGCAAGTTGGTATCTTGTCTGTCTGACAAATCCATAAGAGCCGATGACCTGATACCAGAGAGTCCAAGAACAGGGAAGTTCTACATGCTTCCCAAAATCCACAAAGCCGGAAATCCAGGGAGGCCGATTATTTCATGTGTGGACACCCTTACTGAGCAGGTATCTGGATGGGTAGAGGGCATTCTTAAACCCCTGGTAAAGGATACACCCAGCTACATTCAGGACACAACTGACCTACTGAATAAACTAGCAGCAATAGGTCCTCTACCAGAAGGAACCATCCTGGCCACCATGGATGTGGAATCCTTGTACTCTAATATCCCACACCAGGATGGATTAAATGCCTGCAAAGACTTCATGAAAAACACCGGGAATGATGCTGATTCTGTGGTGAAACTCACAAAATTCATCCTCACCCACAATTACTTTGAATTTGACAACAAGATCTATTTACAGGAGACTGGCACAGCTATGGGAAGTAAAATGGCTCCTCAGTATGCAAATCTTTTCATGGCCAAGCTTGAAAGCGACTTTCTGTCATGTCCCATCAGGCCTCGGGCCTACTACCGCTACATTGATGATATCTTAATCATCTGGACGGAGTCTGAGCAACAGCTAAAGACGTTCCATGAACAGTTCAATCAATTTCATCCCACCATCAACTTAACACTCAACTACTCCAGCACTGAAATTAACTTTTTGGACACCATCATTAAGCTAAAGAACAATGAAATAGAGACATCCCTGTATCAGAAGCCAATCGACCGTCCAACATACCTTAAATGGGACAGTTTCCATCCAAAACACATAAAAAACTCTATTGTCTACAGCCAAGCCATCAGATACAACCGTATATGTTCCAACCCCATGGATAGAGATGAACACCTTGGTCGCCTTAGAAAGACCTTTTTAAATCAGGGCTACCATCCAAGAACAATTGAAAACCAAATTACAAGAGCCACCAGAATATCAAGGAATCACCTGCTACATTACAAAGCTAAAGAAGAAAATAACTGGGTGCCTCTAGTGGTCACCTACAATCCAAATCTGGAGGTGCTAAGGGAGCTGCACGGAAACTACAACCTTTACTACAAAAAGATGCCCGATTACAATCCATATTTCCAGATCCCCCTCTACTGTGTTTTAGGCAGCCCCCAAATCTAAGAAGCATCATTGTCAGAAGTTCCCTGTCCTCCCCAACAGCGGCAGGAACCTCTCCTTGCAACCAGAAGAAATGCAAAACTTGTCCATTTATAATGACCACGGACAAGATAAAGATCCCCAACTCCCATCGGGACTACAAGATACCAGGTACTTTCAGCTGCATCACATCTAATGTGGTGTACCTAATTATATGTACTAAATGTCCAACTGGGGGTCTGTATGTGGGGGAGACCGGGCAAAAACTGAGAACAAGGATGAATTCTCATCGCCACACAATAAGAGAAAAAAGAATGGATCTACCTGTGGCAAAACATTTTTGCTCCCCTGATCATAGCTTGCTAGATATGAAAATACTTGTACTCAGAGGCAATTTCACATCTCTGAGACAAAGAAGAATTTACGAATACAAATTGATGGTGACCTTTGACACTCTTAATGCTGGAATGAACCTATCACATGGATTTATGGCCTACTACATCAATTAAGGAATTTACTCCAAATACCCTGTGAAAACATCACAAAACATTACCAGACCCCAATCAGAGGGTAAATAAACTTTCACACTCCTTATCTATAAACTGTTCCAAAATTTATGCTCATCCCTCTGCCATAATGACTATTCTGCTTCACGTCACTTGTCCTACCTATTGCATTGTTCCTGTGCTGTGTTGTGTATAAATATGTGATTCTTCAGATTTTGTATTAGTTCAGCCTGATGAAGAGACCTGCGTAGTCTCGAAAGCTTGCAATTTGTTACCATCTTTTCAGTTATCCATTAAAAGGTATCAACCACTGAGGACTCTCAAGTCTAAATATTTTTCTATCTACTGGCTAACACGGTACAAAGATATACATCTTTACTGTATCACTAGTTACCGGCAGGCACACAGACCTAAGGCAATAGCGCAGCTGTTAGCACAAGATGCCTTAGTTTTGTGCCCTACACACTGCACAGACCCCAGGAATCCGCATACTGCACAGACTCCAATCACCATAGGTCCCCATATGCGCTACCTAGTCTCATACATACTAAACATGCTGCTTCTAGCTGCAGCCTGGGATTTAGGAGACATACAGTCAGCTCCATGGCGACCTGTTACCTACAGCAGCCGCTTTCCTAAATCATACAAAATATCAAACCCCATTCTCCTCACCTTTTAGCCAGATCTTGCACAGTGCAACCACACTTCCCAGCAAGTACACGCAAGAATACTAGTTTGACCAATCACAGCGCCTTTATGTGTGGAGACTTATGGGAAGTGTAGTCTCTGTGATTCTCAACATACACACACACACACACACACACACACACACAGCGGTCAGACTCACCTCTCCACGATCCAGCAGCTTTCTTCTTCTCACTTCCTCTCACACATTGAGTGGCGCTGGTGTTATGAGTTCTGCTCTGCCGCCCCCTGGGTGCTGCCGTCTGAGACAACAGCTCAACTCGCCTCATTATAGCGGCGCCCCTGCGTACCGGATACACTGACGTGTGAAAGAGGCTTTATAATCTTCAGACAGTGTCAGGTCGGTGCCATTACACTGATTACAATGATACCTTGGTTAATGAAATCCATCTTGTGGTTATTTAATCTTTATTTTCAGTTTTGTGTTAATGATATGTTCGTGCTCCATGGTGGCGTCTTTATGTGGTGCTCTTATTAGGTATACATAATCAAGACTGCTGACAGGTCACTAATCCTTCCGTGACCTGTCCCCTAGTTTACATAATGAATATTATATATAGATTGCAAAAAAAAACCAACCCTACTTCAGGCAGGCGCCAGCGCTACAGCATAATCGCATTTTACTGGGTATGTAATTAATGTTTGAGGTTATCCTGATATTCCTTAAAAAAAATCCATTTGAAAATGGCTCCAGCCGAGCCTGCACAGTAGCGGCATTCACAGATCTGCAATGACAACAGGGGACTCCTGCAGTTGTCATGCCAACCCATTGGCACCCCACGGTCATGTGACAAGGGCGCCGATGTGTGGGACTAGTGATGCGCTTCGGAGATTGACAACAGCATTTCACATTTTTAACAACAGCGAGTGGATTTCATCAGCTGACATGTGCTGGAAAATATGCGGCCTCAGCGCCGGAGTCCGCATGGAATACAGGGACACGACCTATGACGTATATGTATACGTCATAGGACTTGATGGGGTTACCCACAGTCTGTCTAAAAAAAAATATATATAGAAAGTGTTCCTATGGCCAACAAAGGCAGATTTTCTTTTCGATAGAGATTTAGGAAACTATCTGTAATTCGGTGGATACAAGCAGCCTACATAAGCCTTCCTTCCCATCTGTTGGTTTTTAAGCAATTCCTGATCTGTTGGTAAAAAAAAAAAAAAAACACCACACAGAAAACAACAAAACAGTTGCTGACCCTGGTACAGACATTTGGGTTTCTAGTGGCAAATGCAGCCCTCTGTGAATCTTTCTGCTTGCCCATTTTTACTACTTCCACGAGTCCATCACCTCAACTTCGAGAACGTACTGGTCACTTTCTGCAAAATGTATCTCACCTTTTAACAACAGGTGTCATTGTCCCAAGATGTCAGTATTGTTCCCGTCATCGTCAGCAGATTTTGGCCGCATTCAGTATTTGGTCAGTATCTTACCTCAGTAATTAGCATTTTACCTCAGTATTTGGTCAGTATCTTACCTCAGTAATTAGCATTTTACCTCAGTATTTGGTCAGTACCTTACCTCAGTAATTAGAATTTTACCTCAGTATTTGGTCAGTATCTTACCTCAATAATTAGAATTTTACCTCAGTATTTGGTCAGTATCTTACCTCAGTAATTAGCATTTTACCTCAGTATTTGGTCAGTATCTTACCTCAGTAATTAGCATTTTACCTCAGTATTTGGTCAGTATCTTACCTCAGTAATTAGAATTTTACCTCAGTATTTGGTCAGTATCTTACCTCAGTAATTAGAATTTTACCTCAGTATTTGGTCAGTATCTTACCTCAGTAATTAGCATTTTACCTCAGTATTTGGTCAGCATTTTACCTCAGTAATTAGCATTTTACCTCAGTATTTGGTCAGTATCTTACCTCAGTAATTAGAATTTTACCTCAGTATTTGGTCAGTATCTTACCTCAGTTATTAGAATTTTACCTCAGTATTTGGTCAGTATCTTACCTCAGTTATTAGAATTTTACCTCAGTATTTGGTCAGTATCTTACCTCAGTTATTAGAATTTTACCTCAGTATTTGGTCAGTATCTTACCTCAGTAATTAGAATTTTACCTCAGTATTTGGTCAGTATCTTACCTCAGTAATTAGAATTTTACCTCAGTATTTGGTCAGCATTTTACCTCAGTATTTGGTCAGTATTTTACCTCAGTTTGTGTAAGCTAAAAGCGGCAGTGGGTGATAAATCCAGAAGTGCTGACGTGTTTCTATTATACTTTTCCTCTGATTGTTCCTCTCCTGGTTTTGGCTTACACATACTGAGGTATACAATACTGACCAAATACTGAACGTGTGAATGTGGCCTTAATGTTCTGGCTGATCCGTATTGGTTTTTCTGTAACATATTCTTAATTTCTATAATTGATACATCGCCATCTAGTGGAGACATCTGATATTTCAGTAATCATCACCGAGTTGTTGATGTTTGGATTCTACTTGTCAGTGCTTGAAGAGATATTCATGTTTCGGTAAGTTTCATTCCATGGCATCTTTAAATGTTACCAGAATTACGACTACATAACTTCAAAAAATAAGCACGAAACACAAGCCCAAAAAGGAGTTTTTTTTAGCCCAAAAAGTATAACTTCATTCAATAAAATAATAATACACAAATACCACATATAAGATGTGGGGACATATGTATAATGCAAACCAACATGCCAGCACTGGTCTAACCATATGCATATAGAGGACACCGATTGCCTTATAATGTATACAGGAGAATAAAACCCTCCCCAAATAACAGAATAGGTTGCCCTAACATAGAGAATATAGTGTGGAGCCTACATGTGTTGATGATGAGCTGTGGTGTCATTTACATCAGAAGTCTTGCTCCAGTCACTGATTGGGGTAAGATTTGTGGTGAGGCACATAGGGGTATGCACCTCTTACTGAATTGTCAGTGTCTCCCCCATCAAGATCAGCGGTAACGTCACCGGTCTTGGTGAATCGGGGCCTAGGGCTTTTTTTTCCTGATCTGACAAATGTAGCACAAACCTCAATTACAGATCTCCCGTTAATTATTTTCACTAATTTTACACAGTGCAGACCCAACCAGTTTGCGTGTAGGTGTAAAGGAAATCTTCCAATGTATTCACCAGAAATACTCACAACCTAGGAAAATAATGAGGCTTGCATGCAACGTTGTATGTTAATGGTTAACCATGGTTATTAAAATTGCACTAATTTTCAGTCTTTATTCATTTTCAGGCACCATGATATATAGTTTTCAGCCTGATCGAGGTTTCACTTGTGGGAGTGTGCCTCAGTGAGTCCACTTTCACACGTTCAGTATTTTACCTCAGTATTTGGAAGCCAAAATCAGGAGAGGAACAATCAGAGGAAAAGTATAATAGAAACACGTCACCACTTCTGGATTTATCACCCACTCCTGGTTTTGGCTAACACATACTGCTGTAAAAAACTCACTAAATACTGAACGTGGCCTAAAGTGTGCGTAAAACGCCCTCCCTGCTGCTATCTCTAACACACAGAGAAGAGAGAGTGGAGCAGAGAGCAGTCAGAACCAGAAGCACCAATGGATTTTTTTTGCAGAACACTCAACTGCACAAACCTTCTGCTGCAACGTTTTAGAGAGGACATTTCACTATATTTTTAAACTGAATATGTCACTTGCGTAATGGTGCCCAAACAACGGGCAGCATGAATCAGAGCCTGACTGCACAACTGCAGTCACGTTTGTGATTCTCTGAAACACTCTGGCATTTCAGAGAAAATAGTCAGAAGAATAAGAGCCAAAGCCATAGACGAGACTAATCTGGTGGCGCCTGCCCGAATCAGCTTCTCCCAGCACCGCTCCATGTAATATGACAGGTCTCGCAGGGGGTGACACTAGACTACTATTGTCTATGGCTATGGTACCCAGATAGATCTTCTAACTATATTTTTTCTGAAGCAAAGGAAGAAAGCAGGCATATTTTGGTAACCCAGTTTATACACTACCATATAACTGACCAACCAATCTGATAGACAGTGGCAAACATGGTTGTTTTACCTTGTTTTTGGAACATATGTTTAAAAGCCAAAAATCTCCAAATGGGACAGGTTTTGTTCTCAAATCCCGACACAACAGACTATTGGCATTGCAAGTAAATGGATTATTATTATTTAATGCAGTGACAAAAATCATCATGGAATAATGAACACAATGCAAACTTAAAAGGGGTTGTCCGGCCTTGGGGTACAAGTCGACAATCATTCTACAAATACAGACTTGTGACTCCTCACACTGTGACGTAAGGATTCTTCGGTGCCGGCAGCGATAGGCACATGACCGCAAGTATATGAGTTGCATACATGCAGTCAGGTGCCTGTTAGACGTGTGAAACCTCACTCAATGTTAGGATATTGAACAAGGTTGGACACGGCTAGCCTGACTATGGCTGGAAATTTGTTGTCACATGACCACCTGCTGCCAGCACATCCTCACTGTGCTCTGTGAAGATTTACAAATCTGCAGTCACAAAGAATGACTGCAGACTTGTACCTTAAACCTGGATAACGCCTAAAATCCATGGCATATTCCTTTGGATTCTGAATGGAAAACCAAAAAGTTAGCTCCACTAAATGAGATTCACTTGCATATCTGATGTCCAACACGTTGCAAAAATCCAAGTTTAGGCTGTGTGAACATAACATTAGGTTTATACACATTATAAAAGTGGAGTCCGCTGCTCTTCCCAATTCCCTCTTTTTACCAAAGATCAGCGCCTCTTGCTCAGGTAGAGCAGGTCCTGTATTATACTACAATCACACATGCATTTTTTGAGCCAAATAATAGAGTTGACCCACAAGAAAAGGCCACAAAAACAAGGCCCCAATTCATCAAAGCTATTACGCTTTTGAAAAGTTTTTTGCACATGGAGTGGTGTAAAAGGTTTTGGCATTTTTGGCTATGTCAAAATAGGCGAAGCTGGCGTGATCCAACATCTCGTCTAATTTGAGACGGGTTGTGTCGTTCCTTATGCCAGAAATTTTACTCCAGTCTATGACTGTAGTAAGATTACTATAGAAAAGGGATATATGACACTCCTGGTGAGTGATTCTGGTGCCCAGTTAGGATTTAAACCCGTAATCCCTTAGTAGCAACAAACCTGGCACTCGGGATAGTTTGATTGTCTAACAGATTTATTGGCAATCCACAATTTAACGTTTCGGTCTGTTTAGACCTTCATCAGAATGGACTGACGTGCGAGAACTGTCAGAGAAGAGCGCTGACACAAGGCGATCCATATCACTGGAGAAACGTGCCTTTCTCCAGCAATTCAGATCGCCTTGTGTCAGTGCTCTTCTCTGACAGTTCCCACATGGCAATCAGTTCGGATGACCGAAACGTTAAATTGTGGATTGTCAATAAATCTGTTAGACGTCCAAACTATCCCGAGTGCCAGGTTTATTGCTACCATTGTAGTAAGATTAGTGGGGAGGTGTACAGTGGTGCACACCATAGTCAGATGCTCCTCATTCACCAACACATCTGACTCCAACGCGCACCCTTATCAAGGCCGGAGTGAACAACGCTTGTCTTGATGAATCGGGAGTCAAAGTGTTATTCTAGCTTTGCCATTAATTTTCCCTGCACTCAAATGTATTAAGCTTAGAAATCGATCCTCCACGTTCTAGTAATCCAGTATCGAGTAATCACAAGCAGAAGCTTTATTTTCCATTCATGAGTATGACCAGACGTACGTAGAAATTTATACAGGATTCAAATAAAAAGCAAACAGATATTGCATTTGTCCAGCCTTGGTTTTATTTTATTTTCACTAGTTAAACTGAGATTTAAGAACATTTAAGAGTTTCCTAACATTTTCTCACCACTAATACGGAACATAAAATGCAGTTGTTCACTGTATAACATTATTTAGATAACACGGCAGACAAAGTCACTTTTTCTTATGCCAGTTTTAGATCTTATTGCACATAACTTGGAGTTTTCTCCCTCTAGAATATCTTACAATTACGCGAGTTACGTTTCCAGTTTGTTCTTTCATGATACTACAAAAAATTAATACAAGTGATAAAAACATTAAAAGACTGAAGCTTTGGGTATGACGGTCTCAAAGTTCTTTGGTTCAAAGTAAATAAATATAAGATTTGTACAGAAAAAAAAAAGATGTTGGCAAGAGTTTAATAGAAGTCTTATGGGAATATTAAAATACACCTTAAAAAAAACAAAAGCACACATAAAAGCGGATTTATCTAGACTTGTGCTATATGCGTCAGTTTTAAACAGATGTTCAGGGAGTAAGTACGCCTGTTAATAAATGTAGTACATTGTTGCCTGTTTATTCGCCAGAATTTCTAGGAATACAACTTCCCAATAAATCAGCCATCACTTGAATGGAAACGAAATACCAGCCACTGCCTGTGGACAAGAGTGGTGCTCTTTTTAATCTGAAACAACTCCTAAAAGTGTATTTATATAGAACTATACAACATATTTTGAGAACATGTCTACCTGAACACTAGAATTTGGCTTCGAACAGCAAAGGGTTAGGTTTCAACGGCGTGTTTTTGAGGCTGAGGATTTTAAGCAGAATTTCTGCACCAGTTATCCAATTTAGGTAACGGGTACTTTTTTATACATGTGAATTTTTTTTTTAGCTGTGGATTTTGGATTTTTTCAGGTATCAAAATTGCACCACAGGTCAATTTTTGCACAGTGGGTATGAGAGCTATAAAAATCTCTTCCACTTCATTGGAACTGTAATAGGGGTCTTTCCACATGTAAATACACAAGA
Organism: Oophaga sylvatica; assembly: GCA_033576555.1. Lineage (NCBI taxonomy): Eukaryota > Metazoa > Chordata > Amphibia > Anura > Dendrobatidae > Oophaga > Oophaga sylvatica. The sequence goes on from JARQOD010000004.1 coordinate 122,972,927, forward strand.
TTTAAGCACCATGGAAACTTAGCCTTAGAAGTTCTCTTTTTCTACCTGGAGGGCCTGTACTATTCCATTTGTTTCATACAGAAGAGTTGGCTAAGAACAATGTCTACTCTGAACTGCGGACTGATGCACCATAGCATACATCACTGTATTAAAGAGATATTCCTTGTCCATAATCTGTCATCTGATGAAGAAGTATGAACTCCGACGCAGGTGAGGTATTCTAGAGCGGTAATATGCCCAAGGCCTTATAGTAAAGTTACATTAACATTGCTTAAAGGGAATTTGTCAGCAGGTTTTTGCTATGCAATCTGAGAGCAGCATACTGTTGGGGCAGTGATTTACTAACTGGGCTGTGTTTTGCTGTTTGGATACAATCAGTGTTTTATCAGCAGCAGATCATCACTGCAAGTCTAAGTGCCTCGTGCCCCCTAGTGCTGCATAGATTAGCTGATTGGTGGAGGTCTAGGTCCGGGGACTGCCATTGATCAGTCAAAACACTGTTCTGAAGTGCACGCATAAGGGGTGGGGTGGGGGGGTTCAGACTCAACAGTGAGTCTAAGGGTCTATACACCACTGTGTGAGTTAATGTACAGACCTATAGACTTACTATTAAACTTGAGGAGCGTTCTGTGCACCCAACTCTCTCATGCAGAAGTGTCGAACTTCAGAACAGTGTTGTGACCGATCCATGGTGGTCCGGTGGCCAAGACCAACACTATGCAGCGCTTGAAATATCAAAACACTTTTACAAAATGACAGCTACACTTTAAAATTTATTTTACCTTTACCAACACATTTATATCAAGAGAGGGAATAAAGTAAGAAAAGTATGAAGAATAGCCCACGATGCAATAAGTGATTTAAACCAGTCAACCACTGTTCATCAGGTTCTCCATAGACGAAGCCCCAAATGTCTAGCTGTAGATGCTGTAACAAACCTCTAGGACCAGATTCTGAAGAGTTTGTGAGTGTTAGAAGGGTAAAAAGAGTAATGATCTGGCCTAGAGTGAGAACTCTTAATGAAGCCTCGCCGGCTGTACAATGTGGACACTTTGGTTTCCCAGTCGGATAGTCCAAGAAGCTGTTGGACTATTAGTGGGACTCTTCAAATCTTGGACAAATGTATTATTGCACTATCTGCTTAAACCCTGAGTTATAATTTACCTAGTGAAATGCAGTGGAAAATGCAGATTATGTAATGGGGGAAAATGTTATTTGTTGTCAGTCATCCACGGTTACAATTTACAGAAATGTTTTTATTGTAAGGCTTTTGAAATATAAGAGCTTTCCAAAAAAGAAGAAATCATTTAGTAGCCAACTCTTTTTATGCTTTACGATTGAGTAACAAAGAGTTGAGTTTGGCACGGTTCAGAAAGTCAAAAACAAAAAACAACATTCTGCGATGACAGAATCATCAGATCTGTTAAAAGTTTGCTTTACACCAATGGCACACAAAGCTTCATGGACAGACTCCAGACACTCATTGTATATTTGTCTACAGTTGTAATATAAAGGATCTACCAATCACAATAATATTGTATAAACAGCGAGGTAGAAGTGCAGGCTAAAAATTAACTTTTAATATCCGCCCGTAAAAAACATAAGGTTCAATTATGTTGCAAAAAAAAAACACCATTAAAAATACTAACCACCACTCTCAATGTGAAAAAAACGGTATAAAATCGTCTATGCCATAGACTTATTAATAAACACACAATTGGGATCATACAAATCCATATATCTCACATAGGTATATAGTATAGAGACCCCAGGTAGGAAATATGTCACAGTCACCACTTCCTATTGATATACCAAATTTGTATGCATGTCAAGTCACCAATTATCATTGATATGCCAAATTTGTCTCATATCCAATACATTTCATGTGCACCTTGAAATGAATAATTGCACATATCAAATACAGAACGATCTCACCACTTATGAATATCCACCGTTACTTCCATCAATGGGGGAGGTTTTCTGAAAACACCAAACATTACCCAAACCATGTGGATATATGTGGCTGAAAAAGCTGAAGGATCCCGACGCGTTTCTCTGGCTAGATCATCATGGGAGAGTTATGCCGTGTTATGCCATTTCATATCAGGCGGGCGCCTGATAACATGTATTAGTGTGACGGGTGACCGCATCTTTAACAGCTGATATGAAATGGCATAACACGGCATAACTCTCCCCTGATGATCTAGCCAGAGAAAACGCGTCGGGAGTCCTTCAGCTTTTTGAGCCACATATATCCACATGGTTTGGGGTAATGTATGGTGTTTTCAGAAAACCTCCCCCATTGATGGAAGTAACGGTGGATATTCATAAGTGGTGAGATCGCTCTGTATTTGATATGTGCAATTATTCATTTCAAGGTGCACATGAAATGTATTGGATATGAGACAAATTTGGCATATTAATGATAATTGGTGACTTGACATGCATACAAATTTGGTATATCAATAGGAAGTGGTGACTGTGACATATTTCCTACCTGAGGTCTCTATATTATATACCTATGTGAGATATATGGATTTGTATGATCCCAATTGTGTGTTTATTAATAAGTCTATAGCATAGACGATTTTATACCGCTTTTTTCACATTGAGAGTGGTGGTTAGTATTTTTAATGGTGGTTTTTTTTTTTGCAACATAATTGAACCTTATGTTTTTTAAGGGCGGATATTAAAAGTTAATTTTTAGCCTGCACTTCTACCTTGCTGTTTATACTATATTTGTCTACATCAGTCAGACGGACTCTATTCTGCTTATAGCACGACTCACAGAACCCAATATCACAACAAGGTTTTATGCTGGCAGCTTTTCTGATCGCTACTTCCATTCCTCGGTCATTCCAATAGTTCACAACCTACACCTAGGAAATGAAATCATCCAGAATACATGTTCGGCCCCCCACCCTTTACCCCTCACTCTTGTTGATCACTACTAAGCACCAAAAATATCGGAGAGGACCGCTAGATGCATATTGTTGGGCGACACTACCGGCAATCAAATCAACCGTCTTCCTCACATCTTGGACTCCATAGCCTATTTACTAAAATTAACTATTCTACCAGGATCTCAGTTTTTAATTTGGGATTCACTGACTCACATGTCTGGCTAATGACAATATGAGACTGTAGAGAATGGAAAGAACTTTTCATCACTTAGACCTTAATATAAATTCATTATTTCAAGAACTCAGTGATGTAGATAATAATCAAAAATATTTGGCTAAATGGCAGTAGAAAAACACATCATTCCCCATTATAGACACCTGTGAACAGAATATATATTAAAACAAATTTATGGTAATTCAATATTTTTTAATATATTCCCGGTATGGCACTGGAAGTCTGAAGAACAGAGACTATCAGAGTTATTGTGAGATGTTGATGGGATCTATTAACTCAATGATAGATCCTTAAAGAGAACCTGTTATGTGAAAAAATGCTATTAACCGGTCAAGAGACCTGTGGTGGGCCATACTTGGACTACGAAGTGCGGATGTGGGAAACTGGCCTAATACAAATTGTGCCATAAAGTCTAACAAGGTCTCCCAGTTAAATTGTGATTATTATACATAATCCAAACTCTACATAAAACTATGTATCAAAATAGTTTCTTAATAAGTAGTGCACCCATGAGTTTTGAAAAGCAATATTGGCTGGTGAATAAGGGGCATTTGCTTCCGAAAATGCTTACTATACTAACTAAAACCATCCCTGTTATCGCCATTGAAATACTTTAGTGAAATGCTGCAGCAATAATAGTAATATCAAAACCATAGAAAAAGCAAAAGGTATCTTCAAGTTTTTACAAACAATACAGGCGATCCTGCAAAATCTGTGCGGAGATGATTCACTAATGAAAATAGTTAGGAGCAGTACGATGCCTCTGGAGCAGTGCGTGTAACAGCACAGGAGGATTAAAGAAAAGGCAGCACAAAGGGAGTTGGATCAGAGGCACCGAAGGTACACGTAGTTCTCAATAGGCAGTGATGCTCTGTTTCTTAATCCTATGGGGTAAAGGCGCCCTACACATTAGATAGCTATGTGCCTGACAGCTGTCTGTATGAGATCGCTGCCGCCATACTCTTCTAGCAGCAGCTAGTTTCCTGGTACAGAAAAGGATCAACTGTTTGAAACCAACAGGCTGGACCCTTCTCTTTCCTGACACCATGTTTCACAGGTGAATCAGGAGGCCTCATACTCTGTTGGTCAATTCTAGGTTTGGCTGGTTTTAATGTAATGTTTATAGGGACCTTAGCTGTCAAAACTTGTACCACTTTAAACAGGTTCACTCAAGAATTTCCAGGATTTAGAAAAATGCACAAATAGATGAATCCCATGTAGGGTTGTTCAGGACTAAAAAAATTGATGACATACACAAATATCAGATCGGTGGGGTTTAGACACTTGGCATTCCCACTGCTCAGTAGAAGCTTAGAGCTGTGGCCATATAAAGCTCACAGTGTATGGACCTGGAACATCACAGCTCTGTCTAGTATGCAGTCGCTGTTCTTGGATACTGCAGCTCAGATCCCTTTGAATTGTATGCGAGATGGATCTGCAGGACCCCAGAACAGCCACTATAGAGCACAGAGCTTGGAGCTCTGGCTCCAAACACTATCCAGCTCCAGGTACCGCCAATATCACCTGAGCTGTGGGGGAGCCAAGTGTCAGATCGCCACCGGGCTGATTTTCATGGCCAATCCCAAAAAGATAGATAATCAATACTTTAATGCACTTCTACAACTCTGATGATTTATCAGAACCCTATTTCAAGCTTAGAAGGAATGTAATGGTCATCCAATAGGCAAGAACAGGCATGGCAGGCAATAGGGTTGGATGAGGAGCACCAAAAGGCCTGTTTAGATCAGTGTGTACTCATCTTCAATATTAAGGAGTGTTTGTTATGCTCCTCTGAATAGACATAATTAAGATCCAGTATGTGATCACCATAAATTAAACTATTTGCCGCAGGAAGTCAGAGCCTAAATATAAGTATGAATACCCTGCTTATGGCCATAGAGGTGATTAGCATAGAAACAAAAAACATCTTGTGCCTTCTGTGCTAAAAAGAGGCAATGGATTTGCCATTGTACTTACACAATATATATTACATAATATATATATTGGAATGTTGGTCCGTATTTCAGGTTATGGCACCGATGTTGTCATCCTTGTGTGCATTTAGTGGTTTATGTTTAAGTAAGGCTCACAAGTAAGTGACTTTTGGCAGTCAGGATGATGATTCCCAATTGGCTAACTGCGGTATGTGTATTAAACTATCATTAATAGGCAAATGCAGAAAAGTTACATTGAGTTGTTGGCAGGTAAGTCATAAAGTCAAGGCTCGCGATAACAAAAAGTTTAGACTGATGTAAATGTATGTATGGATATGTGCAACAGTTTATGGGTCCTGCTAAATGGGGCCTTTCTTGCCGTCAGTAAAAACTAAAGCAGATTTTACCATAAAGCGGCTGTCCTGCGCCATACCGGTCCATGAGCTGAGTCTGGTATTGAAACCTAGACTCGTTAAAGGGGTTGTCCACTACTAGGACAGCTCCTCGTCAGTCTGAATGTTCGCCCGCGTTAAAATAAAAACACCTATAATCACCTCCTGTGCTGGAGCCATTCCAGAGGTGTTGGTACCAATGTTCCCAAGGCTCACGTGAGGTTTTTAAGTCACGTGAGCCCAGTGCACTATCAGCACTGGCATCACTATCCTCGCCTCCAGATGAAAAAGTAATCAAGAAGAAGTGAGAGCTGTGGCTGGCCGCTCACTTCCTCTTGATTACTAATATGTTCAACGGAGGACAGTGACGCCAGCGCTGATTGGGCGCAGGTCTCGCGCTGGAACGGCGCCGGCTCGGGAGGGGAGTATAGGTGTTTTTATTTTAATGGAGGCAAACATTCAGAGTAACAAGGGGTATCCTAGTAGTGGACAGTCCCTTTAAAGTGAATGTGACAGTGAGGCAATACTATATAGCTCATGGACATACGCAATACACTTCTGAAAAAAAAAAATAATAAAAGTCCTGGATGATCTTTTTGAAATCTGTCCAAAATAAAAATATATATTTATTGTATACATACTATTTTTTTTCCTTTTCTTACTCACTACTTGCTTTCATTTGTTTCAATGCCCAGCTCTCCTGATAATACTAATGAGGACGGCTACATAGTAGGTCTAAGTGAGATGCACAACCCTGTTGTACTGTAAAAATAAACCAAAATGTTTTCTATTGTATGGTCAAATAATACTTAAAAATAAAACCAGTTTTGAAAACCTATAAAAAATACTTTGTGTTCATCTTTAAACGGGTTTAAGACTTGCTTCCTTTCTCCTTCTGCATCCACAAGAGTGTGTGCGCGGGATTATAAGCCTTTATTGAAGTACACTCTCTCCAGGCCCGGGCTGCTCTCTCTAATTTGTGCTTGCAGTTCAGGCTCCAGTCGGGACACAGACATTGAGCTATATAAAAAAGGAAAAAAAAATATTTATTAACAAGGGAAGTGTAATCTCTGAGATGCAGCGGGACACAGACAATGATAACTAAGTAAGCTCAGTAGTGGAAAAGTTGAGAAAAAGGGGGCAGCTAACTTTTACTTGTACGGACATACTTATGATTGCACTTCTATTAAAACAAATAGCATATTTTACACAGGTCCTAACTGTCTTAAAGCAGTATAGAACAAATGTATTTAATTACAGCGAACCATAAAATGCAAAAAAAAAGTGGCAATTAGTGTAAAATTGTACATCTTTGTGCGATATTTGACACATTGGTCTCTTCCTCTTTTCTAACATTGATAAGTGCCTTATTAACATGCATAATTGCGATAATTAGACTTCAGATTAAATATTGGAAAGTGTACTACCTTCGTTAACTCATCAAAACTTCTGCAAGCCCGCATTTTTCCCAGTAGATGATGACTGTGTTATTCAGCCATCATGAGGCTCTAGAAGCTACGGGTGGAGTGGAGCTCCGTTTGCGGCTGTCAAATTGTTAAACACCGCTGTTAATATCAGACAGTGGCATTTAAAGCGTGGGGCATGAGGCGCATCACTGTATGTGGGTTTGTGAGACACTGTCATGATGGCCGGGGGTCTGCTGGAGACCTTGGTTTCTGTCATGACAGTGATCCCGTAAAAGCCAGCCTGGGAGACCCTGATTTTCGTTATACATAGCAGTACTGTAGTATTGCTGTGTATAGAAGAAGCCATTGGATGATCACAGGTTCAAGTCCCCTAAAGGGACTAACAAAAACAGTAGAAAGTGAAAAAAAAAGTTTTTAAAAACACAAAAAAACAAACATAAAAATGTTCAAATCACCCCACTTTGCCCCCATTAAAAATCTAGAAATAAAAATACACATATTTGGCATTGCAAAGTCCAGAAAAGTCTGATCGCTCAAAATATAAAATTAATTAACCCGATCGGCAAAGGGCGTAATGAGAAAATAGATCGAAACCCCGGAACTGTGGTTTTCGGCTGCCGTAACATTGTAATACAATGTATTAAGAGACAATCAGGACATTGTATCTACCGTATATACTCATGTATAAACCGACCCGTGTATAAGCCGACCCCCTAATTTTGCCACAAAAAACTGGGAAAACTTATTGACTCGCGTATAAGCCTAGGGTGAAAAATGATTATGCCCCCATATGATGCTCCACAGATTATGCCCCCATATGCTGCACAGATTATGCCCAATATGCTCCACAGATTATGCCCCCATATGCTCCAGATTATGCCCCCATATATTCCACAGATTATGCCCCGTATGATCTACAGATTATGCCCCCATATGCTCCAGATTATGCCCCCACATGTTCCACAGATTATGCCCCCATATGCTCCAGATTATGCCCAATATGCTTCAGAGATTATGCCCCATATGCTTCAGAGATTATGCCCCATATGCTCCAGATTATGCCCCCATATATTCCACAGATTATGCCCCGTATGATCCACAGATTATGCCCCCATATGCTCCAGATTATGCCCCCATATGATCCAGATTATGCCCCCATATGTTCCACAGATTATGCCCCCATATGCTCCAGATTATGCCCCATATGTTCCACAGTTTATGTCCCCATATGCTCCATATTATGCCCCCATATGCTCCAGATTATGCCCCCATATGCTGCACAATTATGCCCCCATATGCTGCACAATTATGCCCCATATTATAGGCCTCATATGCTGCTGCTGCAAAAAAAAATGACATACTCACCTCTCGTCGCTGGGGGCCAGGTGCCGGTGTCCTGAGCAGGCGGCGACAGCGGCGCGCTATGGGGGACAGGTGCCGGTGTCACCGCTCGCTCAGGACCCCGGCACCTGAGATATTTACCTGTCACCCGGTCCACCGCTGCGCTGCTCCCTCGGTCTGACTCCTCTGGCTGTGAATGATCTGGCAGAGGGCGGGGCGCGCACTAACGACGTCATTGCGCCCTCTGACTGAACATTCACAGTCGGAGGAGTCAGACCGAGGGAGCAGCACGCAACGGTGGCACGGGGACAGGTAAATATCGCTATACTCACCCCTCCGCCGGCGCAGTCTCTGCAGCTTCTCCTCTTCTCCCGGCACTCTCCGCAGCGCTTCAGTCCTGCAGCGGTCACGTGGTACCGCTT
>JARQOD010000004.1:122981680-123122451 GCA_033576555.1 Oophaga sylvatica
CCTTGATTTCTGACCTGTTTTCCAGGGTGAAAAACGCTACTTGGTTTACCAAGCTTAACCTCAGGGGGGCGTATAACCTTATTCGCATTAAGCACGGGGATGAATGGAAGACGGCATTTAACACCCCTGAAGGGCATTTTGAGTACCTTGTGATGCCCTTTGGGCTCACTAATGCTCCTTCCGTCTTCCAGTCCTTCATGAATGACATTTTCAGGGATTTTGTGGACAAGTTTCTGATTGTTTATTTGGATGATATCTTGATTTTTTCTAATGACTGGGACTCTCATGTGAAACATGTTCGAACTGTATTCCAGATTTTGAGAGAGAATGCTCTGTATGTGAAGGGATCAAAGTGTCTTTTTGGCGTACAGAAGATCTCATTTCTGGGATTCATTTTGTCCCCATCTGTTATTGAAATGGACCCGGTCAAGGTTCAGGCCATCTGTGATTGGGTCCAACCTACTTCATTAAAGGCTCTTCAGAGATTTTTGGGTTTTGCCAATTTTTATCGTAAATTTATTGGTAATTTCTCTGTTATTGTTAAACCATTAACTGATTTGACCAGAAAGGGGTTCTGATGTGGTGAATTGGCCTCCTGAGGCAGTCTCTGCGTTTCAGGAACTTAAGCAGAGATTCACTTCTGCTCCTGTTCTACGGCAGCCTGATGTTTCTCTGCCATTTCAGGTGGAGGTTGATGCCTCTGAAATTGGGGCAGGTGCCGTTTTGTCCCAAAAAGATCCAGAGACCTCTAAAAGTAACCCTTGTGCCTTTTTCTCTCGAAAATTTTCTCCTACTGAACGTAATTATGACGTGGGTAATCGGGAGTTATTGGCCATGAAGTGGGCTTTTGAAGAGTGGAGACATTGGCTGGAGGGAGCCAAACATCAGGTGGTGGTCCTTACGGACCATAAGAATCTGGTCTATCTGGAATCTGCCAAGCGACTCAATCCTAGACAGGCCAGGTGGGCCTTGTTTTTCACACGTTTTAATTTTGTGGTTTCCTTTCTTCCTGGCACTAAGAATGTTAAGGCGGATGCCCTCTCGAGGAGTTTCCTTGCGGACTCTCCTGAGCTATCTGATCCCTCTGTTATTTTGAAGGAGGGTGTAGTTCTTTCCGCCATCTCGCCTAATTTGAGATTTGCTCTGGAGGGGTGTCAGGAGGATAGGCCCGAGCGCTGCCCTGTTGGAAAATTGTTTGTCCCGGACCAATGGAAAAAGAGTGTGATGTCTGAGATTCATTGTTCCGCATTGGCTGGGCATCCCGGAATTTTTGGTACCAGAGACTTGGTTAGTCGGTCCTTTTGGTGGCCTACCTTGTCTCGCGATGTCAGGGAATTTGTGCAGTCCTGCGGGACTTGCTCTCGCTCCAAGCCTTGCTCTCGCTCTAGTGGTTTGTTGATGCCATTGCCTGTGCCCAAGAGACCATGGACCCATGTCTCTATGGATTTCATTTCCGATCTTCCTGTTTCTCGGAGAATGACCACCATCTGGGTAATTTGTGATAGGTTTTCCAAAATGATACATCTTGTGCCATTACCTAAGTTGCCTTCCTCCTCTGAATTGGTGCCGTTGTTCCTTCAGCACGTGGTTCGTTTACACGGCATTCCTGAGAACATTGTGTCTGACAGAGGAGTCCAGTTTGTTTCCAGATTTTGGAGGACTTTTTGTTCTAAACTGGGTGTTCAATTGTCTTTCTCCTCGGCATTTCATCCTCAGACCAATGGTCAAACTGAGAGAACAAACCAGACATTGGAGACTTATCTAAGATGCTTTGTGTCTGCTGATCAGGATGACTGGGTCTCTTTTTTGCCTTTGGCTGAGTTTGCTCTTAATAATAGGGCTAGCTCTGCCACTTTGATGTCTCCGTTTTTCTGTAATTCTGGTTTCACCCTCGATTTTCTTCAGGACAGACGGAGGCTTCTGTCTGTCCAGGTGTTGACTCTGTTGTTGAGCGTATGCAGCAGATTTGGGACCAGGTAGTGGAGAGGTTGTCCCTCTCTCAGGAGAAGGCCCAGCGGTTTGCTAACCGGCATAGGACTTGTGGTCCTCGGTTTAAAGTGGGGGACTTGGTCTGGTTGTCCTCAAAGAATATTCCTATGAGAGTAGCATCTCCTAAATTTAAGCCTAGGTTCATTGGACCTTATAAGATCATGGAGATTATTAATCCTGTTTCTTTTCGTTTGCTTCTTCCAGGGACATTTAAGATCCATAACGTGTTCCACAAGTCCTTGTTGAAGAGGTTTGTTGAGCCAGTGGTTCCTGCTGCTGTGCCTCCTGACCCTGTTTTGGTTGAGGGCAATCTGGAGTATGTGGTTGAGAAAATATTGGATTCTCGTTTTTCTAGACGAAGACTCCAGTATTTGGTTAAATGGAGAGGTTATGGTCAGGAAGATAATTCTTGGGTGTTTGCTTCGGACATCCATGCTAGGAGACTTATCCGTGCGTATCATAGAACTCATCCTGACCGACCTGGTTGCTCAAATGAGGGTTCGGTGACCCCTCCTCAAGGGGGGGTACTGTTGTGAATGGGTTTGAGATGAGTTCTGAGCAGAGGCTCCCTCTGGTGGTTACAAGCGGTACTAGTGAGGATTGGGAATCAGGTGTTACTGATTGGTCTTATTTAAGGGAATCATTTTCCCATCAGGGTTGCCGGTGATCAATTGTTCTGGTCTGAATCCTTCTTTCCAGTTTCCCTTGTAGCCTGCTGTGTCGTGTCTGCATCTCCTGCTATCAGATAAGACAATTTCTTATTGTGTGTTTTTGCTATATTTTTGCATTTTGTCCTGCACTTCTGTGGGGGCCTTCTGGGTCCCCTCCGGGGGCTTTTGCCCTCTCAGTTTGGTCCAGCCACTGTGTTTTGTACTTTTGCTTTTTGCAGTTTTTTCAGTGGCTGCTGTTTTTGTTACACCAGAGAACTAATTTAGGTGGTAGAGGTCGTGTGATCTCAGGTGATTTTGAAATTAGTAAGTTGGTGTTTTTCAGGGTTTTCTGGGATTGCAGTAAGTACCCTTCCTATCCTTTTCTATTTAGATAGTTTGGGCCCCAGCGTTTGCTCATACTATTTTCTTTCTGTGTCAGTATTTCCTCTTGTCTAACCGCCATTACATGTTTGGGGGCTTTCTATTATCTTTGGGGTTCTGCTCCGGGGCAGATAGCTTTCCTGTTTCTGTCTTTAGGTGTAGTTAGTTTCTCAGGCTGTGACGAGGCGTCTAGGACCATCGTAGGAACGCTCCACGGCTGCCTCTAGTTGCGGTGGTTAGTCAGGGTACTGCAATCTCATAGTTTCCAACTGCTCTGATGTATTTCCTTTTTTACCTGCACTCCTCAGCTACCGTAACATAACACTTTACAAGCACACATGGATCCTAGCACCGCTCTGAATCCATGACCCGCGGCCTCGTAAGTGGATTTCGCCGCCATCTCCGTTTTTCTGTCTAGCGGGTCCTGTAGACTCGCCTTCCCTTTAACAGGGAGCAACGAGGATTTACTAAGCTGTGATAAAGGAACATCCACTTCAGGGGAAGGGATCCAATGATCAATCAACTCCGTAGAACACGGGTATAATGCCTCAAAGAAACGTGTCCCTTGAAAACGTTTATCTGGACACAGGCGTTCCTCCTCCACTGCTCCATTAAGCTCAACCAGAGCCGGCAATGTCGAACGCGACTTACGGTACTCCTGGTACATTCTGGCCGACTTACCAGGACGTCCAGTTACCTCTTCCGGTAACTGTAACGCCTCCCTCATGGCTTCAATGAAAGCCTCTGTTCGGCTCACAAAAGAGGCAGAATGTCCCTGCCGATCCTCCTTATCCGAATCGGATAACTCCCCATCCGAGTCTGAAGGGGAACCCTGTCCGCATTCCATATCAGAGACCTCTGATTCGCTACGCGGAAAGGATGGAACTGGTCTGTGTCGCTTCCTGTCATGAGAGGATCTAGCTGACACCCAATTACCTAAAAGGTCAGACAGGCCATCAATAGAACGAGCGATGGCATCCAATTTGGCATCGCTGTAACCTCCGACCGCTGCACTTGACGCCGTCGAGGTCTGCGTATCAGATACGCGCGACTGATCCTGAAGCTGATCTGAGAGATGGTCCGTGCCTTCAGGACCCTGATCCGACATGTTCCTCACACAGTATACAGCAGGTCAAAACCTGTCAGTAATTAGAGAAAAGTGTGGTTTCTTAAGTGGACGAAACCAATACGCTGAAGGGTTAAAGCTCTTAAGATAGAGAGCTACCCCAGCTAACTTTAAAATATCAGCAGAATATGTCAGCAGTATAGTTAACCCTTTATGTTCTGATCCGTTACCGGAATAGAACCTACGGCGGGTATCGCTGGATTCTTGCTGAAAAGGGTTAACCCTTCAATAGGGGTTAATGTCGCAGGCTCCCCACAACTCCCTTATTAAAATAACAGGGAGTGTGCGAGTCCCAGGCGAAATACGAATTTTGGTAAGAACTTACCTGTAAAATTCTTTTCAGCAAAGGAAGCAAGGGGGACACTTCTTTACTTCTGGGTAGGACAGAGCCAGATAGTAGGACTAACCTCAGGTTCTAAAAATGGGTGTTGTCCGGCCCCTCCGGCTCTGGCTCCTCCTGCCGTACACTCCAGTTTTGTACACAAGCTAAGGAGAAATAAATCACCAGCGGAGCGCCATAACCAAACTGACAGGATTCAAAAGAACAAGGTTATGCACATAACATGAATACCAAACAGCTCAGGTACCACTCACAAAACCTGACCACTGCGATGAGCTGGCGATGCCGGAAAGAGCCGTAGAGCGCTGACCTCAGCTCAGAAACTCGCTTATTAGAGAGAGCCGCGCTGCATCTGAAACAACACCTTCTGCCTTATGGGAGGGAGAAGTGTCCCCCTTGCTTCCTTTGCTGAAAAGAATTTTACAGGTAAGTTCTTACCAAAATTCGTATTTCAGCTGCAGATGGAAGCAAGGGGGACACTTCTTTACTTCTGGGATGTCCCAAAGCAGTACAAAAACAAGGGTGGGAAAAAACCTTAAACAGGCAGAAGCCAACACCTTGATACATGTGCAACAGGCGCAACATAAACTTAACTAGAAGTTTTCAAAATACAGCCGCCTGAAGGACTCTGCGTCCTAAGGCCGCATCAGCGGAGGCACTGACGTCCACCTTATAAAACTTTGTAAAGGTGTGAACAGAACGCCAAGTCGCTGCTCGACAGAGCTGGGCTGCCGAAGCCCCTTGATGAAGGGCCCACGAAGAGCCCACAGCTCTCGTGGAATGAGCCCGAATATTAATCGGGCAAGGTTCGTCCATAACACGGTAAGCTTCCAAAATAGCTGACCGGATCCAACGAGCTATAGTATCTTTAGAAGCTCGTTGACCACGACGACGACCTGCTGGAATCACAAAAAGAGAATCCGACTTCCGGAAACTCTGCGTAACTGACAAGTAGAACTTCAATGCCCGCACTAAGTCCAATGAGTGCAAGGCCCGCTCCTTCGCATTCTTTGGTTCTGAACAAAACGAAGGCAACACAATATCTTGATTGACATGGAATTGAGATACCACTTTAGGGAGAAAATCATGTCGCGTGCGAAGAACAACACGATCCGGGAAAAATTCCAAGAAAGGTGGCGAACATGAAAGAGCCGCCAACTCGGAAACCCGTCTCAAGGAAGTGACCGCCACTAGGAAGGCAACCTTCCAAGAAAGCAAAGAAAGATTAATAGCATCCATAGGCTCGAAAGGAGCACTTTGAAGAGCTTTCAAACCAGATTAAGCCGCCAAGGCGACACAGGAGTTTTCCTTGGAGGAAACTGACGAGCTGCTCCACGAAAAAAGGCACATACGTCCCTAAGCGAGGCAATAGCTTTACGAAAAAGCACCGACAGGGCAGACACCTGACCCTTCAGGGTACTGATTGCCAAACCCTTATCCAGCCCGTGCTGCAAAAAAAAACCAACAAGTTGGGTAATGAAAATTTCTTTGGATTCCTGGAAGAACCCAAACACCATGAAAAGAAGGATTCCCAAATCCTGTAGTAAATCCTAGTCGTAGCCGGACTTCTTGACGCTCTCATAGTGGCAATGACCTTTTCTGAAAACCCTTGACGGGTTAAAATCTCGGTCTCAAGAGCCAAGCCGTCAAACGCAGAGACCTCAGGCCCGGATGACACACGGGACCCTGAGTGAGCAAGTCCGGTCGAAGAGGCAGAGGAAAAGGAGGCGCCGCCAGAAAACCACGTCCTTCTCGGCCAATCTGGGGCTATCAGAATAGCCGGAACCCTCTCCAGCCTGACCCGACGTAACACAAGCGGCAGCAAGGATATCGGTGGGAACACATAAACCAGCTGGTATTGGCTCCACGGAACCACCAGCGCATCCACTTCCACCGCGGTCGGATCCCTGTATCTGGACATGAAAGTTGGTAACTTGGCATTGATCCTGGAGGCCATCAAGTCTACTTGAGGAGTCCCCCATCGGGAGCACAGAAGTGCAAAGATTTCCGGATGAAGACTCCATTCTCCTGAATCCATCCTCTCTCGGCTGAGAAAGTCTGCCTGGATATTCTGAACTCCTGGTATGTGAATCGCAGAAATGGCCGGCACATGAGCCTCGGCCCATATCAGAATCCGAGATACCTCCGACATGAGTCTGGAGCTCCTCGTCCCGCCTTGATGGTTGATATACGCAACCGCCGTAGCGTTGTCCGTCTGAACACGAACTGGTAATCCGCTCAAAGGGACCGTCCAATGTTGGAGGCAAAGAAAAATTGCCCTCAATTCCAGGATGTTGATCGGTAACACCGATTCTTCCGGTGACCAAACTCCCTGAATCCAGAGATTGTTCCAAACTCCCCCCCAGCCCGTCAGGCTGGCATCGGTGGTCAAGACCGACCATGACAGGGGAAGAAAAGATTTTCCCAGGAAAAAACGTTCCGGACGTAACCACCAGTCCAGAGACTCTCGCACTTTGCGGGAGATTAAAACCCTGCAATCCAGTGTTTCCTGTGCACGATTCCATCTCTTCAAAATGAAGCTTTGAAGCGTTCTGCAATGGAACTGAGCAAACGGAAGAGCTTCCATCGAAGCGACCATTAACCCCAGAAGGCGCATACATCTTCGAAGGGATACTGTCGTTGAGGACTGCACAGTCTGTGCCAGACAATGGATACTGGTTTGCTTGTCCTTTGGCAGAAAAACTACCACTTTCGCTGTGTCGAAAATCATGCCCAAAAACAGGATTGACTGAGAAGGCTCCAGGGATGACTTCTCCCAGTTGATCAGCCACCCGAAATCCTCCAGGAGCTGAAGGGATAAATCGCGAGCCGTCACTGCCTCCTCCTTTGAGGATGCCACAATCAGAAGATCGTCCAGATAAGGAAGTATCATGATCCCTTGTCTCCGAAGCATTGCCATAAGAGGTGCCAGCACCTTTGTAAAAACTCGGGGTGCCAAAGCCAACCCGAAAGGGAGGGCCACAAACTGGTAATGGTCCTAACCTATGGCAAAGCGCAGAAAGCGCTGATGAGACCTTCCGATGGGAACGTGTAAATAGGCGTCGCGAATATCTATGGACACCAGAAAATTGTTGTGTGACAGGGCAGTCACCACTGAGCGAAGCGACTCCATGCGGAACTTTTGGGTGTAAACATGCCGATTTAACCTCTTGAGATCCAGAATGGGACGAAACTTTCCCTCCTTTTTGGGACCACAAAGAGGTTGGAATAAAATCCCCTTCCCCGGTCTTCCGGAGGAACTGACACTACTACACCCTTCTGTAGTAAGGAATCGACTTCCTGCCGCAGAGCGGTCAATAAGTCGGGATCTGACGGAACGCGAGACTGACAGAATCTTTCTGGAGGGCGAGAGAGAAACTCTATGAAATAGCCTGCCGACATTATTCGTGTCACCCAGGAGTCTGAGACGCGGGAGACCCAAACCGCTTGAAACAGGAGCAGGCGCCCCCCCACTCGAGAATCCTCGAGTGAACTTCTGGCGTCAGTCCGTTTTGGCGGGCTTTTTGTCAGATTCCCGCTTGTCATTGCGCGGGTATTGTTTCCAAGAAGCGTTAGACTTTTGGGAAGACTTTTTCCCTGAAAAGGTGGGACGACCCGATCCCCAAGAGGAGTGACCGGCTCGCCCCCTGCCACGAAAAAACCGCCGATTACCGTAGGAACCGGTCCTGCCAAAAGCAGCCGTGCTGCCCTACGCTGAGGCAACGCTGACTCCTTAGCCTTAGCCATAGCAATCAATTCCGTGAGGTCAGAGCCGAAAAGCTGACCACCTTTGTAAGGCAAAGATAGCAAACCTTGTTTGGAGACCGCATCTCCAGTCCACTGTTTAAGCCACAACACTCTTCTAACAGTGATTGTAGAAGCCTGAGCTCTGGATATTAGGGAAGCCATATCCAAAAGAGCGTCACAGACATATTGGTCTGATTCTTCTATTAACTTAATGATCTCATCTATTGCCTGTAAAGAAGACCCATCCTGCAGGGATATCCGCAGGCGAGCTGTCCAACCCATGGAAGCTCTAGAAGCACAATAGGAAGATAAAGCCACTCTAAAGGCCTGACCAGCAGCTTCATAGCCGGCCTTGGCCGCCATCTCTGACTTTTTGTCCAGCGCATCCTGCAAAGTAGCTTTTCCTTTGACGGGAAGCATAGAAGCTTTGTTAAGCTTGGATAAAGAAATATCCACCTCAGGGGACGGAATCCAGCTAGCAAATAGGTCTGCTGGACAAGGATACAAGGTTTCAAACAACCTTGTCCCCTGAAAACGCTTGTCTGGACAAACGCGTTCCTTTTCTACTTTCTTAGAAAACTCACTCATAGCTGGCATCGCTAAACGTGATCTTTGCGACCCATGGTACCATCTGGGAATACCTTCATCATCATTCATGTCCTCAGGTACTTGCAGTACCTCTCGTATGGCTCTGACAAAAGCATCTATACGGCCCGACAAGGAAGCAGAGTGCTCCTGAAAATCCTCTCTGCCCGAATCAGAACATTCTCCCTCAGAAACTGAAGGAGAACTCCCCCTCGCAGACAAATCTGAGTCACTTAGTGGGGAGGGCATAGCAATCCTGGGACGCTTTTTGCTATGAGAAGGTCTAGAGGATACCCACTGACCCAAAAGGTCAGAAAGCCCACTAATAGCAGTAGTGAGCATATCAAACTTGGCATCATAGCGACCTCCAATAGCGGCGCTAGAAGGTGCAGAGGATTCTATCGTGTCAGAAACGCGGGGCTGGTCCTGGAGAGGACGAGGAAGACGATCAGCCTCCTGACTCAAATCTGACATGCCGGTTATTCAGATGGTAATAGTGATGAGAAATAACCAGAGCAGTGTGGTCTCACACAGTAGCAAAACGCTGAAGGGTTAACTTCTTTAAAAGCAAAAGAATACCCCAGCAGTGAAAAACGGCGCCCCCCCCCCCGCTGCAGACAGCTCACAGACCGTTACTGAGGGATACAATGTCCCAATAATCAGAAAACTGCAGCGCTGCGCTAGAGAGCGCAAACAGCAAAAAAATGCTGCGGGAGGCTAAAGGGTTAAGCTGCTACCTAAGCGATAGCAGCGACTCACCCGGCTGGCTTGGTGTTGTCTCAAATGCCTGTGTACAGAAACGGAGGAGAGGAGACCAGGAGAGCTGTAATGGCTGCCGCAGAGAGCAGGAAGAGAAGGAGCCAGTCACTTCCTGTAATCAGAAAGTCGGGAAAGCCCGAAGCCACGCCCCCTCTCTGCTCAGTCAAAAAAGTGCGGGAGATCTTTTGCACTCCTCTCCCTGTACACTGTAACGGCGCTGCAGCGCCGAAAACACACAGCACATATTAAATAAAAAATCGCTCTCTTCTCTTTTTTTTTTTTTAAAAAATGCCCAATCATGAGAAAATAGTGGGAAACACCAATAACAGTCAGCGCTGTCACCGCAGACGCTGTAAACACTCGCACATATCAAAATATAATGCAGATTACTCACCAGCCAAAAACGCCACAGGGACCCTCCACGGATATGTGACGCTGTGCCCATTGCTTCCCCATGAGAACAAGGAACGCAGTGACCCAGAACGTGGTATGCGTCCTGTCAGGGATAGCCACCTCTTCCCCCGGGCCGGCAAGAAAATGTAATGACCACCATTTAGGGAATACATATTGCCAGGGGAGAGGATGGGGACCAGCAGCGCCGGTACCCCTGATCCTCTAGACATAAAGTCCAGGACCCTGTCCGAGTAAAATAATAAACTCTTCTGAGGTGTTTTCTGAGGAGCTGCATTAGCAGCCGTCCTTCCTACTTGGACCTCAAGTCGAAACTGGAGTGTACGGCAGGAGGAGCCAGAGCCGGAGGGGCCGGACAACACCCATTTTTAGAACCTGAGGTTAGTCCTACTATCTGGCTCCGCCCTACCCAGAAGTAAAGAAGTGTCCCCCTTGCTTCCATCTGCAGCTGAAAACAAGGTCTCTATATGAGACCGCAGCTGCAGGCTAGCGCTATCTGCCCCACGTATACAGATAGGTCCTGCGCTGTGGGGGTGACGACTTTCACTCACCCAGCTGGCCGCGGTGATGTATATATATATATCACATGTAGCAGCGGCTGCCGCAGCAGCTGCTGAGAACACTCACACACATTAAAAGAATGCGGAGTACTCACCAGCTTAGCGCCACAGGGACCCCCAGGGGTTTGTGGCGCTGTGCCCATCGCTTCCCCCCAGGGCGGGGAACGCAGTGACCCCCGATGTGCGGTTTGCGTCCCCGCCAGGGAAGCCATCCTCATCCCCCAGGGCCGGCCCGATTCTGCAGGGACCACCATACCGGGTAATTACAGATCTGCCAAGGGAGAGGTTGGGGTCCAGCAGCGCTGAGACCCCTGAGACCTCTAGACCACTTCTGGTGATCCAAGTCTCTTGCCCGAATGTAAAATAACAAAATCTTCTGAGGAGCTGCTTCCAGCAGCGACTATCCTCTGAGACCTCAAATTTTAGACTGGAGAGCTGAGTAGGAGGAGCCCGAGCTGGAGGGGCCGGTCAACACTTTTTAATCTGAGGTGTCTATCTCATCTGGGCTCCGCCTACCCACTAGTAATGACTAGTGTGTGTCTCCCTTCCTTAGTCTGCTGCTGAAATGAACTTTATCCCCCAAAACACATTTCAACATCATTGCAGCCCTGCCTTAAAAGGACCAGCTAACTTCTTTTCGGTGATTGCTCCTTTAACACAGGTGTGGGTGTTGATGAGGACATGGCTGGAGATCAATCTGTCATGATTAAGTAAGAATGACACCACTGGACACTTTAAAAGGAGGCTGGTGCTTGGCATCATTGTTTCTCTTCTGTTAACCATGGTTATCTCTAAAGAAACACGTGCAGTCATCATTGCAATGCACAAAAATGGCCTAACAGGGAAGAGTATCGCAGCTAGAAAGATTGCACCTCAGTCAACAATCTATCGCATCATCAAGAACTTCAAGGAGAGAGGTTCCATTGTTGCCAAAAAGGCTTCAGGGCGCCCAAGAAAGACCAGCAAGCGCCAGGACCGTCTCTTAAAAGTGTTTCAGCTGCGGGATCAGGCTACCAGCAGTGCAGAGCTTGCTCAGGAATGGCAGCAGGCAGGTGTGAGTGCATCTGCACGCACTGTGAGGCGGAGACTCTTGGAGCAAGGCCTGGTCTCAAGGAGGGCAGCAAAGAAGCCACTTCTCTCCAGAAAAAACATCATGGACAGACTGATATTCTGCAAAAGGTACAGGCAGTGGACTGCTGAGGACTGGGGTAAAGTTATTTTCTCTGATGAATCCCCTTTTTGATTGTTTGGGACATCAGGAAAACGCCTCATTCGGAGAAGACAAGGTGAGCGCTACCACCAGTCTTGTCTCATGCCAACTGTTAAGCATCCTGAAACCATTCATGTGTGGGGTTGCTTCTCAGCCAAGGGAATCGGCTCTCTCACAGTCTTGCCTAAAAACACAGCCATGAATAAAGAATGGTACCAGAATGTCCTCGAAGAGCAACTTCTCCCAACCCTCCAAGAGCAGTTTGGCGATCAACAATGCCTTTTCCAGCATGATGGAGCACCTTGCCATAAAGCAAAGGTGATAACTAAATGGCTCAGGGAACAAAACATAGAGATTTTGGGTCCATGGCCTGGAAACTCCCCAGATCTTAATCCCATTGAGAACTTGTGGTCAATC
This sequence comes from Oophaga sylvatica, assembly GCA_033576555.1. NCBI lineage: Eukaryota > Metazoa > Chordata > Amphibia > Anura > Dendrobatidae > Oophaga > Oophaga sylvatica. Next base: position 122,993,856 of record JARQOD010000004.1, read on the forward strand.
ATCAAGAGACGGGTGGACAAACAAAAACCTAAAAATTCTGACAAAATGAAAGCATTGATTGTGCAAGAATGGACTGCTATCAGTCAGGATTTGGTCCAGAAGTTGATTGAGAGCATGCCAGGGAGAATTGCAGAGGTCCTGAAGAAGAAGGGTCCACACTGCAAATATTGACTTGCTGCATTAACTCATTCTAACTGTCAATATAAGCTTTTGTTACTCATATGTTTGCAATTATTATATTTCTGTCTGTGATAAAAACATCTGTCAAACACACATAAAAACCAAAGGGCAGCAGATCATGTGAAAATATAATATTTGTGTCATTCTCAAAACTTTTGGCCATGACTGTAGAGGATATTTACCAAAAAATGGTATAGGGCAAATATATGATCTCTACTAGTGATGAGCAAACGTGTTCAGATAAGGTGTTATCCGAGCATGCTCGTGTGTGTTGCGGCAGTCGATCAGCCATGAGACAAGCAACTGCGTGGACTCGAACATATTATTCGAGCACGCTGAAGGTACTCGGTTAGCAACCGAGCATGTTCAGATAACACCTTATCCCAGCATGTTAACTCATCACTAATTTCTACCTAATCATGAAAAGTGAATTCCACCTCAAGCTTGCCAGCAAGTACTCCCGCCAAAAGGACTTGTGGACCCCTGCTATAGTCTTACATATAGAAGCACATTTCAGGGAGTGAAAAGGTTCTGCTGTAACATAGTATCATATTCAATAGAATAAAGAAGGATTTTCAGCTGTCACGTAACACAGTGAACCTACTGCAGGCCTTCCGCCATTCCCCGCACTTCGCTATCAGACACTATGTATTTCTCGCTGTGACTACCATCTTTTCTGCCTGTTGTGTTCCTGACACAAGGTCATTCATTCCATTCCGGCACATGGCTGCACGCCAATCCTCCACTGGCACAGTAATGAAGCAGAGGGAGCGGAGGCAGCTGGCGCGGAGCCATGTGTTTGACATCTTCCTACCTTCCAGTGATGGGAGCATCTCCACTCCGATTTGTGTAGTTAACGATGGCATTAAACGACTGGTTAATCCACTGCCAAAAGATAACAGCGGGCGTTGTCCTAAAAATAGAAAACAGTATGTTAAAGCTTTCATTTGACGTGGCTTACAGGAAGCAGATCTAAAGGCCAAACGTGAACATCTGGGAGCAGGCTGCACTCATATATGAAATGCACACGCAATGGCAGCTCTTCCTGCACCTTAGAAAGGTCTCATGACTCTATTAGGATGGTACAATTAACCCCTTCACCCCAAGGGTGGTTTGCAGCTTAATGACCAGGCCAATTTTTACAATTCTGACCACTGTCTCTTTATGAGGTTATAACTCTGGAACGCTTCAACGGATCTTCGCGATTCTGAGAATGTTTTCTCGTGACATATTGTACTTCACGATAGTGGTAAAATTTCTTCGATATAACTTGCGTTTATTTATGAAAAAAACGCAAATATGGCGAAAATTTTGAAAATTTTGCAATTTTCAAAGTTTGAATTTTTATTCCCTTAAAACAGAGAAATATGTCACACAAAATAGTTAATAAATAACATTTCCCACATGTCTACTTTACATCAGCACAATTTTGGAACCAAAATTTTTTTTTGTTAGGAAAGTCTAAGTTACTTACCGTTAACGGTATTTTTCGAAGTCCATGACAGCACTACAGAGAGAGAGGGGATCCGCCCCTTAGGAACAGGAAACCTACAGATATAAAAGGGCGGCACCTCTCCCACACATCAGTTGGATTACAGAGCATAAGAGGACATCAAGGTTAAATGGTATACAGCAAAAAAAAAAAAATTTATGCATCACACAGTAACATTAATCAATTGTTTATTACATGTGGACTACATAAGCGGAAGAAGTGCACATAGAACCTGGGTGGGAATGTAAGGGTGCTGTCATGGACTTCGAAAAATACCGTTAACGGTAAGTAACTTAGACTTTATTCGAACGTCCATGACAGCACTACAGAGAGAATTACAGAGAGTAATAACTATTTAGGGAGGGACTACTGCCTGCAGCACCCTTAGTCCGAAAGAAAGGTCTGAGGAAGCACCCAAATCTAATCTATAATGAGTGTAAAACGTGTGTGGAGAAGACCAAGTAGCTGCCTTACATATCTGGTCAATCGAGACTTCTGCCCTTTCTGCCCATGAAGTCGCCACAGCTCGAGTGGAATGCGCCCTTAGCCTCTCAGGTGGCTGCTTGCCCCTCGAGGTGTATGCCAGAGAAATTGCTTCCCTAATCCATCTGGCCAACGAGCTCTTTGTTAATCTACGGCCTTTGTTAATTCCTTGAAAAGAGACAAACAATGCATTGTCCCTTTTCCAGGGATCAGTGACTGCCAAATATTGCAGCAGACATCTTCTAACATCTAAAGTATGAAGTTTCATCTCTTTTTGATTAGATGGATTAGGGATGAACGAAGGGAGAATAATTTCCTGTGTTCTGTGGAAAGCGGAAGACACCTTAGGTAGGTATGCCGGATCCGGCCTAAGTATTATCCTGTCATTCAGGACCTGAGTGTAAGGAGATAGTCTAGATAGTGCCTGGATGTCACTTACCCTCCTAGCCGAGGTTAATGCTACCAGGAAAGCGGTCTTAAGGGAAAGAACTTTTATTGATGCTGCTGATATAGGTTCAAAAGGGGGCTCTGTTAAAGCAGTGAGAACAAGATTTAAGTCCCATGGCATGATTCTCACCTTCACTATGGGTCTCGACCTACCCGCAGCTTTAATGAATCTACTGACCCAGTAATTATTTGCGATGTTGCAACTAAAGAGTGCCCCCAAAGCTGAAACTTGCACCTTAAGGGTGCTTGTGGAGAGACCTAAGTCCAGACCCTTTTGTAGGAATTCTAGAATCTGGGTTATCGGTGTTGTGTCCCCTGCTACAACCGCCGAGCTCTGAAGAAATTTCTTCCAAATCCTAGCGTAGATCCTAGTTGTAACCTCTTTTCTGCTTTTAAGGAGAGTATTAATTACACTAGCAGAAAACCCCTTATCTGTCAGCAGCGACCGTTCAAAATCCACGCCGTCAGGTGGAGGCCCGCTACTCGAGGATGGTAGACTGGACCCTGGGAGAGCAGATCGGGAATGTCCGGCAGGACCCACGGGTCGGCTATCGACATGTTTCTGAGACATGAAAACCATGCCCTCCTGGGCCAAAAAGGAGCGATTAATATTATCCTTGCCCTGTCCTTCCTGACCTTCCTCAATACTAGGGGGAGTAAGGACAGGGGAGGGAAGGCGTAGGCTAGATTGAAATCCCACTGTAATAGAAGAGCGTCCACTGCCAGAGGGCGTTCTTTGGGATTCAGAGAGCAGAACTGTCTCACTTTCCTGTTGCTTTTGGTAGCAAAGAGATCTACTTCCGGTAGACCCCATTTCCGCACAATCAGGTCGAAGATGGAAGTCTTTAATGACCACTCTCCTTGGCTCAGGAGATTGCGGCTTAAGAAGTCCGCCTTGGTATTTTCTTCTCCCCTTATATGTAGAGCCGTTAGAGAAAGAAAGTGTCGTTCTGCTATCTGAAGTAGGCGCCTTGCCACTTCCATGAGAGGACCGGAACGAGTACCACCCTGGTGGTTGATGTATGCGACTGTGACCCGATTGTCGGAGAGCACTCGAACGTGGTGACCCCCGCTCTGCTTCTGGCACCTCCACTAAGACATTCTTAGCGCAAAGCTCCTGAACCTCCAACTCTAGAGCGGCCTGCTCCGATGGCGATGACCTGAGTGGGGTAACTTTAAAGTTATCCCAAGGTACCGAGGAGAATTCTAACCGCAGCCCTGTAGCTATGATGTTAAGGATCCAGCTACTGTTTGAGATTTCCGACCAGGCCGGGTAGAAGGCCTTCAATCTGCCTCCTACCGGCATTGCTAGTCATTGCGAGGGTTTTTTTGTTTCCCTAGGTGGACCTCTAAACATAAACCCTGTACCTCTTCGCCTCTTTTCATCCCATTTGGCTCGTTCCCTGGACGACCTTCGGTAGCTGAACCTCCTTCTGCTGAAAGGTCTTTTATAGGAAGGGGTTGATAGACTGGGAAACTTTTTCTTGTCGTCCCCTGCCTTTTCTAAAAGTTCGTCCAGGACCGGGCCAAAAAGATATTCGCCGTCACACGGAATGGAGCAGAGGCGAGATCTGGCTTGAATATCGCCCGGCCAACATTTCAACCATAATGCCCTTCGTGCTGCATTAGACAGCCCTGCCGCTCTGGCAGCCATTCTTACTGAGTCCGCTGAGGAATCAGCCAGGAAAGCCGCTGCGTTCTGAATTATTGGCAAGGTCTTCCGAATTGTCCCCCTGGAGGTTCCATCTATTAACTGGGAAGCTAACTGGTCTAGCCAGACCATCAATGACCTGGCTGCGCAAGTGGCTGCAACTGCCGGCCTCAGGGCACCTGCCGACATCTCCCATGTGCCTTTCAAGAAGGAGTCTGCCTTCCTGTCTAGTGGATCTTTCAAAGACCCCATATCATCAAATGGGATGGAGGATTTTTTAGAAGCCTTCGCCACTGCTGCATCCAGCTTCGGGGCCTTATCCCATTTACCCGTCAGGGGATCTTCAAAGGGATATCTCCGTTTAAACGCTTGGGGTAAGGAGCCTCTTTTTTCAGGCTTCTTCCACTCTCTGTCTATAAGGCCTTGGATGCTATTGTTTAGTGGAAAGGATCTCCGTTTTTTTGGATCTAGACCACCAAACATCAGATCCTGTACTGAGGGCTCTGGTTTCGCCTCTTCTACCCCCATGGTGGACCTAACTGATTTGACAAATTTGTCCATCTGGTCCAAGGGAAAACAAAAACGGGTAGCGTCTTCCGTAGAAGACGAGGAGGAAGCCGAAGAGGAAGGCGAGGAGGGTCCTGACACAACTTCACCCCTATCATAGGCGGCAGGTGACTCTGAATCAGATAAAACTGGTACATTTCTACGCCTGGAAAATTCTCCGTGTCTTGAGGACGCTTTCAACTCTGCTCTTATTATCTCCTTCAGGCTTTCGGTGAAATCTGGAGTCTCCTCCGCTATCTAAAAAGGGAAGGGGCATAGGGGGGGTTTACTATGTCATCCCATGCCCCTGCCCTTCCCCTTAAAAATGCCCTACCGTCTGTTGCATGCACGGCTGGCACAACCTCTTAGGGCAAGCGTCAGGCAGAGGGCAAGCGCAAAAGGCACATTCCCTGTGCTTGCTTTTCACCGAACACTTCTTCCCCTAGTAACACAAAATGGGGAAAAAACTGTATTACTGGGTATTCTAAATCTGACGATCTCTTACCCAGATTGTACAGCAGTAGGTACCGGATCACGGGGAGGGGGCTTTTTCCCAGCTGCAGAACTTCTGCGGCTGGTGCTCCTGGCCATTGAAGAGGAGCGCTCTGTCTGCTGCTGCTGGCTCTCCTGTTGCACCGAGGGAGCCTCTGCAGTGTCCATCGTAAAAAAATGGGGCAGAAGCGCTTTACCTCTTTCCTAGGCTCCTTATATCCTCCCCCGGATATCCGGATCAGCAGGTCTGGCCAGGGGTCCACCCCCTCCTACTCCCCGCCCCACCCCGCCGTCCCCACAGCAGGCGCCGTCCGATGATGCAGCCGCCAAAATTTTCAAAAACGCCGGCCGGCGTCTCACTTCCGGTTCCGGTGGTGGAGACTCCGCCCCCTTTTCCCCCCGCTCGCACGGACCCCACCATACCGATGGAGGTAAGTAAAATCCCCCGCTGCATCGCCCCTCCGAGCGGAGATCTCTCCCGACCCCAGCCGCGCTGCTGCAACAGCGGCGCACGACTGAATTTTCAAAAAACCCCGCCGCGCCGTCCATAGCCGTGACGCGCGGCGGGAAATTCAAAACCGCCCGCCGCGCCGTCCATAGCAGCGACGCGCGGCGGGAAATTCAAAAAACCCCCGCCGCGCTATCCATAACAGTGACGCGCGGCGGGAAATTCAAAAAACCCCCGCCGCGCTGCTCACAGCAGTGACGCGGCGGGAAATTCAAATTTTAAAAAAAAATTTATTTTTTTTTTTTTTTAAAAATCACGGCTGCACCCTCAAGAGGCCCCCACCATGACAGGACCACAGGAGAGGACAGGGAGAAGGCATCGGGACCAGGGAGAGGGGGGGAATACTTACCTACCGGCGCTGGCTGGGAGACAGAGATCCTCTGGATACTGCTCCACCTGCTCCGCACACTGCCGTGGAATCCTACCCGGACCCACCGTGGCGCTTCCAGGGGCTCCGCACCGGCCGAGGTAGGAGATCCCCCCCCGCTACCTGGGTCGACCGGCCGGCCTGGGTCCTCCTGAAGATCTTCATCTGTAGGAAACCCGTCCTTTAGGAACAGGAAACCAACTGATGTGTGGGAGAGGTGCCGCCCTTTTATATCTGTAGGTTTCCTGTTCCTAAGGGGCGGATCCCTCTCTCTCTGTAGTGCTGTCATGGACGTTCGAATAAATAAGGGTTAAAAGTTGACCAGCGATTTCTCATTTTTACAACAAAATTTACAAAGCCATTTTTTTTTAGGGACCACCTCACATTTGAAGTCACTTTGAGGGGTCTATATGGCAGAAAATACCCAAAAGTGACACCATTCTAAAAACTGCACCCCTCAAGGTACTCAAAACCACATTCAAGAAGTTTATTAACCCTTCAGGTGCTTCACAGGAGCTGAAGCAACGTGGAAGTAAAAAATGAACATTTAACTTTTTAGTCACAAAAATTATCTTTTACAAACTTTTTTTTATTTTCACAAGGGTAAAAGGAGAAAATGGACAGATAAAGTTGTTGTGCAATTTCTCCTGAGTAAGTCAATACCCCATATGTGGGGGAAAACCACTGTTTGGGCACACGGCAGAGCTCGTAAGGGAAGGAGCGCAGTTTGACTTTTTCAAACCCAAATTGGCTGGAATTGAAATTGGATGCCATGTTACGTTTGGCGAGCCCCTGATGCGTCTAAACAGTGGAAACCCCCCCATAAGTGACATGATTTTGGAAACTAGACCCCCTATGGAACTTATCTAGATCTGTTGTGAGCACTTTGAACCCTCAAGTGTTTCACAAAAGTTTATTATGCCTGGGTGTGAAAAAAAAAAAAAACAACTTTCCACAAAAATGATTTTTTAGTCCCAAATTTTTGATTTTTCCCAAGGAAATTGGACCCCAAAAGTTGTTGTCCAATTTGTCCTGAGTATGCTGATACCCCATATGTGGGGGGGCGCATGGCAGAGCTTGGAAAGGAAGTAATAACGTTTTGGAATGAAGATGTTGATGGGGGTCATGTTCCGTTTGCAGTGCCCCAGATGTGCCTAAAGAGTGGAAACCCCCCACAAGTGACCCCATTTTGGAAACTAGACCACCTAAGGAACTTTTCTAGATCTGTGGTGAGCACTTTGAACCCCCAAGTGCTTTACACAAGTTTATAATGCCCGGGCATGAAAATAAAAAATCCTATTTTTTTCCCACAAAAATTATCTTTTAGTCACCAATTTTTTATTTTCCCAAGGGTAACAGGAGAAATTGGACCACAAAAGTTGTGGTTCAATTTGTGCTGAGTACGTTGATACCCCATATGTGGGGGGGAACCACTGTTTGGGCGCACGGCAGAGCTCGGAATGGAAGGAGCACCATTTGACTTTTTCCAACCAAAATTGGCTGGAATTAAGATTGGACGCCATGTTGCATTTGGAGAGCCTCTGATGTGCCTAAACAGTGGAAACCCCCCCCCACAAGTGAACCCATTTTGGAAACTAGACCCCCTAAGGAACTTATCTAGAGCTGTGGTGAGCAACTTGAACCCCCCAAGTGCTTCACACAAATTTATAATGTAGAGCCGTAAAATTAAAAAATCATATTTTTTCCACAAAAATGATCTTTTCACCCCAATTTTTATTTTCCCAAAGAAAACAAGACCACAAAAGTTGTTGTGCAATTTGTCCTGAGTACGCTGATACCCCATATGTGAGGGTAAACCACTGTTTGGGTGCATAGCAGAGCTTGGAAGGGAAGGAGAGCCGTTTGACTTTTTCAACGCAGAATTGGCTGGACGCCATGTCATGTTTGGAGAGCTCCTGATGTGCCTAAACAGTGGAAACCCCCCACAAATGACACCATTTTGGAAACTATACCCTCAAGGAACTTATCTAGATGTGTGGTGAGAACTTTGAACCTCCAGGTGTTTCACTAAAGTTTATAACACCCGAGCATGAAAATAAAAAAAAATCATATTTTTTCCACAAACATGATCTTTAGTCCCCAACTTTTTATTTTCCCAAGGGTAACAGGAGAAATTGGACCCCAAAAGTTGTTGTCCAATTTGCCCTAAGTACGCTGATACCCCATATGTGGGAGAAAACTACTGTATGGGCACACGTCGGGGCTCGGAAGGGAAGTAGTGACGTTTTGGATTGCAGACTTTGATGGAATGGTCTGCGGGCGTCATGTCGTGTTTGGAGAGCCCTGATGTGCCTAAAGAGTGGAAACCCCCCACAAATGACTCCATTTTGGAAAATAGACCCCACAAAGAACTTATCTAGATGTGTGGTGAGCACTAAGAAGCCTCAAGTGCTTCACCGAAGTTTATAACGTACAGCCGTAAAAACAAAAAAAATCATTTTTTTTTTTTTTACAAAAATGATATTTTCGCCCCCATTTTTTATTTTCCCAAGGGTAACAGAAGAAATTGGACCCCAAGAGTTATTGTGCAATTTGTCCTGAGTACGCTGATACCCTATATGTGGAGGTAAACTACTGTTTGGGCTCTTGGCAGAGCTGAGAAGTGAAGGAGCACCGTTTGACTTTTTCAATGCAGAATTGTCTGGAATTGAGATCAGACGCCATGTCACATTTGGAGAGCCCCTGATGTGCCTATACAGTGGAAAACCCCCAATTCTAACTCCAACCCTAACCCCAACACACCCCTAACCCTAGTCCCAACCCTAACCATAACCCTAACCACAAACCTAACACACCCCAACCCTAACCCTAACTTTAGCCCCAACCCTAACCCTAAGGCCCCGTGCACATGTTGTGGATTTACTTGCAGATTTTTCCACGCGGATTTTGCTAAAACCGCAGGTAAAACGACCTGTGTTTTACCTGCGGTTTTAGCGCGGATTTACTGCTGTTTTGGTGCGGATTTGCCTACGGTTTTACACCTATAATGGAATAGGTGTAAAACCGCTGCGGAATCCGCACAAAGAATTGACATGATGCGGTTTTAAAACCACACCAAATCCGCGCGGAAAATTCCGCATCATGTGCACAGCTTTTTTTTCCCTTCACTAACATTGTACTGTACATGGCGTCCGGTTCTGATGCGGATCCGCAGCGCCAAAACCGCTGTGGATCCGCAGCACAATCCGCAACGTGTGCACAGGGCCTAACCCTAATGGGAAAATGGAAGTAAATACATTTTTTTAATTTTATTATTTTTCCCTAATTAAGGGGGTGATAAAGGAGGGTTTGATTTACTATTTATAGCGTGTTTTTATGATTGGCAGCTGTCACGCTAAAGACGCTTTTTATTGCAAAAAATAGTTTATGCATCACCACATTTTGAGAACTATAATTTTTGCATATTTTGGCCCACAGAGTCATGTGAGGTCTTATTTTTTGCAGGGACGAGTTGACGTTTTTATTGGTACCATTTTTAAGCACGTGACATTTTTTGATCGCTTTTTATTTCAATTTTTGGGAGGTTAGAATGAACAAAAATCAGCAATTCATGAATTTCTTTTTTTTTTGGGGGGGGGGGACGTTTATACCGTTCCGCGTGTGGTAAAATTGATAAAACAGTTTTATTCTTCGGGTTAGTATGATTACGGCGATACCTCATTTATATCTTTTTTTATGTTTTGGCGCTTTTACACAATAAAAACAATTTTATATAAAAAATAATTATTTTTGCATCGCTTTATTCTGCGAGCTATAACTTTTATTGTTTCGCTGATGATGCTGTATGGCGGCTTGTTTTTTGCGGGACAAGATGACGTTTTCAGCGGTACCATGTTTATTTATATCCGTCTTTTTGATTGCGTGTTATTTCACTTATTGTTCGGCGGTATGATGATAAAGCACTGATTTTTTGCTTTTTTTTTTTTTTGTTATGGGGTTCACTAAAGGGGTTAACTAGTGTGACAGGTTCATTCCAGCATTAAGAGTGTCAAAGGTCACCAACTGGGTGTCTGTATGTGGGAGAGACCGGGCAAAAACTGAGAACAAGGATGAATTCTCATCGCCACACAATAAGAGAAAAAATACGGATTTTTGTGTTACTCACCGTAAAATCCTTTTCTCCGAGACACTCATTGGGGGACACAGGACTGTGGGTGTATGCTTCTGCCGCTAGGAGGCTGACACTAAGTAACATAAAAAAAGGTTAGCTCCTCCTCCGCCGTATACACCTCAGCACTGGCCGCAGGCAAACCCAGTTTAGTGCAAAAAGCAGTAGGAGGCTAAAAAATAAATCAAGAGTTAACACAGATACAGTATATTCAGAAGAAAAAAACTGCTGATACCAATTTAAGGAGAATAGAGTTAACTCAATATAAAGCCAGCCGGCTCTTAGGGAGGGTGCTGTGTCCCCCAATGAGTGTCTCGGAGAAAAGGATTTTACGGTGAGTAACACAAAAATCCGTATTTCTCCTTCGTCTCAGTGGGGGACACAGGACTGTGGGACGTCCCAAAGCAGTCCCTTGGGTGGGAAAACGACTCCACAGTGTAGATTATAATCCAGCATTGCTTATAGGTGCGCAACCGCGCCCTGAAGAATCCTTCTACCCAGACTGGCATCCGCAGAAGTCTGGGTATGGACATTATAATGCTTGGAAAAAGTATGCAGACTGGACCAGGTTGCTGCTTTACAAACCTGTTCCACCGAAGCCTGATGCCGAAGGGCCCAGGAGGCACCCACCGCTCTGGTGGAGTGAGCCTTGATCCCTGCGGGAACCACCGCGCCTCTGATACGGTAAGCCTCCTGAATGGCTAACCGAATCCACCTAGCCAAGGTTGACTAGAGGCAGCAAGTCCCTTCCTGCGACCTTCAGGGAGGACAAACAGCGTGTCCGTCTGTCGAAAGGACGCCGTCCGAGATACATATCTCCTGAGTGCTCTCACCAGATCCAGCGTATGGAGAGCCTTCTCCACTCAGTGCGTCGGAGCTGGGCAAAATGAGGGCAAAACAATGTCCTCATTAATATGAAATGAGGACACAACCTTAGGCAAAAAAGGTGGTGTTGGTCTGAGCACCACCTTATCCTGATGGAAAAGTAAGTACGGAGCTCGGCAAGACAGTGCAGCCAGCTCCGAAACCCGCCTTATGGATGTAATGGCTACCAAAAACACCACTTTCCAGGAAAGAAATGATAGAGAAACTTCCTGCAAAGGTTCAAAAGGAGACTCCTGTAGGACTCCCAGGACTAGATTGAGGTCCCAAACCTCTAAGGGAGTCTTGTAGGGAGGAACTATATGGACAACCCCCTGAATAAAGGTCCTAACCTGAAAATTAGACGCGATCTTTCGCTGAAAAAGAACCGACAAAGCTGATATCTGTCGTCTAAGAGTACTAGGCGCTAGACCTGAATCTAGGCCTGCCTGGAGAAAAGATAGAATGTTCGGAATTGAAAAGAGGAGCGGGGAACAATCATGTTCCCTGCACCAATCAAAAAAGACCTTCCAAGTACCGTGGTAGATGCGAGCCGAAACGGGCTTTCGGGCGTTAGCCATCGTTGCGGCGACCTTTTTAGAGAATCCAGCCCTGGTCAGGATCCAAGATTCAACGGCCAGGCCGTCAAACACAGGACCGCTGAGTTCTGGTGGTAAATTGGGCCCTGGGAGAGAAGGTCCACGCGCTCTGGCAGTCGCCAGGGTGTGTCGGTGAGCAATTGTACCAGCTCCGCGTACCATGAGCGACGCGGCCAATCCGGAGCGATTAATATCGCTGGAACCCCCTCTATCCTGATCTTTCTGATCACCCTTGGGAGAAGGGCTATTGGTGGAAACAAGTATGGAAGATGAAACTGATTCCATGGTAGGACCAGAGCGTCTACTGCAAATGCCTGCGGATCCCGGTACCGGGAGACGAAGTTGGGCACCTTGGCATTTATCTTGGAAGCCATCAGGTCCACATCTGGGGTTCCCCAGCGTCGGCATATCTGCTGAAAAACCTCGGGATGAAGCGACCATTCCCCTGACGCTATGCCGTGACGGCTGAGAAAATCCGCAGCCCAGTTTTCCTCGCCCGGAATGTGGACCGCTGAAATCACAGAGTGATTTACCTCTGCCCAAGTCAGAATCTGTTTTACCTCGTGCATGGCCGCCCTGCTGCGGGTACCTCCCTGATGGTTTATGTATGCCACTGCCGTGGCATTGTCTGATTGTATTCTGACTGGGTGGCCCGCCAGATGCTGGTGAAAATGTCTCAGAGCTAGCCGAATAGCTCGGATCTCTAAAACATTGATCGGGAGGGTCGATTCCTGCTGAGACCAAGTTCCCTGGGCTGTATGGTGACGAAACACTGCTCCCCATCCGAGCAGGCTGGCGTCCGTTGTGACAACCAACCAGAAATTTGGAGGAAACAACCGACCCTGTCGAAGAGTGGTGCTCTTCGTCCACCACATTAGAGTCTGTCTGACCTGCAGGGACAGACGGCACCGAAGATTGAGGGAGTAAGGGCTCCCGTCCCATACTGCCAAGAGTGCAAGTTGAAGGGGGCGAAGATGAAATTGGGCAAATGGAATAGCCTCTATTGCTGCCACCATCCTTCCCAGGACCCTCATGCAAAACCGGATGGTGTGAGGAATTGGTTGGCGAAGGATCCGTACCTCTTGACGGAGAACCAAGGCCTTGTCCTGAGGAAGAATTATCAACCCCTGAGCGGTGTCGAAATTCATCCCTAAAAAGGTGATCTTCCGAGATGGCACGGAAGATGATTTCTTCATATTCACCAGCCACCCCAGGCGAGCAAGGGTGTCTAACGTAATGCTGACACTTTCCTCGCAGATTTGAAAAGACGGACCCTTGATGAGGAGATCGTCTAAGTAAGGCAGGATGACTACCCCCCTGGAGTGCAGAATGGACACAACAGCAGCCATGACCTTTGTGAACACCCTGGGGGCTGTGGCTAGCCCGAATGGCAAGGCTGCGAACTGAAGATGAAGTTTGCCGACGGCAAACCGAAGAAATCTCTGATGAGGAGGAAATATGGGGATGTGAAGATAGGCATCCTGAATGTCTATTGATGCTAGAAATTCCCCTTTTTCCATGGCTGCAATGACCGAACGGAGAGACTCCATTCGGAAATGTCGAATTCTGACAAACCGGTTCAGTCGCTTTAGATCCAGAATGGGCCTTACGGTACCGTCCTTTTTGGGTACAATGAACAGGTTGGAATAAAACCCCTGACCCCTTTCGATCTCCGGTACAGGCACGACAACCCCGCTGTGCCGAAGAGACTCGACCGCCCTGAATAAGGCGCGAACCCGAGATTCCTCCTTGGGAAGGCGCGAGGGAAAAAAACGATTTGAGGGAAGGCTGGAAAATTCTATTTTGTACCCCGAGGAGACTAACTCCCGGACCCACTCGTCGTGAGTAATCGATAGCCAAATGGGGCGAAACCAGAGTAAGCGGCCGCCTACTCTGGATAAATTGACCGGATTCTGCCTCCAGTCATTTGTCCGAATATCTCTGGGGTTTGGACCCTCTAGATCTTGGTTGTTGAGATCGCCCTCTTCCCAGAGGGTCGGTCCTGTAGGAGACCTGACGATCTCTGGCCTGACTAGGCCGACCTGAACCGCTGGAGGTAGCTGGCGCGGCCCAACCTGGGTTACGAAAGGCCCTAAAGCGAGGCTGAAGCTGTCGGCGAAAAGGCTGCTTAATCTTTTGCTGAGGAAGGAAACTGCTCTTCCCTCCCGTCGCATCAGATATGAGCTGATCCAACCTTTCGCCAAATAACCGACCATTCTGATATGGTAAGGATGTAAGCGATTTCTTTGAGATTGAATCTGCTCGCCAGGTTCTAAGCCACAAAGATCTTCTGATGGCAATTGCATTAGCAGCAGCTAGGGCTGCGCAATTTGCCGCATCCATGGACGCATTAATTAAGAAGTCTCCTGCAAGTGCTATCTGATTAGAAATCTCAGTTACTTCAGATGGTACCTCAATACCATGAAGCGCTCTATTTAGAGACTCCGACCAGGATATCATGGCCTTAGCAACCCAAGTCGCTGCAAAAGAAGGAGAGAGAGCAGAACCCGATGCTTCAAACACCGAGCGGGCCAAACCTTCAATCAGACGATCCGTTGGTTCCTTGATCGAGGAACCGTTAGGAAGGGAGAGGAGCGTTTTAGACGCCAAACGCGACACAGGAGGATCAACCGCAGGAGATTCCGCCCATTTCTTAAGAAGCTCGGGAGCAAAAGGATATCTAGTATTGAGAGCCTTTTGTCCTGCGAAGCGCTTGTCCGGTTTCTCCCGGTGGCGCTGCACTAGTTCCTCAAACTCAGGATGAGATCCAAAAACCTTATGAGCTTGCCTGGCTCTTTTGAAGGACACCTTATGACCGGAGGTCAAGGTGGACTCATCGTCTATCCCCAAGGTTTGATTGACAGCTTCAATCAAACTGTCAATTGTGTCCTGACAATTTGGTGCCTCCAAATTAAGGGACCCTTCTGAATCAGAATCCGAATACTGATCACTTGTCAGAGGTGAGGGAGAGCGGGAGACGGAACTGAAAGATGCCGAGGCTCCAGACGGCAAAGGCGACGCAGTGTGGGTTCGCTTCCCCTGCGTCTGCCTAGTGAGAGCGCGGCCCCTGCAGGCCGGAGGTTCATGAGACGTCGCCAAGACGGGTGAACCACTGTCCCTGCTCCTATCGGGAGCTTGAAGGGACTCGATTGCTCTAGTCAATGATGCCACAGATTGAGTCAGGGACAGAGCCCATTCAGGGGACCTGACGCACTGGGTTCCGTAATAGGAGCGGGTTCCTGAGCCCGTTCGGAGTCACAGGCTTCGCAAACCCGAGTAATCTGGGCGCGCGGAAAAGGGGACCTACAGGCAATGCATGCGGTATACAGCACCGTATGAGCTTTAGTTCTTCTGGACATACTGAGTCTATCACAGAGTCCGCAATGAACTGGATGTGCGACGGTCAGTGAAACGGAACAACCAGGCTGGAGGTAGAAGCACTTACCCCAGTCCTGTACCCCCTGCGTCCTTACGTAGCAGTGGCGTCTGGCTCCAAATTTTTCAAAAAGAGCGCCCCCTTGTTAGGAAGGCGAGCTCATGTAGCCGAGCCTTTAGGGGGGAGGGTCGAGAGGCGCGGCCTAGCTGTCAGAGGCCCGCCTCCAGCCGCGGCCTAGTCTCCAGCAAAAGCCGGGGACTAAATTTACAGCCGCGGCCTAGCACCAGCCGAAGCCGCGGCCTAGATTTTCGGCGGAGGCGGCCCCAAAACCAGAGGGCGGGCCCGCCGGAAGGAGACAATGCCGAGGGCGGATCCCCGCGACCGCGGCCCGCCCTCCGGCCGACACCGGACGCTACATCTTGGGCCGCGGCCTAGTCCCCGGCAGAAGCCGGGGACTAAATTTGCAGCCGCGGCCTAGCACCGCCCGAAGCCGCGGCCTAGATTTCCGGCGGAGACAGCCCCAAAATCAGAGGGCGGGCCCGCCGGAAGGAGACGATGCCGGGGGAGGATCCCCGCGACCGCGGCCCACCCCCCTGCCGGCGCCGGACGCCACACCTCGGGCCCCAGACCCCGGTCCTTGCCCGAGGCCCAACACCGCCGAAGTCAGGGACCTGACGCCCCCGGGGGGGGACACGGGCCAGGAGTGTACCTGGCTGGAATCCAGACGCTTGAAACTTGCGGTGCTCCATGCGTGCGGCGTTACTCCAGTATCTTGTCCGTTTTCAAAAAAGGTGAGCCATTCTGCCTGATGCATTTAGAGGGGGGCTTTGTAGTAAAAAAGGTGGGACGGTGCAGGCACCCTAACTCCATCACCCCTACAGGGGATGAGGAGAGGGACCGTCCGCCTCCTTGCAGCACCGCAGTCTAGCATTGGTGGCGCAGTGGGGGCTGCACGGACAAACTCCTGCCTCTGTGCAACCTAGGGTTTCAATACCTCAGGGTGGACAGGGCTAAGTCCGGCATTCGTGTCCCACGTTGCGGGAGAGGATACGCTGGAGGCTTTACTCCACGTGCTCGCCCGTTGATGGTTTGGGGAGATCGGACCCTTTCAATAGGATCCGTCGCCCCTATCTCATCTTCGTGGGAAAAAAAAAAAAAAATGGTCTGGAAAAAGAACCAGACGTGTGCCTCCATCAGACACTAAGCAATAACTGGGTTTGCCTGCGGCCAGTGCTGAGGTGTATACGGCGGAGGAGGAGCTAACCTTTTTTTATGTTACTTAGTGTCAGCCTCCTAGCGGCAGAAGCATACACCCACAGTCCTGTGTCCCCCAATGAGACGAAGGAGAAAGAATGGATCTACCTGTGGCAAAACATTTTTGTTCCCCTGGTCATAGCATGTTGGATATGAAATTACTTGTACAGAAAGGTAGTTTCACATCTCAGAGACACAGAAGAGTTTGCGAATACAAATTGATGGTGACCTTTGACACTCTTAATGCTGGAATGAACCTGTCACACGGATTTATGACGTTTTACATCAATTAAGGAATTTACTCCAAAGACTCTGTGAGAACATCACAAAACATTAGCAGACCCCAATCAGAGGGCAATAAAACTTTCACACTCCTTATCTATGAACTGTTCCAATATTTATGCTCATCCCTCTGCCATAATGACTATTCTGCTTCACGTCACTTGTCTTACCTATTGCACTATTTCTGTGCTGTGTTGTGTATAAATATGTGATTCTTCAGATTTTGTATTAGTCTAGCCTGATGAAGAGACCTGAGTAGTCTCAAGCTTGCAATTTGTTACCATCTTTTCAGTTAGCCATTAAAAGGTATCAACCACTGAGGACTCTCAACTCTAAATATTTTTCTATCTACAAGCTAACACGGTACAAAGATATACATCTTTACTGTACTTTGTAGCATTATTTCATATATGTTATGGATGTACAATTCAGGTTTACTGTTTGGCACTTTTGCTATGTGACACATTTTTGTCCATGATTAGTAGGATTTAACGATTTTGCAGCGGTTACTTAGCATTTTGTGATATGCTGCCAGTTTGAAATAATATATGACATCAGCCAATGTTGCTGTGTGATGCACATAAAACTAGTGTTAATTAATTTCACAGCTGTTGCACTATGCACTTTATACTATGCTGCTTATTTGGAATGACTGATTTGTAATACATATTTTTTATTTGTATTTTGTGAAACATGTATATTTTGATGCTGTATTAGATAGGTAGGATCTACTCTAAGGCAATTAGAACTATGCACTTTATATTTTTTGCCAGGGGTATGTGGATATCTCAGATGGTGTGAACTTTCACCCTCTATTTGCATCTAATTTTGATAATTGCTACTTTTTGTATTATTCACTGGCCTTTTGTATTCCTCTGGGTTCTCGTATATGAGGATTCCTTGTTGTTTGAATTATGTGATTTTAATTGATGGATAAATTGATTTTATGGAACCTACACCCTCGTATTCCTATTTATTAATTGGGATGTTGTATAAGATAGTTAATTATTGTAATTTGACTGTAGTTTGTCATGATCCTATTATCGTTATATTGCTTACTACCACAGTATTGCACTATATAGTGAAAAAGATGTTCAATGAAGTCCACCCACAGGCTAGACTTCATAACAGGACCAAAATCCTGGAGGGGGCCTTTAGCAGGTTGAATCTGTTGAAAGGAGCTCAGCAAAAAAAGAGATAAGAATCACAAACTCTCCCATCAGACTGCGCTCACTGACAGATTTTCAGCTGATCCATTCTGCATCCAACAATACAGTGGTTTAAGAGGACAAAAGCTGTAAAGGTCTTAAAATCCTATTGCCAAAATGATTTTTTTTTGCCTAAAATACATGTATTTAAGTAAGAAAAAAAAGAAGTGTCTCTAAAGGTGAACAACCCCGTTTAAAAAGCCAGAAATCTTTTTTTTCTTCTATCTAATTTAGCCTTACCTGTAAAATGTCATCATGCATCCTGTGATGGTCATGTTCATTGGTACCTGAGCGGACATCCTTCCAATGAGAATCATCTTTTCACCAGTATCTGGGTGAAAGGCGGAATCATACACGTACTTTGCTCTCCATAATTCATCTTCTGTGACTCCAGGCTGCACAAATCCATTTCTACAAATGTCAAAAAAATAAACAAACATTTTGTGAGATCTATATGTTTACTGCTGACCCAGCCCATTTGTTGGCTTTCACAGATAGAAGTGCATGGGAAGATTTATTTCTCCTGTGGCTTTTCCATAGGCAGAGTGGCGCTACCTGAAGAAGCTTACTGACTTCTTAGAATATGCCTTAGGTAACGATGAATGTGTCACCTGTGTACGAGTGCGTCTGCATTTATGTGAAGGAAGATGGAATGGGTTCTGCCGATGTAGACAGCACAAGCTGCTGAAGTCGGTAATTGGCTGCAGCGGTGATCTGCGTAGTGGTCATGATGTCGCCACGGAAGGCCAATACAAAGGAGCCGGAGCAGCGCTAGATATGGAACGGTGAGAGCTAGCTGATTTTATCATTTTAGTTGATTGATAGGCTCTGGTTCGGGCAGCATGAATCTAGTGACACGTTCCCTTTTATTTTTTGAGCAGATTTTAGTTTGTATATATGTTTTAATAATAATAATAATCATCTTTATTTATATAGCGCCAACATATTCCGCAGCGCTTTACAGTTTAACAGTTTTAGGTGCAAATGTATTTTTATTAAGAAAAAAAATCCAGTTTGTCACAAACTTACCCATAGGAGGACACGTCTGTCAAAAGCACATCAAGACAACAACCACTGTTAGGTTATCTTCTTTCAGGAATATACAGTCATGAGAAAAATTAAAGGGGTTGTCCAGTCTAAATTGATAACTAGGCTCTGCGGGTACTCGCCAGGTTCTGAGCAGGGACTGGCGGGCATTTATGTGTTATACATACTCCGGGCCAGAGGCCATATAGTGGGCGTGGCCTCGCTTCATACAGGAGTATGTATAACTCATACATACTTTCCGGTCCTGGCTCAGACAACCCCTTTAAGATTAACTAAACACAACTTCAGATGAGCAACAACATATGACAAATTATACCGTGTCATTATTTATTCAAAAGATTATTCACGTTCATAAATGGGTATTGTCAGATCGTGGTTCGGAATACAAGAATGTTTGTAGTTTACTGCTTATTACAATTTCTATTAGTTATCCTTATTTTAATATTAGCATTGGGCACATTGATTTGCACGACCTGGTCCATCGGCCCTGATAGTAATCTCGGGCCGCTGGACGGTAGCCGTGAGAACCGCCTCTTATCTGCCAGCATCTGCGGCTCTTCTTTTAATTAGCCAGCTTAGTGCGGTGTCACAAATTATGGCCTTGGAGACCAACCACCATTTCTAGACAGCAGAACATGCGTAGTGCTTACAAGCTCTTTACTATTGAGCTTGTGAGCACTGTATTGAAGATGGCAGGAATCGCTGTCGCACGCTTTTACTCTGTAATCCAGACCAGATTGAGCGCACTGCTTACAATCTAAACAGCAACGGTGGTCAGTCTCCTAGGCAACAAGATGTAACAAAAAAAAAACACGAATTGCAATTGAGCTCGTTTTTTTCAAGCACTATCCGACAACATCCATCTATGAAGATGGTAATAACTTCACCAAAACCTAGGCCAAAATGCAGAAACAGTGTGTGAAAAATTAAGTACATCCTACAGCCTCTATAGGAATTAAAAGAATGTGTAGTAGTCAGAAGCTGCTAATCAAATGCTCATGATTAATAAACAATTAATCAGCCAGTGTGACCAACTTCTAAAAGTAGTTTGGGCAGTTTACTGGACTGGAGCATTTAAGGTGTGTTCTTCTTTCTTTAAAAGTAGAGGACAACCTCTTTAACTCATTACATGCCAAATACTTTGATTGCTAATATCTCTGCAATGAAGAGGTTAAATTAAACAAATATATATTTATTCTGCTATGCAGCCATTATTACTTCATGTGTCCAGTTCAAGATGAAAAAAAAATGGTGAAATGGTGAAAAGTCCTATTTAAAGACTTCAGAAGTGATCTTACAAAAGCAATTGTTGGTGCCCATCAACGTGAGAAGACCATTTGCAAAATATTTGAAGTCCATAATGCCACAGCGACAAAGATTATTCACAAGTGGAAAATATTCAATACAGTTGTCAATTTTTCCAGGAGTAAATGTCCTAGCAAACTGAACCCATGGTCAGACTATGTAATGCTCATAAATTGTAAAAAACCCAAGAGCTACAGTTCAGTCTCTAAAGGCTTCAGTAAGCATGGTAAACGTTCAAGTTCATGACAAGTAAAAAAAAAATACTTTTTTGGGGCTAGTTTGGAAGGGTTGCCAAGAAAAAGCCCCTGCTAACAGCAGCAGTTAAGTTTGCAAAAATTGCATCTGAACAAACCACGACTTCTGGAACAATGTCCGTTTAGACACGAGGTAAGTGTAGATGTTTGGCCATAATGCCCTGCACCACCTCAGATGAAAACCAAACATGGCACAAACGCCTCATACCAACTGCATAAAGGACAGAGAAGGAGGGGTGATGATATGGGCTTGTTTTGCAGCCACAGAACCTGGGCAATCATTCATCAAATGAACCATGAATCAGATTTTTTTTTAAAAAGGATCAAGGTGTTGCAATGGCCCAGATTTCAACTCAATTGCAATCCTATGGCAGGACTATAGAGAGCTATGCATACACAAACGTCTAAATACTTGAATAAATAAAAGAAAATGATTAAAAATAATGATTAATTAACCCCTTCACAAGCAGGCGATTTTCCATTGTTCCTCCATTTCTTCCCAGAGCCATAACTTTTTTTTTATTTTTTCAGCTGTATAGCTATATGAGGGCTTTTTTTGGGACATGTTGCACTTCTGAATGACACCATTGATTGTGCCACACGGTGTACTGCAAAACAGAGAAAAAATTCAAACGCAGTGAAACTGCAAAAAAAAAGTGCAATTCCACAATGTTTTTTTTTTTATTTACCAAGTTCAATGTATGGCAAAACTGACCTGACAATATGAGTCCCCAGGTCAGTATGAGTACGCATATGCCAAACATGTATAGTTTTCATTTACCGTATATACGGTACTCATGTATAAGCCGATCCGTGTATAAGCCGACCCCCCTAATTTTGACACAAAAAACTGGGGAAACTTATTGACTCGCGTATAAGCCTAGGGTGAAAAATGATTATGCCCCCATATGATGCTCCACAGATTATGCCCCCATATGCTGCACAGATTATGCCCCTATATGCTCCAGATTATGCCCCCATATGCTCCAGATTATGCCCAATATGCTTCAGAGATTATGCCCCATATGCTCCAGATTATGCCCCATATATTCCACAGATTATGCCCCGTATGATCCAGATTATGCCCCATATGTTCCACAGATTATGCCCCCATATGCTGCAGATTATGCCCTATATGCTCCAGATTATGCCCCCATATGTTCCACAGATTATGCCCCCATATGCTGCACAGATTATGCCCCATATGCTCCAGATTATGCCCAATTTGCTTCAGAGATTATGCCCCATATGCTCCAGATTATGCCCCATATGATCCAGATTATGCCCCCATATATTCCAGATTATGCCCCATATGATCAGATTATGCCCCCATATGCTCCAGATTATGCCCCATATGCTCCAGATTATGCCCCATATGATCCACATCTTATGCCCCCATATGCTCCATATTATGCCCCCATATGTTCCACAGCTTATGCCCCCATATGCTCCATATTATGCCCCATATGCTCCAGATTATGCCCCCATATGCTCCATATTATGCCCCCATATGTTCCACAGCTTATGCCCCCATATGCTCCATATTATGCCCCCATATGCTCCATATTTGCCCCATATGCTCCAGATTATGCCCCATATGTTCCACAGCTTATGCCCCATATGCTCCATATTATGCCCCCATATGCTCCATATTATGCCCCATATGTTCCACAGCTTATGCCCCCATATGTCCATATTATGCCCCCATATGCTCCATATTATGCCCCCATATGCTCCATATTATGCCCCCTTATGTTCCAGATTATGCCCCATATGCTGCTGCAAAAAAAATAAAAAAAATGACATACTCACCTCTAGTCGCTGAGCAGGCAGGGACACCGGCGCGCTATGGGGGACAGGTGCCGACGTCACCGTTCGCTCAGGACCCCGGCACCTGAGATATTTACCTGTCCTCTCTGCACCGCAGCGCTGCATCCTCTTCCTGGTCCTCGGCAGTGAATGATCTGGCAGGGGGCGCGGCGCTCACTAATGACGTCATCGCGCCCTCTGCTGATCATTCACAGCCAGAGGAGTCAGACGAGGACGCAGCACAGCGGTGGAGAGAAGACAGGTAAATATCGCTGTACTCACCCCTCCGCCGCTCGTCCCTGCAGCCTCTCCTCTTCTCCCGGCGATCTCTGCAGCGCTTCCTTCCTACAGCGGTCACATAGTAACGCTCATTAAAGTCATGAATATGTGCATATTCATGACTTTAATGAGCGGTGCCATGTGACCGCTGCAGGAAGGAGCCGGAGATCGTGGGAGAAGCAGGGGGGCTGCAGAGACCGTGGCGGCGGAGAGGTGAGTATAATCCGACACCCCCGCTCCCCCTCCCCCGCCGACCCCCGTATATGACCCGCGTATAAGCCGAGAGGGGGACTTTCAGCCCTAAAAAATGGGCTGAAAATCTCGGCTTATACACGAGTATATACGGTAAATTATGAAAAAAAAATTCAGAAATTTGTCTTTTTTTTTTTGCTTTTGTCGCCATCCTCCAAGAGCAATAACATTTTCGTTTTTCAGGATCTGGGGCTGGGTGAGGGCTTATTTTTTGCGGCCTGAGCTGACGTTTTTATTATTAACATTTTGGGGTAGATATGATGTTTTGATTGCCTCTTATTGTATCTTATTGCAATGATGCGGCAGCAAAAAAATTAACTCTGGCGTTTTAATTTTATTTGTCCTTACGCCATTTCAAGATCAAATTAATTAATTTTATATTTTCATAGATTGTTGATAGTTTCTGAACTCCGCAATACCAAATATGTGTATTTTTATTATTTTATTTTTTTATGGGGCAAAAGGGGGGCGATTTGGACTTTTGCGGGTTTTTTGCAAACATTTTTTTTTTTACTTTTTAATGTATTTAACCCCTTCACCCCCAAGGGTGGTTTGCACGTTAATGACCAGGCCAATTTTTACAATTCTGACCACTGTCTCTTTATGAGGTTATAACTCTGGAACGCTTCAACGGATCTTCGCGATTCTGAGATTGTTTTCTCGTGACATATTGTACTTCATGTTAGTTATAAATTTCTTCGATATAACTTGCGTTTATTTTTGAAAAAAACGCAAATATGGCGAAAATTTTGAAAATTTTGCAATTTTCAAACTTTGAATTTTTATTCCCTTAAAACAGAGAAATATATCACACAAAATAGTTAAGAAATAACATTTCCCACATGTCTACTTTACATCAGCACAATTTTGGAACCAAATTTTTTTTTTGTTAGGAAGTTATAAGGGTTAAAAGTTGACCAGCGATTTCTCATTTTTACAACAAAATTTACAAAGCCATTTTTTTAGGGACCACCTCACATTTGAAGTCACTTTGAGGGGTCTATATGGCAGAAAATACCCAAAAGTGACACCATTCTAAAAACTGCACCCCTCAAGGTACTCAAAACCACATTCAAGAAGTTTATTAACCCTTCAGGTGCTTCACAGTAACTAAAGCAACGTGGAAGGAAAAAATGAATATTTTACTTTTTAGCCACAAAAATTATCTTTTACAAACTTTTTTTTTATTTTCACAAGGGTAAAAGGAGAAAATGGACAGATAAGGTTGTTATGCAATTTCTCCTGAGTACGCCAATACCCCATATGTGGGGGAAAACCACTGTTTGGGCACACGGCAGAGCTCGTAAGGGAAGGAGCGACGTTTGACTTTTTCAAACTAAAATTGGCTGGAATTTAGATTGGATGCCATGTCGCGTTTGGAGAGCCCCTGATGTGCCTAAACAGTGGAAACCCCCCACAAGTGACACCATTTTGGAAACTAGACCCCCTAAGGTACTTATCTAGATCTGTTGTGAGCACTTTGAACCCTCAAGTGTTTCACAAAAGTTTATAAAGCCTGGGTGTAAAAAAAAAAAAAATCAATTTTCCACAAAAATGATTTTTTAGTCCCAAATTTTTGAATTTTCCCAAGGAAATTGGACCCCAAAAGTTGTTGTCCAATTTGTCCTGAGTACGCTGATACCCCATATGTGGGGGGGGGGAAACTGTTTGGGCGCACGGCAGGGCTTGGAAAGGAAGTAGTAACGTTTTGGAATGCAGACGTTAATGGGGGTCATGTTCCGTTTGCAGTGCCCCAGATGAGCCTAAACAGTGGAAACCCCCCACAAGTGACCCCATTTTGGAAACTAGACCCCCTAAGGAACTTATCTAGATCTTTGGTGAGCACTTTGAACCCCCAATTGCTTCACACAAGTTTATAATGCCCGGGCATGAAAATAAAAAATCCTATTTTTTTCCCACAAAAATTATCTTTTAGTCACTAATTTTTTATTTTCCCAAGGGTAACAGGAGAAATTGGACCACATAAGTTGTTGTACAATTTGTCCTGAGTACGCTGATACCCCATATGTGGGGGGGAACCACTGTTTGGGCGCACGGCAGAGCTCGGAATGGAAGGAGCACCATTTGACTTTTTCCAACCAAAATTGGCTGGAATTGAGTTTGGATGCCATGTTGCATTTGGAGAGCCCCTGATGTGCCTAAACAGTGGAAACCCCCCACAAATGACCCCATTTGGGAAACTAGACCCCCTAAGGAACTTATCTAGATTTTTGATGAGCAATTTGAACCCCCAAGTGCTTCACACAAGTTTATAACGTAGAGCCGTAAAATTTAAAAATCATATTTTTTCCACAAAAATGATCTTTTCACCCCAATTTTTATTTTTCCAAGGGTAACAAGACTCCAAAAGTTATTGTGCAATTTGTCCTGAGTGCGCTGATACCCCATATGTGGGGGTAAACCACTGTTTGGGTGCATGGCAGAGTTTGGAAGGGAAGGAGCGCCGTCTGACTTTTTCAACGCAGAATTGGCTGGACGCCATGTCGTGTTTGGAGAGCTCCTGATCTGCCTAAACAGTGGAAACCCCCATAAATGACACCATTTTGGAAACTAGACCCCTCAAGGAACTTATCTAGATGTGTGGTGAGAACTTTGAACCCCCAGGTGTTTCACTAAAGTTTATAACGTACAGCCGTAAAATAAAAAATCTTTTTTTTTTTTTTTTACAAAAATGATTTTTTCGCCCCCAATATTTTATTTTCACAAGGGTAACAGAAGAAATTGGAACGCAAAAGTTGTTGTCCAATTTGTCCTGAGTACACTGATACCCAATGTGTGGGCGAAAACTACTGTATGGGCACACTTCGGGGCTCGGAAGGGAAGTAGTGACGTTTTGGATTGCAGACTTTGATGGAATGGTCTGGGGGCGTCATGTCACATTTGGAGAGCCCCTGATGCACCTAAACAGTGGAAACCCCCCACAAGTGACCCCATTTTGGCAAATAGACCCCACAAGGAACTTATCTAGATGTGTGGTGAGCACTTTGAACCCCGAAGTGCTTCACAGAAGTTTATAACGCACAGCCGTAAAAATAAAAAATCTTTTTTTTTTTTTTTTTTACAAAAATGATTTTTTCGCCCCCAATATTTTATTTTCACAAGGGTAACAGGAGAAATTGGACCCAAAAGTTGTTGTCCAATTTGTCCTGAGAACGCTGATACCCAATATGTGGGAGAAAACTACTGTATGGGCGCACGTCAGGGCTCGGAAGGGAAGTAGTGACGTTTTGGATTGCAGACTTTGATGGAATGGTCTGGGTGCGTCATGTCGCATTTGGAGAGCCCCTGATGCGCCTAAACAGTGGAAACCCCCCACAAGTGACCCCATTTTGAAAAATAGACCCCACAAGGAACTTATCTAGATGTGTGGTGAGCACTTTGAACCCCGAAGTGCTTCACAGAAGTTTATAACGCACAGCCGTAAAAATAAAAAATCTTTTTTTTTTTTTTGCAAAAATGATTTTTTTCGCCCCAATATTTTATTTTTACAAGGGTAACAGGAGAAATTGGACCCCAAAAGTTGTTGCCCAATTTGTCCTGAGTACGCTGATACCCAATATGTGGGAGAAAACTACTGTATGGGTACACGTTGGGGCTCGGAAAGGAAATAGTGACGTTTTGGATTGCAGACTTTGATGGAATGGTCTGGGGGCGTCATGTCGCATTTGGAGAGCCCCAGATGCGCCTAAGCAGTGGAAATTCCCAACAAGTGACCCCATTTTGGAAAATAGACCCCACAAGGAACTTATCTAGGTGTGTGGTGAGCGCTATGAAGCCCCAAGTGCTTCACAGAAGTTTATAATGTACAGCCGTAAAAACAAAAAAATAATTTTTTTTGTACAAAAATGATATTTTCGCCCCCAGTTTTTTATTTTCCCAAGGGTAACAGAAGAAATAGGACAAATTGCACAATAACTCTTGGGGTCCAGAGTACGCTGATACCCCATATGTGGGGATAAACTACTGTTTGGACGCATGGCAGAGCTCAGAAGTGAAGGAGCACGTTTGACTTTTTCAACGCAGAATTGGCTGGAATTGAGATCAGACGCCATGTCACATTTGGAGAGCCCCTGATGTGCCTAAACAGCGGAAACCCCCCAATTCTAACTCCAACCCTAACTCCAACACACCCCTAACCCTAGTCCCAACCCTAACCACAAACCTAACCCTAACACACCCCTAATCCCAACCCTAACCCTAATCCTAACTTTAGCGCCAACCCTAACCCTAACTTTAGCCGCAACCCTAACCCTAACCCTAATGGGAAAATGGAAATAAATACATTTTTTTTAATTTTATTATTTTTCCCTACTAAGGGGGTGATAAAGGGGGTTTGATTTACTATTTATAGCGGGTTTTTATGATTGGCAGCTGTCACGCTAAAAGACGCTTTTTATTGCAAAAATAGTTTTTTGCATCGCCACATTTTGAGAGCTATAATTTTTGCATATTTTGGCCCACAGAGTCATGTGAGGTCTTATTTTTTGCGGTACGAGGTGATGTTTTTATTGGTACCATTTTTGAGCAGGTGACATTTTTTGATCGCTTTTTATTTCGATTTTTGGGAGGTTAGAATGAACAAAAATCAGCAATTCATGAATTTCTTTTGGGGGAGGCGTTTTTATTGTTCCGCGTGTGGTAAAATTGATAAAGCAGTTTAATTCTTCGGGTTAGTACGATTATGGCGATACCTCATTTATATCATTTTTTTATGTTTTGGCGCTTTTATAGAATAAAAACAATTTTATATAAAAAATAATTATTTTTGCATCGCTTTATTCTGCGAGCTATAACTTTTTTATTTTTTCGCTGATGATGCTGTATGGCGGCTCGTTTTTTGCGGGACAAGATGACGTTTTCAGCGGTACCATGTTTATTTATATCGGTCTTTTTGATCGCGCGTTATTCCACTTTTTGTTCGGCGGTATGATGATAAAGCATTGGTTGTTTTTTTTTTTTTAAGGGTTCACTAAAGGGGTTAACTAGTGGGACAGTTTTATAGGGGGGTCATTACGGACGCGGCGATACCAAATATGTGTACTTTTATTGTTTTGTTTTTTTTATTTACAGGAAGAAATGAATTTATTGGGGAATATTTTTTTTTTTTTTATTTATTTTGGATTTTTTTTTTACACATGTTTATTTTTACTTTTTTAACTTTTTTACTTTGTCCCAGGGTGGGACATCACAGTATTTTATCAGATCGCTGGTGTGACAGTGTGCACAGCACCTGTCACACCAGCGATCGCACAGGCATTGATGCAGGCTTCTCAGTGCCTGCTCTCGGCAGGCACTGAGGTAGCCGCCTCCCTCCAGGACCCCGGCGCCATCTTGGATCCGGGTCCTGGGAGGGAGGAAGCCCTCAGAACAGCGCGATCACATCGCGCTGGTCTGAGGGTCTCAGGGGGGCGCGCAGGGAGCCCCCACCCTGCGCGATCCTCCCCTGTGCCCCCAGTACACCGCGATCATGTTTGATCGCGGTGTGCTAGGGGTTAATGTGCCGGGAGCGGTCCGTGACCGCTCCTGACACACAGTCACGGGTGTCAGCTGTGTAATCAGCTGACACCCGGCGGCGATTAGCTGCGCTCCCCTCAGGAGCGCAGCTGATCGCCTATGACGTACTATCCCGTCCATGGGCAGAATGGCACGGGTTTTATGGACGGGATAGTACGTCTAATGTCAGAGAGGGGTTAATCCTTAACGACCATATATATTTTTGTTTTTGCATTTTCATTTTTTGCTCCGCTACTTTCCAATATGGCCATGTGAGGGCTTGATTTTTGTGGGACGAGTTGTACTTTTGAACGACACCACAGGTTTTAACATATCACATACTGGAAAATGGGAACAAAATTCCAAGTATGGTGAAATTGCAAAAAAGTGCAATTCCATAGTTTTTTTTATTTTTTTATCATGTTCACTAAATGCTAAAACTGAACTGCTATTAGGATTCTCCAGGTCATTACGAGAAGAGATGAGTGAATTTATTCGGACTCTGTTCCGAATATGATCAGAATTGAATATTGTTTTTGCAATATTCGTCGAACACAGCCGAACGTCATTAGAGTCAATGGGAGTAGAAATTACCGAATATGTTCGGAACCAATCATAAGACATATTCGGCACAAATAGTGTTCGAATATGGTACAAATGTCAAAATCAGATTCGGGGACAAAATCCGAACAAATTCGCTCATCTCTAAATACAAGTTCATAGACACCAAACATGTCTAGGTTCTTTTTTATTTAAGTGGTGGAAATTCCAAAGTTTGTTAAAAAAAAAAAAAATTGCGCCATTTTTCCGATATCGTAGCATCTCCATTTTTCATGATCTCGGGTGGAGTGAGGACTTATTTTTTGCGTGCTGAGTTGACATTTTTAATTATACCATTTTGGTGTAGATACGATCTCTTGATCGCCCGTTATTGCATTTTAATGCAATGCTGCGGCGACCTAAAAACATAATTCTGTTGTAAAACTACAACTCCAGCATGCCCTTGCAACCTGCAGCAGTTGAGGCATGCTGGGAGTTGTAGTTCTCCAACAGCTGGAGTGCCAAGGTTCGCCATCACTGGCCTAGGCCATCTTTATGTGTAGAGCAACAATCTTTTTTTCAGATCCTCAGAGTGTTCTTTACCATGAGAGGCCATGTTAAACTTCCAGTGACCAGAATGAGAGAGTGTGAGAGCGCTAAATCCAAATTTAACACACCTTCTCCCTATTCACACGTGAGACCTTGTAACAATAAAGAGTCACATGACACCAGGGAGGGGAAATGGCTAATTGTGCACAATTTGGCCATTATCACTTAGGGGTGTACTGACTTTTCTTGCCAGCAGTTTAAACATTAATGGCTGTGTATTGAGTTATTTAGAGGGCACACCAAATTTACACTGTTATACAAGATGTACACTGACAACTTTATATTGTATCAAAGTCTTATATCTTCAGTGTCGGGCGCACTGATGGGCGAGATCAATAACGCTCTTCTTCTCTGCGCATGTTAAATGCTGCTGTCATTGATTGACAGTGGCATTTAACTGGTTAACAGCCGCAAATGGATCTCAGATTAAATCAGTCATCAAGTACATGCACAGATGCAGGCTCAGCGGGTGAGATAACATCAAAGGCAGGGAGAAAACCAATGGTGTAAATATACGTCACCGGTCATGAAGGGGTTATAAATTTTGGTTGTGACGCTGGTCTCTGCTCACTGTGTTCTTTCCTTACAATGTGCTCTGTTACAGTCTCGTCACTTCTCATCAGAGCCGGCGAGGAAGCGCACGGTCACTGTGCACAGTAAGGAGCTCATACTAAGCATATGTTGGAATTAACAGCGGACGTATGATCAGTAGAGTCGGGACTAGCCCAGCTGTGAAATGGACGCCACTGATGACGTTTTATTTCACAGTGGGGACAGGGGCTGTGGAAGTGACTGCAGCCTCTGTCCTCTGATGACATGTTTGAGTATCCCAGCATGCACTGGGGATTATCACAAAGCATCCATCATCAAAACAGGAATAATGAAGATAAAATAAATAAAATAAAGCAGTTAGCTTAGAGAAGGAAGGGTATGGAATTTTTAGTTAAACTATACTAGAAAAACTGTTATATCAAAATCAATAGAGAGAAATTTAATATGAACATCAATATTCGTTTTGAAGCACCCCTTTAAGTGCGTTTCTATCCCGCCCTAGAATAAAGGTACAATGACTACATAAATGCCAATAGCAGTAAATGACACCCCGGCCAGGACTCTCCTTTACATATCAACAGTGGGGTTTGGCAGAGTATTCATTCCAGGTAACAAAACAAACAAATGAAAATGTGACAAACATGTTTTCTTGATGTTTACACTGTGATAGCAAGGTTATCGCTAGAAACCTAGCGGTGAGAACGATTAACCATTACTGACACAGCTATACAGGTAGCGTTCAGCATACTTCTCTGCACTACTGTAATGCTACTGGGACAATACACCAAAATAAAAGTTACATCTAAATAAAGGATTAACCTAAGCATTCTGCTAAAAAGGACATTTGGGATGAGCATTATAGAAGAGTACGGCAACTAAACAGCATGGGTTAGCACACTCTCTGACATGCTGATTGCCTGGCACATAAATAACATGATCCCACGGAAACACATGACAAGGGAGGTTTGACAATTTTTTTTTTTTTTTACATTAATTGCAGTATTAAGGGGAATCTGTTGGTTTGAGTGCGCAGCTAGTTTGCAGTGTAGGGAAAAGGGGAAAAGTGGCAGGGAGGAAGAAGTTTGGGAAGTGCTATTGACAGCTAGTGAACTGTCAGTTAGGCCTCATTCACACGTCAGTATTTTGCATCGGTATTTGAAAGCCAAAACCAGGAGTGTCACATAGGAAGAAGAAAAAGACCGGGTTTTACAATGTACCCACGCTGACTACACAAGGACAGAAATATTCTTGAAAGCTTTAATGTGCCGACGCGTTTTGTGGCAAATCTGCCACCTCCTCTGGGCCTGTGCTGTTGTGAACGTGTTGGAGGCAATTTCTGAGCTGAGACTCCCTCTGTGGTTGCTGACGGTACTGAGGCTGTATCGAATGACAGGGCCTCCTCACCTGCCAGCGACGACTGGCAATCAGGAGTCCCTGACTGGGCTGATATAAGGGAGCTGCCTTCCCATGATCCTCGCCGTGATCAATTGTTGTTTCCTAGTTCATTTGGAAGTCAGCTGGTGTGTTGCCTTCGTCTGCTACCTTCAGATAAAATATTTTCTGCTTGTTTCTATTGTGTTTGCTATTTCCATTTTTGCCTGCACCTTTGTGGAGGTTAGCCGGGTCCCCTCCTGGGGCCTGTGCTACTCTCTGTTTTTCAGTAGCCACTGTTAGTTGTTCAATTGCTCTTTCCCTGCTTTTTGAGTGGCTGCAGGTTAGCCTTGTTCACACTGAGATCTGATTTAGTGGGTGGCGAGATCGTGTGATCTCAGCATTTTTGAAATCAGAAGTGTTGGAAGTTTTGCTGGGTTGCAGATACTATTCTGTCATGTCCTATTTAACCCCTTAATTGTCCAATGACGTGCACAGTCCGTCATGGACGGGTGTCAGTTCCGGCACCAGGACGGACTGTGCACGTCATGCCTTTGATCTACCACTGCGTGTAAACACGCAGTGGTAGATCAGTGCCGACAGCTGTCACAGACAGCTGACAGGCACGGCAAGCGGTGCGGGGACCTTTGCCGTCGGTCCCCGCACCTACAGCGCTGTGCTTGGTCAGTCAATCTGACTGACCAAACACAGCAGCGATCGCACAGGAGAAGCTGAAGTTTAGCTTCTCCAGCGCGATCAGTGCAGGAGCCGGCGCTGCAGTGGCCAGCCTTCCTGCACTGACAGCCAGGAGCGGAGCCCCCACCACCCCTGGCTGTTAACCCCCTGACTGCTGCGATCGAGCGCGATCGCAGGGCTCAGGGGGGGAGGCAGAGGGTCAGGAGCTCCCTCTGCCTCAGATCGGCGCCCTGCAATGTATTTGCAGGGCCCGATCTCTGTCTTGATGACCCGGGGGTTGTCATGACAACCCCGGGTCATCTAGCTACGGAAAGCTGCTGTGATCATGCTCACTGCAGCTTTCCCCATAGGTACAATGCATTGCAATGCTGGAGCATTGCAATGCATTGTAACTGCAATAAAAAGTAAAAAAAGTGAAAGTTCCATAAAGGGACAAGTTAAAAAAAAAATCATTTTTTTTTAAAAATTGTAAAAAAAATATTAAAAAATAATTTTAAAAAAAATCCCCTAAAAAATACACATTTTTATGTAATAAAAAAAATAAAAAACAAAAAAAATACACGTTTGGTATCGCCACGTCCGTAAAAATCCCATCTATAAAAGCGTAACCCTAGTTAACCCCTTCAGTGAAAGCCGTAAAAAAAAAAACACAAAAAAGTAGTAAATTATACTTTTTCCAAGCGGTATCATCATAACGCTTGGAAAGAGTGCAATAACACGCGATCAAAAAGTCAGATATAAATAATCATGGTACCGCTGAAAACGTCATCTTGTCCCGCAAAAAACAAGCCGCTATACAGCATCATCAGCGAAAAAATAAAAAAGTTATAGCTCGCGGAATAAATGATGCAAAAATAATTATTTTTTCTATAAAATTTTTTATTGTGTAAAAAAACGCCAAAACATAAAAAAAAATATATAAATGAGGTATCGCTGTAATCGTAGTGACCCGAAAAATAAAGCTGCTTTATCAATTTTACCACACGCGGAACGGAGTAAAAAAAAAAAAAAAAAAAAAACAAATCCTGAATTGCTGGTTTTTGTTCATTCTGCCGGCCGAAATATGGAAAAATTATAGCTCTCAAAATACGGCGATGCAAAAATTTCTTACAAAAAATTATTAAAAAAAAAAGCATCTTTTAGTGTGTGACAGAAGCTAAACATGAAAAAAGGATGTAAATCTGGTATCGCTGTAATCGCACCGATCCGAGGAATAAAGTCGCCTAATCACTAATACCGCACGAGGAACGGCGTAAAAAAGAAAACCAATTCTTCACCTTTTGTGGATTTGTTCATTGTGCCTCCCAAAGATCGCAGTAAGGCGATCACAGTGGTTCCCCCCCACATATGGGGTATCAGCGTACTCAGGAAAAATGCACAATAGCTTTTGGGGTCCTATTTCTCCCTGTTACCCTTATTTTTCACGGCTCTACGTTATAAACTTCTGTGAAGCCCTTGGGGGTTCAAAGTGCTCACCACACATCTAGATAAGTTCCTTGGGGGGGTCTAGTTTCCAAAATGGAGTCACTTGTGGGGGGTTTCTACTGTTTAGGCACATCAGGGGCTCTCCAAACGTGACATGACACCCGCAGACCATTCCATCAAAGTCTGCATTTGAAAAAGGCGCTCCTTCCCTTTCGAGCTCTGCCATGCGTCAAAATAGTGGTTTACCCCCACATATGGGGTATCAGCGTACTCAGGACAAATTGCACAATAACTTTTGGGGTCCTGTTACCCTTTGGAAAATAACAATTGGGGGTGGAAAGATCATTTTTGTGGAAAAGATATGATTTTTTAATTTTACTGCTCTACGTTATAACCTTCTGCGCCCAAATAGTGGTTTACCCCCACACATGGGGTATCGGTGTACTCTGGAGAAATTGTACAACAAATATTGTGGTTCATTTTCTCCTGATACCCTTGACAAAATTTAAAAAAATTGTGTCGAAAGAAAATTTTGGGAAAAAAAGTTAAATGTTCATTTTTTCCTTCCACATTGCTTCAATTCTTGTGAAGTACCTAAAGGGTTAATAAACTTCTTGAATGTGGCTTTGAACACGTTGAGGGGTGCAGTTTTTAGAATGGTGTCACTTTTGGGTATTTTCTGTCATATTGACCCCTCAAATTCACTTCAAATGTGAGGTGGCCCCTAAAAAAAATGGTTTTGGATTTGGTAACTGAGGAGGACAGGAGCAAACAGCAAGGCAGCCGAACACCTGAGAGGTTGGGAATTAATGGGTTGCAGATCCCTAAACTAACCGCACAACTAGAAGCAGCCGTGGTACGTACCTACGGTGGTCCTAGACGCCTCGGCACAGCTGGAGAGCTAGCTACACCTAAAGATAGAAACAGGAAAGCTAACTGCCCTGGAGTAGAGCCCCAAAGGAATAGGCAGCCCCCAAACATATAATGGCGGTTAGACAAGACGAAACACAAACACAGGCAGAAAATAGAGTGAGCAAACGCTGGGGCCAAACACTGCTTAACCCCTATAACGACCAAGCCATTTTGTAGGTTAAAGACCAGGCCAATTTTTACAATTCTGACCACTGTCACTTTATGTGCTTATAACTCTGGAACGCTTCAACGGATCTTGGCGATTCTGAGATTGTTTTCTCGTAACATATTGTACTTCATGATAGTGGTAAAATTTCTTCAATATAACTTGCGTTTATTTATGAAAAAAACCGGCAATATGGCAAAAATTTTGAAAATTTTGCAATTTTCAAACTTTTAATTTTTATGCCATTAAATCAGAGATATGTCACAAAAAATAGTTAATAATAACATTTCCCACATGTCTACTTTACATCAGCACAATTTTGGAACCAAAATTTTTTTTTGTTAGGAAGTTATAAGTGTTAAAAGTTGACCAGCAATTTCTCATTTTTCCAACAAAATTTACAAAACCATTTTTTTAGGGACCACCTCACATTTGAAGTGAATTTGAGGGGTCAATATGACAGAAAATACCCAAAAGTGACACCATTCTAAAAACTGCACCCCTCAAGGTGTTCAAAGCCACATTCAAGAAGTTTATTAACCCTTTAAGTACTTCACAAGAATTGAAGCAATGTGGAAGGAAAAAATGAACATTTAACTTTTTTTCCCAAAATTTTTCTTTCGACACAATTTTTTTAAATTTTATCAAGGGTATCAGTAGAAAATGAACCACAATATTTGTTGTACAATTTCTCCTGAGTACACCAATACCTCATGTGTGGGGGTAAACCACTATTTGGGCGCATGGCAGAGCTCGGAAGGGAAGCAGCGCCATTTGACTTTTTTGGCTGGAATTGAGATTGGACGCCATGTCGCATTTGGAGAGTCCCTGTGTGCCTAAATAGTGGAAACCCCCCACAAGTGACCCCATTTTGGAAACTAGACCCCCCAAGGAACTTATCTAAATGTGTTGTGAGAGCTTTGAACCCCCAAGGGCTTCACAGAAGGTTATAACGTAGAGCCGTAAAATTAAAAAATCATATTGTTTCCACAAAAATGATCTTTTCATCCCAATTTTTATTTTCCAAAGGATAAAAGGACCCCAAAAGTTATTGTGCAATAGTCCTGAGTATGCTGATACCCCATATGTGAGGGTAAACCACTATTTGGACGCATGGCAGAGCTCGGAAGGGAAGCAGCGCCATTTGACTTTTTTGGCTGGAATTGAGATTGGACGCCATGTCGCATTTGGAGAGTCCCTGTATGCCTAAACAGTGGAAACCCCCCACAAGTGACCCATTTTGGAAACTAGACCCCCCAAGGAACTTATCTAGATGTGTGGTGAGAGCTTTGAACCCCCAAGGGCTTCACAGAAGGTTATAACGTAGAGCCGTAAAATTAAAAAATCATATCTTTTCCACAAAAATGATCTTTCCACCCCCAATTTTTATTTTCCAAAGGGTAACAGGACCCCAAAAGTTATTGTGCAATTTGTCCTGAGTACGCTGATACCCCATATGTGGGGGTAAACCACTATTTGGGCGCATGGCAGAGCTTGGAAGGGAAGCAGCGCCATTTGACTTTTTGGCTGGAATTGAGATTGGATGCCATGTCGCATTTGGAGAGTCCCTGTGTGCCTAAACAGTGGAAACCCCCCACAAGTGACCCCATTTTGGAAACTAGACCCCCCAAGGAACTTATCTAGATGTGTGTTGAGAGCTTTGAACCCCAAGGGCTTCACAGAAGGTTATAACGTAGAGCTGTAAAATTAGAAAGTCATATCTTTTCCACAAAAATGATCTTTCCATCCCCAATTTTTATTTTCCAAAGGGTAACAGGACCCCAAAAGTTATTGTGCAATTTGTCCTGAGTACGCTGATACCCCATATGTGGGGGTAAACCACTATTTTGACGCATGGCAGAGCTCGGAAGGGAAGGAGCGCCTTTTTCAACTGCAGACTTTGATGGAATGGTCTGCGGGTGTCATGTCACGTTTGGAGAGCCCCTGATGTGCCTAAACAGTAGAAACCCCCCACAAGTGACTCCATTTTGGAAACTAGACCCCCCCAAGGAACTTATCTAGATGTGTGGTGAGCACTTTGAACCCCCAAGTTCTTCACAGAAGTTTATAACGTAGAGCAGTGAAAATAAAAAAAATCATATTTTTTTCCACAAAAATAATCTTTTTGCCCCCAAATTTTTATTTTATAAGGGTAACAGGAGAAATAGGACCCCAAAAGCTATTGTGCAATTTGTCCTGAGTACGCTGATACCCCACATGTGGGGGGGAACCACTATTTTGACGCATGGCAGAGCTCGGAAGGGAAGGAGCACCGTTTTTAAATGCAGACTTTGATGGAATGGTCTGCGGGTGTCATGTCGCGCTTGGAGAGCCCCTGATGTGCCTAAACAGTAGAAACCCCCCACAAATGACCCCATTTTGCAAACTAGACCCCCCAAGGAACTTATCTAGATGTGTGGTGAGCACTTTGAACCCCCAAGTGCTTCACAGAAGTTTATAATGTAGAGCCGTGAAAATAAAAAAATCTTTTTTTTTTTTCCACAAAAATGACCTTTTTGCCCCCAAATTTTTATTTTTATAAGGGTAACAGGAGAAATAGGACCCCAAAATTTGAATGCATTTTGTCCTGAGTACGCTGATACCCCATATGTGGGGGGGAACCACTGTGATCGCCTTATTGCGATCTTTGGGAGACAGAATGAACAAATCCACAAAAGGTGAAGAATTGGTTTTCTTTTTTACGCCGTTCCTCGTGCGGTATTAGTGATTAGGCGAATTTATTTCTCGGATCGGTGCGATTACGGCGATACCAGATTTACACCCTTTTTTCATGTTTAGCTTCTGTCACACTCTAAAAGACGCTTTTTTTAAAATAATTTTTTGTAAGAAATTTTTGCATCGCCGTATTTTGAGAGCTATAATTTTTCCATATTTCGGCTGACAGTTATCTGTGGGCTTATTTTTTGTGGGACAAGCTGACGTTTTTATTGGTACCATATTCGGGCACATAAGTTTTTTGATCGCTTCCTATTCCGATTTTTGTGGAAGCAGAATGAACAAAAATCAGCAATTCAGGAATTTTTTTTTTTTTTTACTCCGTTCCGCGTGTGGTAAAATTGATAAAGCAGCTTTATTCTTCGGGTCACTACGATTACAGCGATACCTCATTTATACATTTTTTTATGTTTTGGCGTTTTTTTACACAATAAAAGTTTTATAGAAAAAATAATTATTTTTGCATCAGTTTATTCCGCGAGCTATAACTTTTTTATTTTTTCGCTGATGATGCTGTATAGCGGCTTGTTTTTTGCGGGACAAGATGCCGTTTTCAGCGGTACCATGGTTATTTATATCCCACTTTTTGATTGCGTGTTATTGCACTTTTTCCAAGCGGTGTGATGATACCGCTTGGAAAAAGTATAATTTACTATTTTATTTTTTTTAACGGCTTTCACTGAAGGGGTTAACTAGGGATACGCTTTTATTGATAGGATTTTTACGGACGCGGCGATACCAAACGTGTGTTTTTATTGTTTTTTGTTTTTTTTTATTACATAAAAATGTGTATTTTTTAGGGGATTTTTTTAAATTATTTTTTAATATTTTTTTTACAATTTTTTTTAAAAAATGTTTTTTTTTTTTACTTGTCTCTTTATGGGACTTTCACTTTTTTACTTTTTATTGCAGTTACAATGCATTGCAATGCTCCAGCATTGCAATGCATTGTAACTATAGTGAAAGCTGCTGTGACCATGATCACAGCAGCTTTCCGTAGCTAAATGACCCGGAGGTTGTCATGACAACCCCCGGGTCATCAAGGCAGAGATCGGGCCCTGCAAATACATTGCAGGGCGCCGATCTGAGGCAGAGGGAGCTCCCGACCCTCTGCTCCCCCCTGAGCGCTGCAATTGCGCTCGATCGCAGCAGTCAGGGGGTTAACAGCCAGGGGCGTCGGGGGCGCCGCTCCTGGCTGTCAGTGCAGGAAGCCTGGCCACTGCAGCGCCGGCTCCTACATTGATCGCGCTGGAGATGCTGAAATTTCAGCATCTCCTGCGCGATCGCTGCTGTGTTTGGTCAGTCAGATTGACCGTCGGTCCCCGCACCGCTTGCCGTGCCTGTCAGCTGTCTGTGACAGCTGTCGGCACTGATCTACCACTGCGTGTTTACACGCAGTGGTAGATCAAAGGGATGACGTGCACAGTCCGTCCTGGTGCCGGAACTGACACCTTGCTATGACGGACTGTGCACGTCATTGGACATTAAGGGGTTAAAGTGGTTGAAAGCTACAAAGTGTTGATAAGGGTTATTTTATCTGCAGATTCTAAAAATTATATAACCATACTGACCCATGAAGTAAATAAACCACGTAGGGGTCAAGAAGTGTATATGATTAAAAAATATATTATTTTATTTAATCAATGCTAAAATCACATAAACATGAAAATAGGATGCCTCAAACCAATAAACACACAACAAAGGGTCAGCTGAAACAGTATAAAAAATATACAGGAATATTAATAAATGTGGTCATAGGAAATAGTTATAGATAATATCTACCTGTAAATCCAATTGCAGAAAACTATGGTGTGGTCATAACAATATCACTTCATTTTTAACACATCATGATTAGTGCTATACCATATGATATATGTATTTGACCATATTAGATTTTATCTACCTGGAAATATATCCAATTGCAAAGAGATATTGTGTGGTCATCACAAAATCACTTGATGTTAAACACATCCTAATTAGTGCTATACCATATCATATATGTATTTTGACCAATCACCAATTTAAAGCCATGTTTTTATATCCATGCAAACATAAAGCCAACCCACAGTAATTGTGATGGAATTCAACTAGTTTGGCACAATGGTAGCTGAATTGATTATAAAGTGGCACAGTGCATTTGATTTTCAGTATATGTATATACAACCACATTGGCAATTGCCACCGTATAAAGATAGAAAACCGTCAATATCCCATGCCCCACATATATTACCTGTACTCGAGCGGTTTCACAAATATAGAGCCAAGTGACACGCTGACACCTCAAACCCTTTGATCCCGACGTGGTTTATTTACTACAGGGGTCAGTATGGTTATGTATTATATGAAGTGTTGCCCATCCTGTGTCTAGGAAATGGGCTTGGGTAGTGTGTTTACAGATTCTAAAAATTATAGTGGGTCGGTCTTCAGAAACCCCCTGTGATCACCTGGCATTTCCTGGAGTACATGCTGTTGACCACTCATATGAAAGGGTGAAAAGCGCTGCGAAAACGGTGAAAAAAATAAAAATCAATTTGAAAATGGCGCCCGCCTCACCTGCGCAGTAGCAGCTGTCGGTGATGTACGTTATATATCGGAAAAGGGGTTGTGTGGCCTTCCTTAGGCTACAAGTCTGCAGTTACTATATGTGACTGCAGACTTGTGAATCCTCGCAGCGCGCACATTGTGACATGTGAGGATTCTCAGGTGCTGGGAATGGAGTGCCCATGACCACAAGTATGCGATTTGCCTAAATGAGGTCAAGTGTCGACTAAGCATTTAGAGCAAGGCTGAAACGTGGCCGAAAGTATGCAAATGGCATACTTGAAGTTACATGACCCCCTACTCCCGATGTCGGAGAATCCTCACAGCGCATAGAGTGATTGTAGACTCATAGCCTAGGACTGGACATCCCCTTTAAGGATTTGCTCACTTGTGTCTAAATCTGTCATAATTTCTTTCGGTGTAGCACAATCACACTGCAACCTCAGAGTTTCCTATGTATAATTCCCTGTCTGATGCCATTACTTTTGCTGCAGGAAATCTACCTGACCTGTGGAGAAACATGCAACAAATCTAATTCTTTCCTTGACATTGCCAGTGACAGGCACTTGTGACAGACAAAACTCTCGTGTAAGAAAAACACATTA
Organism: Oophaga sylvatica; assembly: GCA_033576555.1. NCBI lineage: Eukaryota > Metazoa > Chordata > Amphibia > Anura > Dendrobatidae > Oophaga > Oophaga sylvatica. The sequence goes on from JARQOD010000004.1 coordinate 123,034,344, forward strand.
TATGGCTGCATCCAGCTGGGTAACAGCAGGGATAGACGCTGCCTGGTCCATCACGTCTGCATAGCAATGCTTTACTTCATCGTCCATACCTGTAGTCATGGACAATCTGTCTGGCATGCTCCAGCTGCTCATTTGACAGGAGGATATTTCTTGGATCGGTTACTGTAAAGAAATGCTTTGCTCTTCCAACAAACGTGCTCTGGTCCCAGCGAGGTTCCTTGATGTTAATATTTAAGGATAATTCGCTTGACATTTTTTTGAAACTGTATGGGGAAAAAAAAGAAACAAATAATCATTTCCAGTATTAGATCTCCTGCCCGGCGCTACCTGGGGAGTAAGCGATAAATCTTCTACCATCCTAGAACATCAGGAAACACATTACATTCATGGCATGGGAAGTTATAAATAGAGATGAGCGAATTTGTTCGGATTTTGGCCCCGAATCTGATTTTGATATATTCGGGCCATATTCGAACACTACTCGGGCCGAATGTATGTCTTATGATCGATTCCGTATATATCCGGTAATTTCTATTCCTATTGATTCTAATGACATTCGACTTTGTGTTCAACGAATACTGCAAAAACAATATTCAAATCCGATCGTATTCGGAACCGAATCCGAACAAATTCGCTCATCTCTAGTTATAAATAGGACTATTATAGAGAAACATTTAATGTACAGCCCAGCTAGTAATGTATCACAGGCATGGAAGGGCTAAAAAACTGAGGTTTTCACAATTAAAGTCACAAAATCTTCGATTCTCAGGCTAGTTTGTTCTTAAACACAAACCATGTATTACTCACCATCCACAGGTTCAACGATGGGTCACTGGCGCTGCTCCCCTCTGGTATTAGCTGCGCCAATGACTTCACGTCGACAGACACTCATTAGAGGGGTTGTCCAATACTAGCACATACCCCATGCTTGGCCCCGGTTAAATAGAAAAAGCTTATACTCCACTTCCGTGACGGTGCCATTCCTCACTCTCACCGGGGCTCTCATGGATTGTTGAGACACGTGACCATGGTGCCTAATCAGCCCTGGCGTCCCTGTCTTTGCCTTCATACGGATTGAATATGAAGAGGAAGTCAGGAATCAGCTGCAGACAGGACTTCCTATTCAATCTGTACGAAAAGCAGAGACAGTGACACCAGCATCACGTGTCACAACACCGCACAAGAGCCCGGGGAGAATGAGTGCAGACAAAGCGGAAAGGGCGCCAGCACGAGAGGCGAGTATAAGCTTTTTTATTTTATCAGGGCCAAGCGCGGCGTGTGAGAAGGAGTTGTCCAAGTAGTGGACAACTTCTTTAAGCTCAGAAACTGTGACCAGATCGTACCATCTACACAGGCAGAGCACTGAGCTTACTGATTGGCTGTCGATGTGACGTCAGCAACGCAGCTAAAAACAGGCACCGGCGGCGACTCAATGGTGGATAGGAGATGGTGAGTAAAGCACAGTTTGTTTGTTTATAATAAACTGTGCCTGTGGACCAAGATTTTCTGAAAGGGGTCAATCCCTTTACCATTACCAAACATATTCAAAGTGGTTGAAAGCTACCAAATGTTAACAAGTGTAATTTTATGTGCAGATTCTAAAAATTATAGTGGGTCGGTCTTCAGAAACCCCCTGTGATCACCTGGTATTATCTGAGGAACCTGCTGTTGACCAATCATATGAATGAGTGAAAAGCGCTGCGAAAATGGTGAAAGGATTGACATGCTAAGTTTGGCAAGACTACAGAAGGGTTCAAAATAAGTTTGGAAAAAAACGCCCAACGTTTGCATAAGATTTCAGAAGTCTCATGCACGCGCAGCTTATTTTTCCTGACAATTTGAACACTGCAACATGTTTGAAAGTGTGCAGCAGGTCAATGCTTTGAGTTATTTGCTGCAAAATGCCACGTGTGAACAGTGAGAGCATACCCTCGTTCTTCATATAAATAAGATCTGTCAACAATGATCCACTACAATGGAGTAAAAATGTCACTGGTCTTTCCAGTGACTGATGGAAAGGACACTGCACTGAAGGATAAGGCCTGGAGCAAGGGGTGTAAGTTGAAGCTTGTGAGGCCAATGCAAAATCTCCAACAGGGGGTCCAGATGTCCAAGATCTTTAATGGAATTGGTCTTCTTAAATTGGTCAAAAGGACTATTTAGGCACCTTTAAGCTATGTGGCAACGTTGCGTTTTTTAAACGTTTTTAAGCGTTGTTAACGCTTATAAAAACGCTAACAAAATGCATCCCATGCAATCCTATGGGATTACGCAATTGCTGCATTATTTTAGCGTAATCGCGGCGTCGCAAAGTTCATTCTCGCTAAGGACGCCTGGGAATGGAACTTGCCGGCAGCGCCGCTGAGGACCGGGATCGCAGCTGAGGAGTTCAGGGGCCACCAGGAGGTGAGTATATCGATATTTATTATTTTTTATATTATTTTAACATTCATCTATAGTAAAAAGGTGGTCACACTTGTGAAGCACTATGCGTGACAAGTGTGACCAACCTGTCAATCACTTTTCCAAGCAATGCTTCAAATCGCTTGGAAAAGCGCGAGCATTCTGCAAGCTAAAAACACTTGTGTTTTGCGGGAAAACGCATGTGAATTTCGCATGCGTTATACCCGCGGTGGGGAGTTGTGCAAATGCTCCATACAATTACGGAGCAATTCTGCAACGTGTGCACATAGCCTTAGGCTCCAGGGTCCGGGTTCCACTGAAACCCTTACATTCTGTTATGCTCCTACATGCCAGGAATTTATTCTGCTTACAATAATGTCTGTACAGTCAGACAGAGATTAACATACAGTCAGACGCAGAGCGTAGTAGGCTTGTCATAAAGCACAGGATCTGAGCAAGGTCAGTCGAAGGACACTGTAGAATGCAACATCTCAAAAGCAATGCACTGGTCCAGGTTGTACCAAATCATCATATAAAAGCTCTATTAAATAATGTTAATTTCTGCCTTCATTTTGTATTATTTGATTTGTAGGGATATTAAAAAGCAAGTTGGCTGCAAGGATCAGTGGTACACAGGAATGTGATACAAGCAAAAAACGCTGGGAGATCGTATTGTATATGTAAGTCTTCAAGAAGAGGAATCAATGCAGACATCTTAAGACCTTTACTTCTGTCAAGACAAGTTATGGGGAGCAAAACGGGATAAAAGGGGTTATCCAGTTGTGATCGCTGAACCAGCATTTTTCTCTTAGAGCTAGCATTTTTTTCTAAAGTTCAGAGGCCTTGTTCTTTTCAACCGACAGGTTGACGTGTACCAGGAGACAAGATAAGATGTTCCTCATTTTTAGTCAATACAATACATTCCTCCTCGCCTGAGAAGAGACGCTCTGTGCAAAACAGGGCCAAAAGCCAAGAATGGAATTTTTTTAAAGTGAAACTAGCATTTTATGTTTTAGTTGTATTAACTGCCATATATGGTAATTCCGCTTCCTGCTTCAGGGGTGTATATGAATCCCTTTGTTAGCAATAAACGCAGAGCTTATGGACGCATCCTTTGGTCTGTGTCTTATTCTCTCTGGTACCACATTCCGAGGAGGAAAGGGTTAACGAGATAACAGCGACGACAACTGGCGCCCGACCAGGGGACTGAGTTATTCTATTCTGAGGAAGCCCGACCGGTCCGGAAGACGTGGGATGAGCGGAGGTCTCTGTTGGTGATATACACAGCGCTAGGGTAAGAATACTTATTATATTCTACCTAAAATCTATATCACTGTATAGTTGACTCCCTCTTCCCCGAGCGGTCGGCTTTCCAGGTAAATCACAGGTATTCCTGGCTCAGGTCCCTTTGAACCAGTAGACCTTCAGATTAATTGTCAGTCCTGCCTTTCCTCCTTTGAATAATGACAGTATGGATCCAATGATTGTGTTGTGGTTTTGTCTTGGTGTCTGTGTGATTGGATTGTTCATTTGGTTGGCGTACAAATCTTGGAAAGCGAGCAGTGGAATGGTTCAGAAACCTTTGTGGCCCATTGTCTAAGTGACGCAATTGTCTTGGTGACAAACTTGTCTTGGTGACAAGAGAATCTCTTCTAGGTGAGGAGATACAAAAATGGGGAATCAAAACACCAAGGAAGGTGTTTCTGCTAAAGATTTAGTTGTGCGCAGAGAAGGAAAGCAAGCTTTGATAGGCATTGACAAAGTATTGTGTAAAGCAGGCATGAGTGAAAACGGAGAATTGAACAGTGATAAATGGAAAAGGTTCTTTGACTCACATCATGGATGGTTGAGAGACAAAGGTCTGTTGAAAACAGTGAACCTGTGGATGAGTGCGTGTGATTACTTAGAGGGAAAGACTGAAGAATTAGGAGACTGACATTACAGACTAACAAAAACAGGGATGACTGATTTACCCTCCTGTTTGCCCCCTATGTGAACTCCACCACAGTATCAGACTTTCCCACTGACTTCCCACGGACCGAACTGTTCGGTCTGCCCCAGGTGTGGACAGCAGAATCCCCTGACGGTAGATGTCTGTGTAGGTTGCGGTGGACCCAGACCTCCCCCGGCCAATTTATTTCCAATGAGGACAGTAGTGGTACCTGGTACCCCGGGTGCTGCGGGAGGTGAGGTGGACGGACTAGCTCCAGGCGCCCCCCGGACAGCAGTGTTATACAGACCATGGAGCCCTTCAGAGCAGTTGGCTTTAATAACGCAACTCCCGGACCCTTCACAGTCACCAATGGGATTCGCTAGAATGTTAGCTACAATGCAGGATACGTATAAAGCAACTAGACAGGATCTGGAAGCACTTATGAAAGGGAGGGGGGAAGTGCTGGCAGCAGCGAGATGGCATTCCAGAGGGCGGTAGAAAAAAAAAAAAAGCCTACACTACCAGCCTGCTTTAGACCAAGGTCGCTCCATAGATAAGGAGAATTACAGGCTGAGGGAGAGAGGACACACAAACTGCGCAGCGGTTTGACTAGCCCCTCCCTTCGGGCGTTCGGTGAGGACGCACAGGAACCAGAGTGCAGCAGTTTTCAGATTTTTTAAATCACCTTTGTTGAATAGGTTTTTTGGAATAGACACAGTACGTAAGAATCGAAGGGCTAGGCATGTGAATAAAAGGTCAGAGTACGTGAGAAGCAAATAGACAGGCAGCCTTTACGCTGCATAATGATTTGAAAGGCAACGGGGAAGTTTGTTAATAAATTACCATCTGCTATAAAAGAGCAGTGGTGCATCGTGTAGAAGGTACAGCAAGTTAATTTGAACGGACCAGGAAGTGATTTTTTTTTTATGTGAATAAGATTGAAAAGGTGTTAAATCGTCTGTGAGAAAAAGATCACTGACATGTTACAAGAGCAGAATTCAGAGTCACACACATCACATGTCCATCATGTGGAGACTCGGGACAGGTATCTGTTTCCTGGTTTTGATCTTTTTAAGCTAGTTTTTTTTTCTGGCTACAAGCTGTAGCGTGAAAGTTCTCAGGCATTCAGACTGAACTAGATAATAATTTTTTGTCTTTTTTTTGATACGTGGACTGTTTTGCCCCAGGGTGCCCAAAATTCACCCACTATGTATACTGCCAGTCTGCAAGAGATACTGGAAAGATGGAAAATGCCAAAAGTAGTTGTTCTGCAATATGTTGATGATTTACTATTTGTGCCCCCTCCAGGAAACAGTGTCGCACTGCAACGATATCACTCATGTTGTTTCTGTACCAATCTGGATGTAAAGCGTCAAAGGATAAACTGCAATTTTGTAAATCTTCAGTTATCTTTTTGGGACATTGCCTTACACCAGGGGCGCGACATCTGACCAGCGCTCGCAAAGAAGCTGTACAGAACTTTCCTATGCCTGTTAATGTTGCCGCTCTTAGGACATTTCTTGGACTGGTTTCCTATTGCAGGCAGTGGATTCATGCTGTATCAATCCTCATGCAGCCTCTCTATGACTGTATCACCATTGTGCCTTTTAAACTAACTCCTGAAGGTATAGACTGTTTTTATTCTCTCAAAAACAGGATTGTGGCAGCTCCAGCGCTAGGAACCCCCAACTATGAACTACCATTCACCCTGTATCTCCATGAACAGCAGGGACACGCAGCAGGAGTATTGACTCAGGTACATGGTGACAATCAAAGGCCAGTAGCCTATTTCAGTGGAAGACTAGATGCAGTGGCTAGAGGTGCCCCGTCCTGTGTACGGGCAGTACATGCTGTAGGACTATTGCTCCACAAATCGTCAGACATCGTGCTTGATCATCCATTGACAGTACTTACACCTCATGATGTATACACCATACTGAACCAGGTGCAACCGGCACACCTTTCAGCTGCACGTCACCTTCGATTGCAATGTGCACTTTTAATGCCTCCAAATGTTTCTTTGCAGAGATGTACCACACTTAATCCTGCCACATTGTTACCTCTCTCGGATCTAAAGGAGGGGTCAGGTACGGTATTGTACAAAGAAGATCCAAGAGAGGAGATTCCTTATGATTGTGTTCAGCTTATGGCACAGGAAACAGCAGGCCTACCCACAGTGTTTGAAACTGAAAGACTTAATGCTGATTTTGAATTTTTTTGTAGATGGATCTTGCCACCAAGATGACTCAGGTACCTTCCACACCGGGTATGCCATCGTCTCCCTGAATGCAGTGATCAAAGCAGAACCAATGCTCCCACATCAGTCGGCCCAGGAGGCTGAACTTAAGGCTCTGACCGAGGCCTGTAAGATAGCTGAAGGTAGAATTGTTAACATCTACACAGATTCTAGATACGCATTCGGTATAGCTCATGATTTTGGTACAATTTGGAAATCTAGAGGATTCCTGACGGCAGCAGGACATCCCATTAAAAATGCTGACGCAGTCCAGCAGTTAACTGATGCATTACAATTACCAAAAGAAGTAGCTGTCATAAAAGTTAAAGCACATACCAGATGCACTGATCAGGTGAGTAAAGGAAACGCAATGGCCGATGCAGCAGCAAAAACAGCAGCCAGTAGACCACTCCAAGGGTAACGATGCACCAGGTAAGCGCTCCCAAAAATCCCTTTGTGTCGGAGGATGCCTTATCCCAGATGCAGGCTCAGGTGCGCCAGGAGGAAGTAGAAAAGTGGGAAAAAGAAGGTGCATGTCTGAATGAAGCAAATGGGGTATGGGGAAGAGGGATGCGTCGATGCCTTCCAAGGGCGTTGTACCCTGTGGTCGCCCAGATGTTACATGGGCCAACCCACCAGTCCAAAAATGCTGTAATGAGCGTCATGCAGAAGCATTGGGTGGCACCAGGCTTTTCCACCTGTATAGAAGGTTTGATCCAGGGATGCATGGTATGTGCTACACATAATCAGGGAAGGGTAGTCAAGACACCACCCAAACACACCCCTCGGCCCCTCTATCCTTTCCAGAGACTGCAGATTGATTATATTCAGCTGCCAAAATCAGGATCATGGGAGTACGTGTTGGTGTGTTTTGATTTATTCTCAGGTTGGCCGGAGGCTTTCCCGATTGCCAAGGCTACGGCTGCGGCAACCGCAAAGAAGCTGCTTGCGGAGGTGGTGTGCAGGTATGGAGTACCAGAGGTGATCGAAAGTGACAGAGGTACACATTTCACAGGTGAAATAATGAATGAAGTCTTGACAGCTCTGGGAATTCAACAAGCTTTCCACACCCCATATCACCCACAAAGCAGTGGGAAAGTAGAAAGACTAAATGGGACATTGAAGTTAAAAATCCAAAAGGTCATGGCTGAAACAGGGAAATCTTGGCCTGAATGTTTACCATTAGCTCTATACTCAGTAAGGTACACTCCAAATAGAAAAACTGGACTTTCTCCGTATGAAGTACTATTTGGCAAAGTGCCTAGCTTAGGATGTTTCTTTCCCCAAGCACTGGAAATGAGTAACCATGTATTAAGCTCATATGTAAGGGATTTGCATAAAAGACTTAAGAAAGTACATGATAATGTCTTCAGTTTTCTTCCAGATCCGAACCAGGATTCTGGGAGTCACAGTCTGCAGCCCGGAGACTGGGTAGTCATTAAAAGACACGTGAGAAAGAGTCTGGATCCGAGATTTGATGGACCTTTTTAAGTTCTACTGACGACAAGTACCGCAGTCAAGCTACAAGGCAAGGAAACTTGGATCCACGCATCGCATTGTAAGAAGATCCTTGGACAGCCTCCAGAAGAGGAATGATGCTACTAATGACATTTGCTTGCATCCTTGCAGTAACGGATGCTTGGAACAGACTTAGCCGTGTAGATGGTGATGATAACAGGTTCATTAGACACCACTTAGCTTTAGTGGATGGACTGAAAGAACAAAACCAAAATGTTGCAAACTGTTGGATTTGTACACATGCGCCGGTGACATCCACCAGTCTACCATTTCTTGCAGTCCCAGTCTCGTGGGAAGAAATTAACTCTTGGGGTAACTGTGCAGACACATTAAGCAACAATGCCACTCAAAAACTCTGGAACACTACGGTAGGAATACCAGTAGTGGGTTGGACTGATTTTCCATGGTGGCAGGGAAATCTAACAGGACAGATAATTCCAAGACTGTATCTGTTAGGGTTCGATTTCCCGCTGCTGCACAAGGGGAGTCTCGAACCCATCCCGCTGCGGTCTCCCATTCATCTCCGGCCGCAGTGGAGCCTGCTCAGCAGAGACGTCGGTCCAGGCGTCTTGCCCACTCCACTACTGGGCAGTGACTTGCTGCTGCCTTTCCTGGATCTGCTATTATAGCCAATGCTGGAGCAGACGTCTTTGGGACAAAGTACTGCATTTTCCCTTCTGAGCATGCCCAGAGTGAGATCTCTCATTGGAGATCAGGGGTCACATGCTCAGGTACTGCAGCAGCTCCTATTGGTCCGCCAGGAAGGCCCTGTTACTACTAGTCTTCTGGAACAGGTTTCTAATTGGTCCTTGTTCCTGGAAGGTCCTGTAGCTGTTGCTATAAAAGGGTAGCATGGCTGGGCCGCCATGCGCTAATATCAACCATTGTATGCTATGCGCCAGTATGGTCATGCGTGTGTGTGGTTAGGGACCCGGCTGAAATAAGCCACTAGAATACCGACTTAATCGATGAGGAGTTTGGTGTGCTAGCTGGTCAGGGTCGGTGTCCTAGATGCCCTAGATTACCGGCATAACCGGTGAGGAGTTTGATTGCCGTAATCAGGGTCTGGCGTTCAGACGCCATAGATTGCGGGTGACTCCCGCGAGGACATTAGCGCATGACCACATATTATGCTCGCTAGCAATTAACCGTGTACCTGAGAGCTTGACAGGACACGGTACTTTTTCTCAGCGGCTCTGTGACGTAACAGGGTTCGCTTTTGACGCTAGACAGCGCCCTAGCGTGTTTACTTTGCGGCTCACTAAAGCTAAGTGAGTTCGCACCTATCGCCATATAGCGCTGTGGCATCCCGTTAGCGGCTCTGGGATTAACAGAGTTCGCACTTACTGCCACAACGCGCTACGGCGTTTATTTTTAGCGACTCTGCGGGATAACAGAGTTCGCTACTTTCGCCATCATATTAGCAGCGGGCTTCGCCTGCACGGTGGACCCCGGGCTGCGAACGCACCTCTCTATTATATCTATTAGGTGCGTTCCGCAGACCCTAACATAATATTAGCGCCAGGGTCTGGCTAGTAAAATGGCGGATGACCAGCGTCTAAGGCAGTACATCCAGCAGCTGGAGGGTAGGTTGGCGGCTCTTGAGCGCACAACCTCAGCTGTGGATGTTACCGCAGTCGCTGTTCAGGCTGCTAGCGTGGCTGCAGCCAGGTTGTCCTCTGCCATCCCTGCTCCGACTATTTCCCGCCTCCCACTTCCAGACAAGTTTACCGGTGACAGTAAACAATGTCGGGGTTTCGTCAGTCAGTGCTCCATACATCTAGAGCTTCTGGCTGCACGTTATCCCACGGAGAGGGCGAAAGTGGGTTTTATCATATCCCTTTTGTCGAGCAGGGTGTTGGAGTGGGCAACGCCGTTATGGGAGCGCGATGATCGTGTGGTGCAGAGTGCTCCTCTCTTCTTGGACACTCTTAAATAGGTCTTTTTAGGACCTCGTGTCACCCACGATACGGCTCTTCAACTGTTGACTATCACCCAGGGTTCATCCATGGTCAGCCAGTTTGCCATCCAATTTCGGACTCTGGTCTCTGAGCTGGATTGGCCAGATAAAGTCCTTATACCCATGTACTGGAGGGGACTGGCAGACCATGTGAAGGACGCCTTGTCCACCAGGGAGATTCCTGCCACACTGGAGGAGCTCATTACCATATCTACCCGCATCGACCTTCGTTTTAACGAATCCAAGAAAGAAAAATAGGAAGCTCAATCGCCATAAAAGTACAAAATTTTATTAAAGATATTTAAAATGCATATACGGATATAAGAATCCAGAAAAATGGGGACACAATATACAGAAAAAATGGCCAAAAGGCAGGTACAAACAATATGAAGATATTCCAATAGCACATATATCTGTGTTTTCACATTTAGAAGCTATGTAAGCTAATTGGCAGTTAAAGTGCCAGATGGGTTGAAGATGCTGCTGGACGTATATTCATGACTACATATATCATATGAAGACATCTCTCAAACAAGGGAGCGTCCCCATTAGCAGCTTTATTTGCTGTATATGTTTTACATCGCTCTGTGCATTTGAATGCAATTTTTGCATACTATATAGCACTCGCTGCAGACTCTGCATTTGCACATTGGAATCTATAATGCTAGCATCATTAATGGGGGGCAAAATTGATGACTCTTTTGTTTAATGCACATATATATATCTGTTTGAGAGATGTCTTCATATGATATATGTAGTCATGAATATACGTCCAGCAGCATCTTCAACCCATCTGGCACTTTTACTGCCAATTAGCTTACATAGCTTCTAAATGTGAAAACACAGATATATGTGCTATTGGAATATCTTCATATTGTTTGTACCTGCCTTTTGGCCATTTTTTCTGTATATTGTGTCCCCATTTTTCTGGATTCTTATATCCGTATATGCATTTTAAATATCTTTAATAAAATTTTGTACTTTTATGGCGATTGAGCTTCCTATTTTTCTTTCTTGGATTTGCTGATGTTTTGGAAGTGCTAGGAATTCTAGGCAATACATTTATTGTGATGTACTTCGTTTTAACGAGCGGAGGTTGGAGCGGGCCCAGTGTAGGCAGAGGTTCCGGCTGGCGCCCACCTTCGCCAGACCTCTGGAATCTTCCATTCAGGCGTCCGATTCCCCTGAGGCCATGGAGATTTCTCGAGTGAGATCTAAGTCTCGGACCACTCGAGTATCCGTGGTCTGTAGAGTGTGCCAGCAGACAGGACATTATGCCAACAAATGTCCACAGCGATCGGGGAAGCGATCGCGTCTAGTGGTCCTGGGAGGAGGTTCACTAGAGACAGCGGCATTCTCCTCCAAGTTGACACTTAAAGGGACAATCACTGTAGGCACTTCCACTATCGCCGCCGACCTTTGCGTGGACTCAGGAGCAGAGGGGAACTCCATGTCCTCTGACTTTGCTCGCCGTCATGCAATTCCTCTGGTGGCTCTTGACAAATCAGTGACTGTCCGGGTAGTGAATGGGTCGACATTGCCCTCACAAATTACACACCAGACTGTTCCACTTGCATTGTTGGTATCTCCTTCCCATCAGGAACTTATTTCCCTACTCGTCCTTCCCGAGGGATTAGACGAGATCCTACTAGGTATACCTTGGCTCCGTTTCCACTCCCCACATATAGAGTGGACTTCGGGTAGGATACTGGGTTGGAGTGATGCATGTAGAGGCAGATGTGTCAGGAGTTGCGTTCAGGTTACCACTACTGAGTTACCCGCAGATCTTACTCCACTCCCCAAGTGCTACTGGTCATATGCAGATGTGTTCTCCAAGAAGGCTGCTGAGACTCTTCCACCTCATCGCCACTATGACTGTCCTATCGACCTCTTGCCTGGCGCAGAACCCCCTCGGGGAAGGGTCTATCCCCTCTCTCTTCCTGAGACAGAGGCCATGTCGCAATATATTCAGGAGAACCTGGCAAGAGGGTTTATTAGGAAGTCGGTGTCACCGGCTGGGGCGGGATTTTTCTTCGTACAGAAGAAAAATGGAGAATTGCGTCCGTGTATTGATTACCGGGGTCTTAACGCCATCACCGTTAAAAACAAGTACCCGTTGCCCTTGATTTCGGAGCTATTTGATAGGCTTCGGGGAGCAAGGGTATTCACTAAGTTAGATCTGCGCGGTGCGTATAACCTGATTCGCATCCGTGAGGGGGACGAATGGAAGACGGCTTTCAATACCAGGGACGGGCATTACGAATATCTGGTGATGCCCTTTGGGCTCTGTAATGCTCCAGCCGTTTTCCAAGACTTTGTCAATGACATCTTCCGGGATATGCGCTCCACCTCGGTCGTAGTCTATCTGGATGATATACTCATCTTCTCTCCAGATATTGACTCCCACCGGAGAGATGTCTGCAGAGTCTTCGACCTCTTACGGGCTAATTCCCTTTATGCTAAGTTGGAGAAATGTATGTTTGAGCTGGAGTCTTTACCTTTCCTTGGCTATATCATCTCAACCCAGGGATTGGCTATGGATCCGGTCAAACTACAGGCTGTGATGGACTGGCAGGAACCTCACTCTCTTAAAGCGGTGCAGCACTTTATGGGGTTCATTAATTACTATCGCCAGTTCATCCCGCATTTCTCTACTTTGGTAGCTCCCTTGGTAGCCCTCACCAAGAAGGGAGCAATTCCCAAATTGTGGTCGGAAGAGGTCTCCACGGCTTTCTCTTCTGTTAAGTCTCATTTTGCTAGCGCTCCTATCCTACATCGCCCCAATGTTGATAAGCCATTTTTATTGGAGGTGGATGCCTCATCCGTTGGTGCTGGAGCAGTCCTCTACCAAAAGGATGCTCAAGGTCGGAAGCATCCTTGCTTCTTCTTCTCTAAGACCTTCACATCAGCGGAGAGGAATTATTCCATCGGGGATAGGGAGTTGCTAGCCATGAAGTTGGCCTTCTCTGAGTGGAGACATCTGTTGGAGGGGGCCCGCTTTCCCTTCCAAGTTTTCACCGACCACAAGAATTTGGTGTATCTACAGACAGCCCAGCGGCTTAATTCTCACCAGGCCAGATGGTCCTTGTTCTTCTCCCGGTTTAATTTCACCCTCCATTTCCTCTCGGGAGAGAAGAACATTCGTGCCGACGCTCTCTCTCGCTCTGTGGTGTCCTCTGAGGAGGTGGAGGAGCCTCGGCTTATTGTCCCCACAGAGAGCCTGAGAACAGTGGCCCCGGTTTCACTAGAGTCTGTGCCCCCGGGCAAGACTTTTGTACCTACCAATTTACAACCGGAGGTACTCTCTTGGGCACATTCGTCCAGGGTTGGTGGACACTTTGGGGCAAAGAGGACATCTGAATTGCTGGCGAGGACTTATTGGTGGCCGCATATGGTCCGTGATGTTGGGGACTATGTTCGGGCGTGTGTCTCCTGCGCCAAGAATAAGTCTCCACGACAACGGCCAGCTGGGTTACTTTACCCTTTGCCGGTGGCAGACAGGCCCTGGGAGATGGTTGGGATGGACTTTGTTGTGGCTTACCCAAGTCTCGGGGTTGCACCATCATTTGGGTAATCACCGACCATTTCTCCAAAATGGTGCATCTGGTGCCGCTACCACGGTTACCTTCTGCACGGGCTCTGGCAGCGTTGTTCGTTAGGCATGTCTTCCGTCTACACGGCATGCCAGACAAAATTGTCAGTGACCGAGGTCCCCAGTTTGCGTCTCGGTTCTGGAGAGAGCTTTGTCGTCTACTCAGCATTGAGTTAAATCTCTCTTCAGCGTACCATCCTGAGACGAATGGGTTGGTAGAGAGGGCCAACCAGACCTTGGTCACCTATCTACGACATTTTGTCTCAGCCAGGCAGGATGACTGGGCATCCTTGCTACCATGGGCTGAGTTTGCATTAAACAATGCTGTGGCTGATTCCACCGGACAGACCCCATTCCTCCTGAACTACGGTCAGCATCCGCGGGTACCAGTGCCTATGCCCGTGTCTTCCGCCGATTCCAGGGTGGCAGACTGGGCTGTGGAGGCACGGGACATTTGGGACCGCACTCAGGATGCCATTCAGGCCTCCAAAGAGAGGATGAGGTCTTCGGCCGATGCCCATCGGCGCCCCGCTCCTACGTTTGCTCCGGGTGACCTAGTGTGGCTTTCTGCCCGAAACATCAGGCTACGGGTAGAGTCCACCAAGTTGGCACCTCGCTTTTTGGGCCCCTTTAAAGTTCTTGAGCAGGTGAACCCGGTAGTTTACCGCCTAGCCCTTCCGCCTCGCCTTGGTATCACTGACACCTTTCACGTGTCCCTCTTGAAACCCGTGGCCATTTCCCGGTTTTCCGAGTCATCTGCCGGGACGTCGGGTTCATCTACCGACGATCATGAGGTGAACGCCATTGTTGGGTGCAAGGTGGTACGAGGCAAAAAAATTTATTTGGTGGATTGGAGGGGTTATGGGCCTGAGGATAGATCCTGGGAGTCTGCCGAACATGTTCACGCTCCGCAGCTCATCGCTGCCTTTGAGCGCAGCGAGGCCCAGAGAAGGGGGGGCCCTAGGAGGGGGGGTAATGTTAGGGTTCGATTTCCCGCTGCTGCACAAGGGGAGTCTCGAACCCGTCCCGCTGCGGTCTCCCATTCATCTCTGGCCGCAGTGGAGCCTGCTCAGCAGAGACGTCGGTCCAGGCGTCTTGCCCACTCCACTACTGGGCAGTGACTTGCTGCTGCCTTTCCTGGATCTGCTATTATAGCCAATGCTGGAGCAGACGTCTTTGGGACAAAGTACTGCATTTTCCCTTCTGAGCATGCCCAGAGTGAGATCTCTCATTGGAGATCAGGGGTCACATGCTCAGGTACTGCAGCAGCTCCTATTGGTCAGCCAGGAAGGCCCTGTTACTACTAGTCTTCTGGAACAGGTTTCTCATTGGTCCTTGTTCCTGGAAGGTCCTGTAGCTGTTGCTATAAAAGGGTAGCATGGCTGGGCCGCCATGCGCTAATATCAACCATTGTATGCTATGCGCCAGTATGGTCATGCGTGTGTGTGGTTAGGGACCCGGCTGAAATAAGCCACTAGAATACCGACTTAATCGGTGAGGAGTTTGGTGTGCTAGCTGGTCAGGGTCGGTGTCCTAGATGCCCTAGATTACCGGCATAACCGGTGAGGAGTTTGATTGCCATAATCAGGGTCTGGCGTTCAGACGCCATAGATTGCGGGTGACTCCCACGAGGACATTAGCGCATGACCACGTATTATGCTCGCTAGCAATTAACCGTGTACCTGAGAGCTTGACAGGACACGGTACTTTTTCTCAGCGGCTGTGACGTAACAGGG
Source organism: Oophaga sylvatica (assembly GCA_033576555.1). Classification (NCBI taxonomy): domain Eukaryota; kingdom Metazoa; phylum Chordata; class Amphibia; order Anura; family Dendrobatidae; genus Oophaga; species Oophaga sylvatica. The sequence goes on from JARQOD010000004.1 coordinate 123,049,722, forward strand.
TTCGCTTTTGACGCTAGACAGCGCCCTAGCGTGTTTACTTTGCGGCTCACTAAAGCTAAGTGAGTTCGCACCTATCGCCAATATAGCGCTGTGGCATCCCGTTAGCGGCTCTGGGATTAACAGAGTTCGCACTTACTGCCACAAAGCGCTACGGCGTTTATTTTTAGCGACTCTGCGGGATAACAGAGTTCGCTACTTTCGCCATCTTATTAGCAGCGGGCTTCGCCTGCACGGTGGACCCCGGGCTGCGAACGCACCTCTCTATTATATCTATTAGGTGCGTTCCGCAGACCCTAACAGTATCTATCTTTTAAAGGTGGGGCATGGGTACCCAGAAATAGAACTAGTATAACCTCTTTGGGAGAAATACCGACACAGGGGTTAAAGATAAGTTTTGGGGTCACTACAGGAAGCTTAGATGCTTTCAAACCCTCCCTATTAGAACGATACCTACACACTGATAGATGGGAAAATAATGTTTTCTTTGAGAATGGAAATGATGAAACTTGTGCTAACAAACCAGGTAACAAAGATGAAGGGTATCAGAAGAACACTCCCACCTGCGGAGAACCTACCGCAGGATACTGTTCCCCACTAGGACAAAAGCCCGGATGGTGCATGATGAGTAATATTTCAAAGTTTATAGATTTGGCACACCGATTAGTATTACAGCATTCAGCTATATGGAACCTTCCACCATCAATGTATTGGGTATGTGGGGACAAGGCATTTAAGTGGCTTCCAGTAGGAGTCACCGGGAAATGCACCCTAGCTAGATTGACACCAGCCACCTATCTCATCACTCCAGATAGATTAGATCCATTGTCTATTCCAAAACATACACTACATAAACAATCTGCAGACAATAGACCTCGCCCAAATGGGAGACCACACATAGTGGAGATGGGGATAGCAAATAAATTTTTCAGTGCATTATTTATCTACCCTATGATAACTCAGACGTGGGATAAGTTGGTAGAATCCACAGACTACCTAGATGATCAAATATGGGATATTTTAGATATCATGAATGGGTCCCTTGCAGTACAGAACCAGTTAATTATTGTTACTAACCAACATACCTTCGTGTTAGATTACCTGACTGCAGCTCAAGGAGGGATGTGCCAGATTATTGGACCTGCATGTTGTCATTATATTGATAATTCTAGTGTTTTAACCCTTAAACATAAGCTAGAGGATGTCATAAAGTTAAGGAAACTATATGATGAGGCAAATCTGAAGAATCAAGATTCATGGTGGGCAAATACTTTCTCCTTTCTTAACCCCGCAAATTGGTTCAAAGGCATAGGGGGATGGCTGACTGGGATAATACAAGCTGGCCTACAGGTTTTATTAATATGTCTTGCCATCTATTTAGTGTTTAAAATTTGTTTGATGTGTATTAAACGATGTACTAGGACACAGAGGAGGTATGAAGATGTGTATTGATCAAATGAAGGAACAAAAGGAGGGAAATGTGATAGCTGAACCAGCATTTTCTAGTCTTTTCTAAAGTTCAGAGGCCTTGTTCTTTTCAACCGACAGGTTGACGTGTACCAGGAGACAAGATAAGATGTTCCTCATTTTTAGTCAATACAATACATTCCTCCTCGCCTGAGAAGAGATGCTCTGTGCAAAACAGGGCCAAAAGCCAAGAATGGAATTTTTTAAAGTGAAACTAGCATTTTATGTTTTAGTTGTATTAACTGCCATATATGGTAATTTCGCTTCCTGCTTCAGGGGTGTATATGAATCCCTTTGTTAGCAATAAACGCAGAGCTTATGGACGCATCCTTTGGTCTGTGTCTTATTCTCTCTGGTACCACATTCCGAGTAGGAAAGGGTTAACGAGATAACAGCGACGACAACGTGTTAGAAGCGAAGTCTCCCATCACACTATGTGACTGTGTGATGTGCAGGCTGTTACAATTCCCTTGTATTTCCTAAACGAGGTCAAGTGGGGAAAACAAGGGTATTGTGATGGTGAGCATATCACACACTGTCAGGATTTTGGCAGTCAGAAAGTGACTGCAGACTTTGTTTTTTAGATCTGACAACCACTATAATAAGTTTTTCAAGCTGCACATTTCCACAGGCTATGTTCACACGTTGCGTATTTTGCTGCGCTTTTTTTTTGCTGCATTTTTTAATGCAAATGAAAAGCTACGTTTTACAGTACCAGCAAAAGCCATGAGATTTCAGAAATCTCATGCACTCACATCTTTTTTTCTTCTCCCGACTGATTAGGAAAACTGCAGCGTATATCTTCTTTCAGCGTTTTTCCAGCGATTTTTTCACCCATAGAAAAAAAGCAGCAAAAACGGAGCAAACAAATTGCCATCATTTTTTGCAGCACTTTTAGTGAAAATAAAAGAAAGTACAGCAGGATATGAAACTCATTTATTTTGTGGTTTCCTCAAGTTTAAACCAAAATGTCTTGGTCTTTTCACCTGAGAATAGCAATTAGAATTAGTACAGTTTAAATTATAGATATGTGTTAAACTAAATATTACCTGAGCATCTCCAATGCCTGACTAATGTAAACACTGCCTGACCACTGTGTGACACTGAACAATAGCCGACTAACTCAATGGCTGACCAATGTGTAACAGTAAACCGTGTCCACCCTACAAAATGCTCCGCCAATGCCTTAGGTAAACAATTCCCCACCAGTTCAACTCCTCCTGCTGTTGTTACATTTGAAATTCTGTATTTTTTCATGAACTTTGTTAAGAATAGTCACTATTTTTCTGACATTCTTTTTCCAGTCAATAATTTGATCAATTTGCCCTTTTTTCCAAAAAATGTTTTTTGGTTTCACATATGTCTTTTAAGGTGTTAGGGCACCATTGAATTAATTGTTCATGCGTGTATGGTGGAAGCAAAGCAGATTCAAGTTATTTCTGTGACCATTTTGGGTTTTTCTGTCAGTAATTGAGGGGTACCAACAATTTTGACAGTGTGTGATATATACAGTACAAACCAAAAGTTTGGACACACCTTCTCATTTAAAGATTTTTCTGTACTTTCATGACTATGAAAATTGTACATTCACAATGAAGGCATCAAAACTATGAATTAACACATGTGGAATTATATACTTAACAAAAAAGTGTGAAACAACTGAAATTATGTCTTATATTCTAGGTTCTTCAAGGTAGCCACCTTTTGCTTTGATGACTGCTTTGCACACTCTTGGCATTCTCTTGATGAGCTTCAAGAGGTAGTCACCGGAAATGGTCTTCCAACAATCTTGAAGGAGTTCCCAGAGATGCTTAGCACTTGTTGGCCCTTTTGCCTTCACTCTGCGGTCCAACTCACCCCAAACCATCTCGATTGGGTTCAGGTCTGGTGACTGTGAAGGTCAGGTCATCTGGCGTAGCACCCCATCACTCTCCTTCTTGGTCAAATAGCCCTTACACAGCCTGGAGGTGTGTTTGGGGTCATTGTTCTGTTGAAAAATAAATGATGGTCAAACAAAATGCAAACCGGATGGAATAGCATGCCGCTGCAAGATGCTGTGGTAGCCATGATGTTTCAGTATGCCTTCAATTTTGAATAAATCCCCAACAGTGTCACCAGAAAAGCACCCCCACATCATCACACCTCCTCCTCCATGCTTCACGGTGGGAACCAGGCATATAGAGTCCATCCGTTCACCTTTTCTGCGTCGCACAAAGACACGGTGGTTGGAACCAAAGATCTCAAATTTGGACTCATCAGACCAAAGCACAGATTTCCACTGGTCTAATGTCCATTCCTTGTGTTCTTTAGCCCAAACAAGTTTCTTCTGCTTGTTGCCTGTCCTTAGCAGTGGTTTCCTAGTAGCTATTTTACCATGAAGGCCTGCTGCACAAAGTCTCCTTTTTACAGTTGTTGTAGAGATGTGTCTGCTGCTAGAACTCTGTGTGGCATTGACCCGGTCTCTAATCTGAGCTGCTGTAAACCTGCAATTTCTGAGGCTGGTGACTCGGATAAACTTATCCTCAGAAGCAGAGGTGACTCTTGGTCTTCCTTTCCTGGGGCGGTCCTCATATGAGCCAGTTTCTTTGTAGCGCTTGATGGTTTTTGCAACTGCACTTGTGGAAACTTTCAAAGTTTTCCGAATTTTTTAGACTGACCGACCTTCATTTCTTAAAGTAATGATGGCCACTAATTTTTCTTTACTTAGCTGCTTTTTTATTGCCATAATACAAATTCTAACAGTCTATTCAGTATGACTATCAGCTGTGTATCCACCAGACTTCTGCACAACACACCTGAAATCTGTAACGCTGGTATTGTCTGTACTTTGTTTTCCAGCGTTACTCTGCATGTTTTTTGCATTAACCCTTTTGCTCCTTTCCCCCTAACCAGCTGGGATACTGTTGTCTGTTACCTATATGGATGCTGCTCAGTTCCCGGCTCTGCTGCGTACCCGTACTTGCGTGAGTGGCTCCGCTGCTTTGCATGACCGCCCGCATGTGCGGTTCCTGACTTGCTGTGAAAGCCGTCCGTAGCTTGCAAGTCCTCTGCAGTGGTGCATGACTTACTGCGTGGTTGGCAGCAGCCATTGTTGGGTTCCCTCTGTGTTGTGCTGTCTGGCTCTGCATAGGGGGCGCGGCCCACACCTGTCCTGCTTTTATGTGATTGGGTGTTTACTAGAATTACTGCTCCAGCCTATCGCTGTGAAGCAGCTCATATATAAAGTTCCCCAGCCCTAGTGGGCGTTGCCAGAGCTTCACATTGAATCCACACTGAATCCCTGAACCTAGCCGTATGTGGTTGTGTGTTCAGCTCCTGCTCTGAATTTGATCAGCTCTGGAGAGCTGATTCCCTGTTCCTGATGTGTCTTGTTCCCTGATCCTGGATCAAACCCGGTACCTGAATGTCTGAATTGTGTCTTGTGTTTCCGCCTATGCTGGGGGCTGATTACCCAGATCGCCGTTCCTGGAGGCTGTATATCCAGGCCTGTTCCTGCTGTGTCTAATTACCTGAACCCCTGATCTTGGATCGCATCCTGTACCTGACTGTCTGAACTGTGTCCTTTGTGTTATGTTCCTGAAATCCTGCTGTGTTCAGAACCCTGTGCCAGTGACTGTGAATCCTTGCTATATAACCTGAGTTCATCTTGGAAGAAGGAGTCCGGTGTGTGCTGAGTTTCTGTTACTCTGTGCTCAGCCTCTGTGCAATCCCCGGCCAGCTCCCGTTGAGCCTGGCGGGGCTTGCACCAGACCGCTGGGGTTCCTTTTCAGGTCGCTGCCAGATGTCCGGATCCTATGCCTGATGTCCGATGTCCGACGACCACTTCCAGATGTCCGGATCCTATCCTTCCTGCCTGATGTCCGGATCCTGCCGATCATTGCCAGATGTCCGGAGCCTGCTGATCGGTGCCAGATGTCCGGAGTCCGAGGCCTGTGTTCCAGTCCGTGTTCCTGTGATTCAATCCATGTTCCTGTCCGTGTTCCTGACTCCCTGAGACCCAATCCGTGTTCCTGATGTTCTTGTCCGTGTTCCTGACTCCCTGAGACCCAATCCGTGTTCCTGATGTTCTTGTCCGTGTTCCTGACTCCCTGAGATCCAATCCATGTTCCTGTCTGTGTTCCTGACTCCCTGAGATCCAATCCGTGTCCCGGTTGTTCCTGTGCAGTCTAACTCTGTTTCAGCCATCAGCTCCTGATTCCAGTTACCTGCCTGTTACCTGTCGGTTTGCCTGTCTGCCATCCGTCTGCAGTTCCATCCAGAGGCTCGGACGTCATCTGCAGAGATCCCCGGCTCTTGCCTGCTCACCTAGGAGCGATCATCTGCCATCCGACTGCAGCTCCATCCGGAAGTTCGGACATTATCTGCAGAGATCCCCGGCTCTTGCCTGCTCACCTGGGAGCGATCATCTGCCATCCGACTGCAGCCTACCTGGAGGCTCCACCATATCAGGTCGTATATACCTGCCTGTCTAGAGACTGCCCTGGTCACTAGCCGTGACAACCTGCCTGTCCCAGAGACTGCCTGGTCACTTGCCGTGACAACCTGCCTGTCCCAGAGACTGCCCTGGTCACTAGCCGTGACAACCTGCCTGTCCCAGAGACTGCCCTGGTCACTAGCCGTGACAACCTGCCTGTCCCAGAGACTGCCTGGTCACTTGCCGTGACAACCTGCCTGTCCCAGAGACTGCCTTGGTCACTTGCCGTGACAACCTGCCTGTCCCAGAGACTGCCCTGGTCACTAGCCGTGACAACCTGCCTGTCCCAGAGACTGCCCTGGTCACTAGCCGTGACAACCTGCCTGTCCCAGAGACTGCCTGGTCACTTGCCGTGACAACCTGCCTGTCCCAGAGACTGCCCTGGTCACTAGCCGTGACAACCTGCCTGTCCCAGAGACTGCCCTGGTCACTAGCCGTGACAACCTGCCTGTCCCAGAGACTGTCCTGGTCACTAGCCGTGACAACCTGCCTGTCCCAGAGACTGCCTGGTCACTTGCCGTGACAACCTGCCTGTCCCAGAGACTGCCTTGGTCACTTGCCGTGACAACCTGTCTGTCCTGCCGGTTCCTCCTTGGTCTACCCTGTGATGACGTCTGTCCTGGGTCGGTGTCTGATGTTCTCCTGCTGAGCCTGTGCTACGCCTGAGGCCTGAGAGAGAGGCCGTCCTAGTATGCCCGTGCCAGATGACCCTGGACTTCATCAACCCGTGATGACCCCGCCATCGTCTGACGTTCGTCCTGGGCCGGTGTCTGATGTTCTCCTGCTGAGCCTGTGCTACGCCCGAGGCCTGAGAGTGAGGCCATACTAGTATGCCCGTGCCAGATGATCCTGGACTTCATCAACCCGTGATGACCCCGCCATCGTCTGAAGTCTGTCTGAGGTCGGTGTCTGATGTTCTCCTGCTGAGCCTGTGCTACGCCTAAGGCCTGAGAGAGAGGCCGTCCAAGTATGCCTGTGCCAGATAACCCTGGACTGCATCTACCCGTGATGTCCTCCAGCACTCGTCTGTGATCCTGAGTTGTGTACCCTTCTCTGATGTGCGGAATCGGGAGCCCGGTCTTATGTTCTGTTTATGTACTTTGTTTCTTTAAGTAAACTTTATGTTTCTTCTTACCTGAAGTTGTGCGGTGTTGTCTAGTCCTGCAGGTCGCCACCTTGCCCACATGCTCAGCTGCCACGGATCCCGGTCGCTGCCCTTCCCTAGTCCGGGCAGGCCCGGGTCTCCCTCCGTGGTCCAGTGGGTCCACATTCTCTTACCATCTGGGACCCATGCCTCACGTCGTCGTGGACTGGCGGCGTGGGAGCATTGGCTAGCTAGGCAAGCTATGCCATGTCCCGACGCCCCACAGCCGTGGGAAGCGCCACAAAATCCCACTTATTAAACCTGACAGGGCACACCCTGTGAAGTGAAAACCATTTCCAGTGACTACCTCTTGAAGCTCATCAAGAGAATGCTAAGACTGTGCAAAGCAGTCATCAAAGCAAAAGATGGCTACTTTGAAGAACCCAGAATATAAAACATAATTTCAGTTGTTACACACTTTTTTGTTAAGTATATAATTCCACTGTGTTAAGTCATAGCTTTGATGCCTTCAGTGTGAATTTACAATTTTCATAGTCATGAAAATACAGAAAAATCTTTAAATGAGGTGTGCCCAAACTTTTGGATACTGTATATATACATATATATATATATATAACACACACACACACACACACACACACACACACATACATACACACATACACCTTCTCTGAAAGTCCACAAAGGCTGCAACACCAGCAGCACTAACCAAACACCACAAAAACCAAGGAGATATCCAAACAAGTCAGAGACAAAATTATTCAGAAGTACAAGTCAGGGTTGGGTTAGAAAAAACAAAAAAACAAATGAAATCTCTGTGGATCCCTCGGATGCACCATCAAATCCATTATCATCAAATGGCAAAAAAAAAAAGTGTGGTCCCACAAGAAACCTGCCGAGAGAGGTCCACCCACCAAAACTCTCAGTCCGGGCATGGAGAGCGATATTCAGAGAGGAGGTGCAGCGGTTTTGACTTGAGGAATGGGCAAAAATCCCAGTGGCAAGAGATTTGAGACTGGGAAGGAGGTTGACCAGAAATTTTCAATTATTTTGTCCTGTTTCTCTGCATCACAATTAAAAGAAGACCAAATATTCACAGTTGTAGGTAAGTTCTTTACATGAATTGATGCAAACCCTCAAAAGAAGTTCCAGATTGTAAGGTAGCAAAACATGAAAAATGCCAAGAGGGGTGAATACTTTTGAAAAACTACTGTATATAAAAGGTATGTGTCTTTGTAATCCAAAAAAGGTTAATAATTTTTTTCTTGTGATTTAAGACCGAATGCCAAAAAATGCTAGTTTGCCCCATTAAAGCAGTAAAAAAATTATAAAGTTGTTTTCACCTCAAAATGATACCAATGAAAACAACATGATCTCCGCCCCCCCCCTAAAAAAGGCCTCACAGACCACCTCTGCAACAAAAGTTATAGCTCGTCGAATGCAGCAAAACACAAGACTCATTCTTATTATTTTAAATAAAATGTTCTTTTGTGTAAAGGTTAGAAAACATAAAACAATATACATCTGTATAATCATAACCATCCAAAAACTAAAACAAAAAAACAGGGGTGGAATTACTTTTTTTTTTTTCACATCATCCCTCCACTACAGAGATTTACTATCCTCAGCGATCACACCACTAAGACCAATGATTAGCTGCAGTAAAATTTATAAAGACCAATGCACAGCACCAGGGCAGAGGGATTGGTAAGGAGGGCTTCTTTCAATATTTCATGTCATATCCCAATTGACTCATCTTTTTATGATCATAGAGCGACTGCAGACTTGGCCAAATAATCCCTTTAATGCCTTAGTATACCAATTTGATATAGGAAAGATGTGTATCTTCGTACCGTGTTAGCCAGTAGATAGAAAAATATTTAGACTTGAGAGTCCTCAGTGGTTGACTCTCAAGTCTAAATATTTTAGTATACCAAGACATTTTGGACAATTACACTTCTCACAAAAAGTTAGCGATATTCGCCTTTCGGGCGACATTTCAGGATGATCCTAAAATGCACGCTAACCTTTTCAGGTGAACGTAATGTGACTGTCTCTAAACTTCTGGATACACATGTCTAACTGTTCAATATTTCATCACTTTTTGCACAACGTGATGTTCTCTAAAAAGGAGCTTAATGGCAAAATTCAGAATAGCTGTTTGATCCATTAATCACAAGATAAATTTTGGGGTTCAACTAGAATTTGTATTTTAACAGTGCTCCTCATCATGCTGTTCACATTTTGACATCATGAGACCAAGACGACATCTAACAATTGATTACCAGTTCCTCGTCATTGCGAGGTTTCAAGCTGGATATTCTCAGACGGAAGTGGCCGCTGAGCTTAGAGTGTCACAGAGTGTCATTAGCAGGTTGCGGCAGAGATACAGAGACAAGAAGAGTCACAGAAAGGCATAGAAGTGGTCCTCCTTTGGCGAACACTGCCCTTCAGAATAGGATAATGGATGTCACACAACGCCAGGCACATTTAAGGGAGGTGAGAGGACCCAAGTGTCACATCACACCATTTGAAACAGTTTACATCAGTATGGTCTGTGTGCTAGATGACCTGCAAGGGTTCCTGCCACACCACCAGGCATAGGCGTCATCGATTTGCATGGACCAGGGAGAATTTACGCATGGACCAGTGGGCCTCAATGCTGTTCACGAATGAAAGTTGATTCACGCTGAGCATAAATGATGGCCACCAATGATGTTGGAGACGTCAATGAGAGCACTCTGCATCAGCCACTGATGTCTCCAGACAAGTCCTTGATGGTGGTGGTGTTACAGTGTGGGCAGGTGTGTCTAGTCAATACAGAACTGCTCTACATTTTGTGAATGGTACGGTGACAAGCCACTATTACTTGAAAAAACATCATTAATCCAGTAATTGTGCCTCTGTACAAACAACACAGGCCTAATACATGTTCATGGACAACATTGCTCTAGCTCATTGAGGCTGCATCATTAGGGAACGGCTGGTAAAAACTGGGGTACTTCTAATGAAGTGGGTTGCCTTTTCTCCAAAGCGGAAACCCATAGAAAACCTATGGGATCAGCTGAGTCACAGTGTAGAGGCTCATAAATCTATACTATAGAAACTCAAGGATCTGAGGGCCACCTGTCAAGAAGAGAGGGATGCCATGCCTCAGCAGACAATAACGCAACTTGTGAACAGGATGAGATGTCGTTGTCAAGCTGTAATTGATGCTCAAGGCCACATGACAAGTTATTGAGACATTGACATTTTTTGTTGGGGTATATCGACCACTATTGTTGGCTTTTGTTTCAATAAATTGTTTTAGATGAGTAAATCACCATTGCATGCTTCTACTTAAATGCCCTACTTTCATGATAAAATAGTACTGTAGCGTGAACTTTTTACGTTCATCATAAGTTTCGCCTGAAAGCCAAATATCCCTATTTGTCCCACAAAGACTGTGCACCAAGCAAAGTCCATAAAGGCATGGCTGGGCGAGTTTTGTATGGAGGAGATTGAATGGCTGCACACAGACCTGACACTATCAAACATCTAAGGGTATGTTCACATAGCCTATGCCACTATATTCAGTGGCTCTGTCAAGGCTTACATTATAACCCTCGCAAAATGGGGTTAAGGGCTATGTACTGACAGGGCCATTGACTATAATGATAAAGACGGAGCCAGTATGCTCTGTCATGCACCATTTTCCGCTGTAAATGCCTATTAGATGAGGGCAGCAAGATCCAGTACACTACATCTTGCTACCTGCCTACAATGGGAATCCATCTTAAGAGGTAAACTAGAATGGCCATTTCTTGTCCCCATTTTCAAGGTGACCTCAAAACCATGCTACAAGTGGGAAGTGAACAATGGATGTAATTCATGATTTACTAGTCGGATATTAAAGGCTATGTGCACATTCCCACCGTTTATTTAATTATTTTGATGTATTTAAAATAAAAAAATAAACCATGCAAAAAATAATTACAAGTATACTACTATTTTGTGTATACAGCTCCAATGCAAACCGGGGAGTACTAAGCTGACCGAGTCGTCACAGCCTCATGGTTTATATAGGTGAACTACACTATAGAACCTAGAAACTGCTTACAAGGACACCTGAATGACACTGGCAGATTATTAGTTACCTATCTCAATTTGAGGATCCTCCAAGGTTCAGTTAGTAGTTAGTACACTACAAACTTATGAGGCTCAGAACCTATTAAAAAAAAAAAAACACCAGTGTGCAGAATAAACCCTCAGAAATGGCCAGCACAGAAACCAGTACCGACAAGCAGCTGATGTGGAGAGAAGGCAAGTGGATGAGTCATACTGCAACATACGAGATGCGGATAGCTAAATAGCTTAATGTTAAGGCCCAAATCCCCTAAATTTACCATGAAACGCCGTGTCGGTCTACTCAGTGCACAATGACAGAAACATAATGCCAATGTACATTATTCTATTACAGTGATTTTATATCTTGTAAGAAAAAATATAAGATAGAGTAGTAAGAAGTAAAAGCTCTGGGGAAACAGAAAAACTGTGCTATGCCTAGTGCTGGACCTGGAGGACAACACACTGCAATTCTCTGCTCGTCGTGGTCATGTATTAGTCATTGTAAGGCCATGTTCAGCATTTTCCATCAGTATGTGTGTGAGCAGGTTGCGGGATGCAGTGACAGGCAGGAGACAGAGCAAGGGCTAAGTGGGTTTTATTCAACAGTGGGATACTCCACGCAGGGAAGTAAAGGGTTAAACAGGGAATAAGACAGTTCAAAGGTGAAATTGTGAGTAGCGTTAAAGAACAGTGAAGACAGTTCTTGTGGGTTTAACTTATCCTATCCGCTGATCCTCAGGCCGTGGGTGTTGTGAAGCGGTGATGGCGCCAACAACAGCTGACTCGATGCTGATCCGATGAAGTCCTATGGGCAGAGAGGATCCATCTTCTGGCGGCAGCTGTTGGCTTCTGGTACCTTCCGCTGAGCCTTTAGTCCATTTACTGATGCAGCCAAGAGGGTATAGGTCTCGACACTCTCCGAGTTCAACGTAGACCGGTAGACGTATATGAGGGAATCAGGGCACAGCTTACAGTCCCACACTGAGTCTCTCTGAGCTGAAGCATGCGCGGTACTCATGAGCCCGGAGCGTTTGGCACCTCGCCTCAGAGTGACCAACGGGCGTCCTGCACGTCTCTCCTGGTGAACAATGCTAGTCGCCGTGGGGATCTGAGGGCGTGGGTCTGCTCTGTGACAGGACTCGAGGGCCAGAGCACTCACTTCTGACTGCCACGCGATGTCTGTTGCCGCCATAACTAAGTACTTGCGCGCTGTGGCTGCAGTCACTTTAGCCACGCCCCCTACTCCCGGATGTGTAGGTTTGTCCGGTCTCATTAGCTTTCCCCCGAACAACAGAGGAGACAGCCCCGACAGTTCCGGATCCAGCACAGAACAGGTACCCGTGGTCCGGTCCTTCTTCTTACATGTGTAAGCTAAAACCAGGAGTCACCACTTCCGTATTTATTGCCCACTCCTGGTTTTGCCTTACAGATTCTGAGGTAAAATACTGACCAAATACTGATAGTGTGAATGTGGCCTAAGGCTAGTTTCACACATCAGTTTTTTCCCGTCAGGCGCGATCTGGCAGTTTTTATAAGGGCCTGTGCACACGTTGCGGACTCCTAGCGGTTTTGCCGCGAAACCGCGGCAAAACCGCTTACACAATACAACACATTATGGCCTATGGGATTCCGCAATGCTGTGCACATGCTGCGGGTTTTTCCGCGGCGGAATCGCATCGCGGGAGAATCCGCAGCATGCTCATTCTTTTTTGCGGAACCGCGGCGAACCGATTGCATTGAACCGATTACTTTCCGCATGTAAGCGGTTCATGTGCGGATGGTACCCAGGGTCGGGAGGAGAGGAGACTCTCCTCCAGGCCCTGGGTACCATATCCATGTAAAAACACTAATTAAAATAAAAAATAATGATATTCTCACCTTCCGGCGGCCCCCGCAGCTTTCCTGCCTCTCAGCGACGCTCCCGGCAACTCCCGTTCCCAGTAATGCATTGCGAGAATCACCCCAGATGACGTAGCGGTCTCGCTTGATGCTACGTCATCGGGTGATTGTCGCAAAGGACGCCTGGGAACGAGATTGGCCGGGAGCGTTGCTGAGAGGCGGGAAGGTTGCGGGGGCCGCTGGAAGGTGAGAATATCACTATTTATTATTTTTTTTATTATTTTTAACATTAGATCTTTTTACTATTGATGCGGCATAGGCGGCATCAATAGTAAAAAGTTGGTCACACTTGTTAAACACTTGTTTGACTCATGTGACCAACCTGTCAGATCGCTTGTAAAACGCTAGCATTCTGCAAGCTAATTATGCTTGCAAAACGCTAGTTTTTAGAGGGAATATGCATACCTATAATATGCGTATTTCCCGCGGCAGGGAGGTGCGGAATTGCCGCGGAAATTTACATGGCAATTCCGCAACGTGTTAACATAGCCTCAAAAACGGATCCGTTTTTTTTTACCGCCAGATCCGTTTTTTCTCATTGACATGCATTAGCGCCGGATTGCGCCACTTGTCATTGCGTTTAGTCCGTTTTCTGCCAGATCCGTCATAGTTTTTAATTCCGGCGGCCGGACAGGACGCATCATGTAACATTTTTTTTTTACTGCCGGAAACGCCTGACAGCGCCTGAAGCGGCGCATCAGGCGGCCGGAAACAATAGAAATCTATGGTACCGGATCAGTCTTTTGTGCAATCTGACAAAAGACTGATCCAGATTCTGGAAACCATGGTCTCTCTCCTCTGTGTCAGACATGCGTACTATACATTTTCTGGGTTCAAAAGTTCACGACGGATCTGGCTAAAAACCGGATCCGGCACATCAGTTTTTTACAATCTAAGCCGGATCTGTCTTTTTTACAATTTGACGGATTGTGCCTGATTGCATAAAACTGATGTGTGAATGTGGCCTTACAAAACCACTTCTGTATAAAAAATATTCAGAATGCCGCGTTCACTTTTTGGTGATATTTTTACATCAGTAATTCTAAACCAAAACCAGGAGAGGGAATCAGAGGGAAAGTATAATAGAAACACGTCACCACTTCTGTATTTATCTCCCACTCCTGGTTTTGACTTACAAATACTGATGCGAAATACTGGCTAAATACTGAACGTGTGAACGTGGCCTTATGCTTTGCTCCTAGTGTTCCTTCCAAAACTGCTTTAACATTTTATTACCCCAGTGTAGCGTCGGCGTCCCGGCCCTCTGCCAGGCAGGGACGCCGTTCCCCTTACCAGCGCTCTGCGTCCTCAGCGCCCCCAGCGTCCTCAGCGCCCCCAGCGTCCTCCTTCCACCCTGTTGGTCCCGCGCGCTCCTTCCCTGCTGCTGGACTTAGGGCGCGCGCCCGCACCCTCCCCCGCTCTTAAAGGAGCCGCGCGCATTTTCCAAATTAGTCTCCGGCCAATGCCGGAGGACTCCACCCTATATTAAGGGCTTCCTCCTTAACCCCTTCACCCCCAAGGGTGGTTTGCACGTTAATGACCGGGCCAATTTTTACAATTCTGACCACTGTCTCTTTATGAGGTTATAACTCTGGAACGCTTCAACGGATCTTCGCGATTCTGAGATTGTTTTCTCGTGACATATTGTACTTCACGTTAGAAGTAAAATTTCTTCGATATAACTTGCGTTTATTTTTGAAAAAAATGCAAATATGGCGAAAATTTTTAAAATTTTGCAATTTTCAAACTTTGAATTTTTATTCCCTTAAAACAGAGAAATATGTCACATAAAATATTAAGAAATAACATTTCCCACATGTCTACTTTACATCAGCACAATTTTGGAACCAAAATTTTTTTTTGTTAGGAAGTTATAAGGGTTAAAAGTTGACCAGCGATTTCTCATTTTTACAACAAAATTTACAAAGCCATTTTTTTTAGGGACCACCTCTCATTTGAAGTCACTTTGAGGGGTCTATATGGCAGAAAATACCCAAAAGTGACACCATTCTAAAAACTGCACCCCTCAAGGTACTCAAAACCACATTCAAGAAGATTATTAACCCTTCAGGTGCTTCACAGGAACTAAAGCAACGTGGAAGGAAAAAATGAATATTTAACTTTTTAGCCACAAAAATGATCTTTTACAAACTTTTTTTTTATTTTCACAAGGGTAAAAGGAGAAAATGGACAAATAAGGTTGTTATGCAATTTCTCCTGAGTACGCCAATACCCAATATGTGGGGGAAAACCACTGTTTGGGCACACGGCAGAGCTCGTAAGGGAAGGAGCGCCGTTTGACTTTTTCAAACTAAAATTGGCTGGAATTGAGATTGGACGCCATGTCGTGTTTGGAGAGCCCCTGATGCGCCTAAACAGTGGAAACCCCCACAAGTGACACCATTTTGGAAACTAGACCCCCTAAGGTACTTATCTAGATCTGTTGTGAGCACTTTGAACTCCCAAGTGTTTCACAAAAGCTTATAATGCCTGGGTGTGAAAAAAAAAAAAAACAATTTTCCACAAAAATGATTTTTTAGTCCCAAATTTTTGAATTTTCCCAAGGAAATTGGACCCCAAAAGTTGTTGTCCAATTTGTCCTGAGTACGCTGATACCCCATATGTGGGGGGGGGGAACTGTTTGGGTGCACGGCAGGGCTTGGAAAGGAAGTAGTAACGTTTTGGAATGCAGACGTTGATGGGGGTCATGTTCCGTTTGCAGTGCCCCAGATGAGCCTAAACAGTGGAAACCCCCCACACGTGACCCCATTTTGGAAACTATACCCCCTAAGGAACTTATCTAGATCTTTGGTGAGCACTTTGAACCCCCAAGTGCTTCACACAAGTTTATAATGCCCGGGCATGAAAATAAAAAATCCTATTTTTTTCCCACAAAAATTATCTTTTAGTCACTAATTTTTTATTTTCTCAAGGGTAACAGGAGAAATTGGACCACATAAGTTGTTGTACAATTTGTCCTGAGTACGCTGATACCCCATATGTGGGTGGGAACCACTGTTTGGGCGCACGGCAGAGCTCGGAATGGAAGGAGCACCATTTGACTTTTTCCAACCAAAATTGGCTGGAATTGAGATTGGATGCCATGTTGCATTTGGAGAGCCCCTGATGTGCCTAAACAGTGGAAACCCCCCACAAATGACCCCATTTTGGAAACTAGACCCCCTAAGGAACTTTTCTAGATCTTTGGTGAGCAATTTTAACCCCCAAGTGCTTCACACAAGTTTATAACGTAGAGCCGTAAAATTTAAAAATCATATTTTTTCCACAAAAATTATCTTTTCACCCCAATTTTTATTTTTCCAAGGGTAACAAGACTCCAAAAGTTATTGTGCAATTTGTCCTGAGTGCGCTGATACCCCATATGTGGGGGTAAACCACTGTTTGGGTGCATGGCAGAGTTTGGAAGGGAAGGAGTGCCGTCTGACTTTTTCAACGCAGAATTGGCTGGACGCCATGTCGTGTTTGGAGAGCTCCTGATCTGCCTAAACAGTGGAAACCCCCATAAATGACGCCATTTTGGAAACTAGACCCTCAAGGAACTTATCTAGATGTGTGGTGAGAACTTTTAACCCCAGGTGTTTCACTAAAGTTTATAACGTACAGCCGTAAAATAAAAAATCCTTTTTTTTTTTACAAAAATGATTTTTTCGTCCCCAATATTTTATTTTCACAAGGGTAACAGAAGAAATTGGAACCCAAAAGTTGTTGTCCAATTTGTCCTGAGTACGCTGATACCCAATATGTGGGAGAAAACTACTGTATGGGCGCACGTCAGGGCTCGGAAGGGAAGTAGTGACGTTTTGGATTGCAGACTTTGATGGAATGGTCTGGGGGCGTCATGTCACATTTGGAGAGCCCCTGATGCACCTATACAGTGGAAACCCCCCACAAGTGACCCCATTTTGGCAAATAGACCCCACAAGGAACTTATCTAGATGTGTGGTGAGCACTTTGAACCCCGAAGTGCTTCACAGAAGTTTCTAAGGTACAGCCGTAAAAATAAAAAATCTCTTTTTTTTTTACAAAAATGATTTTTTCGCCCCCAATATTTTATTTTCACAAGGGTAACAGGAGAAATTGGACCCCAAAAGTTGTTGTCCAATTTGTCCTGAGTACGCTGATACCCAATATGTGGGAGAAAACTACTGTATGGGCGCACGTCAGGGCTCGGAAGGGAAGTAGTGACGTTTTGGATTGCAGACTTTGATGGAATGGTCTGGGGGCGTCATGTCGCATTTGGAGAGCCCCTGATGCGCCTAAACAGTGGAAACCCCCCACAAGTGACCCCATTTTGGAAAATAGACCCCACAAGGAACTTGTCTAGATGTGTGGTGAGCACTTTGAACCCCGAAGTGCTTCACAGAAGTTTATAACGCACAGCCGTAAAAATAAAAAATCCTTTTTTTTTTTGCAAAAATGATTTTTTTTGCCCCAATATTTTATTTTTACAAGGGTAACAGGAGAAATTGGACCCCAAAAGATGTTGTCCAATTTGTCCTGAGTACGCTGATATCCAATATGTGGGAGAAAACTACTGTATGGGTACACGTTGGGGCTCGGAAGGGAAGTAGTGACGTTTTGGATTGCAGACTTTGATGGAATGGTCTGGGGGCGTCATGTCGCATTTGGAGAGCCCCTGATGCGCCTAAACAGTGGAAATCCCCAACAAGTGACCCCATTTTGGAAAATAGACCCCACAAGGAACTTATCTAGATGTGTGGTGAGCGCTATGAAGCCCCAAGTGCTTCACAGAAGTTTATAATGTACAGCCATAAAAACAAAAAAATATTTTTTTTTGTACAAAAATGATATTTTCGCCCCCAGTTTTTTATTTTCCCAAGGGTAGCAGAAGAAATAGGACAAATTGCACAATAACTCTTGGGGTCCAGAGTACGCTGATACCCCATATGTGGGGATAAACTACTGTTTGGACGCATGGCAGAGCTGAGAAGTGAAGGAGCACCGTTTGACTTTTTCAACGCAGAATTGGCTGGAATTGAGATCAGACGCCATGTCACATTTGGAGAGCCCCTGATGTGCCTAAACAGCGGAAACCCCCCAATTCTAACTCCAACTCTAACCCCAACACACCCCTAACCCTAGTCCCAACCCTAACCACAAACCTAACCCTAACACACCCCTAATCCCAACCCTAACCCTAATCCTAACTTTAGCGCCAACCCTAACCCTAACTTTAGCCGCAACCCTAACCCTAACCCTAATGGGAAAATGGAAATAAATACTTTTTTTTAATTTTATTATTTTTCCCTTACTAAGGGGTGATAAAGGGGGTTTGATTTACTATTTATAGCGGGTTTTTATGATTGGCAGCTGTCACGCTAAAAGACGCTTTTTATTGCAAAAATAGTTTTTGCATCATCACATTTTGAGAGCTATAATTTTTGCATATTTTGGCCCACAGAGTCATGTGAGGTCTTATTTTTTGCGGGACGAGTTGACGTTTTTATTGGTACTATTTTCGAGCACGTGACGTTTTTTGATCGCTTTTTATTTCGATTTTTGGGAGGTTAGAATGAACAAAAATCAGCAATTCATGAATTTCTTTTGGGGGAGGCGTTTATACCGTTCCGCGTGTGGTAAAATTGATAAAGCAGTTTTATTCTTCGGGTCAGTACGATTATGGCGATACCTCATTTATATCATTTTTTCATGTTTTGGCGCTTTTATAGAATAAAAACAATTTTATATAAAAAATAATTATTTTTGCATCGCTTTATTCTGCGAGCTATAACTTTTTTATTTTTTCGCTGATGATGCTTTATGACGGCTCGTTTTTTGCGGGACAAGATGACGTTTTCAGCGGTACCATGTATTTTTATATTGGTCTTTTTGATCGCGTGTTATTCCACTTTTTGTTCGGCGGTATGATGATAAAGCATTGATTTTTTGCTTCGTTTTTTTTTTTTTTTTTTAAGGGGTTCACTAAAGGGGTTAACTAGTGGGACAATTTTATAGGGGGGGTCGTTACGGACGCGGCGATACCAAATATGTGTACTTTTATTGTTTTTTTTTTTTTATTTACAGGAAGAAGTGAATTTATTGGGGAATATTTTTTTTTTTTTTTATTTATTTTGGATTTTTTTTTTACACATGTTTATTTTTACTTTTTTAACTTTTTTACTTTGTCCCAGGGTGGGACATCACAGTATTTTATCAGATCGCTGGTGTGGCAGTGTGCACAGCACTCTGTCACACCAGCGATCGCACAGGCATAGATGCAGGCTTCTCAGTGCCTGCTCTCGGCAGGCACTGAGGTAGCCGCCTCCCTCCAGGACCCCGGCGCCATCTTGGATCCGGGTCCTGGGAGGGAGGAAGCCCTCAGAACAGCGCGATCACATCGCGCTGCTCTGAGGGTCTCAGGGGGGCGCGCAGGGAGCCCCCACCCTGCGCGATCCTCCCCTGTGCCCCCAGTACACCGCGATCATGTTTGATCGCGGTGTGCTAGGGGTTAATGTGCCGGGAGCGGTCCGTGACCGCTCCTGACACACAGTCATGGGTGTCAGCTGTGATAATCAGCTGACACCCGGCGGCGATTAGCTGCGCTCCCCTCAGGAGCGCAGCTGATCGCCTATGACGTACTATCCCGTCCCCGGTCATACGGGCCCAGGTACCATGGACGGGATAGTACGTCCGATGGCAGTAAGGGGTTAATGGAGGTGCCCGAGCAATGTTGTTGTTGCACTGTATAACTCTGCTTCAGCCCTCAGCTCCTGTTTCCAGTTGCCTGCCTGTTACCTGTCTGCTTGCTGTCTGCCACCCGACTGCAGCTCTATCCGAAGGTTCGGACTTCATCAGCAGTGATCACCGGCTACTCCAGAGACTCTTGCCTGCTCACTTGGGAGCGATCATCTGCCATCCGACTGCAGCTTTATCCGAAGATTCGGACATCTCCAGCAGTGATCACCGGCTACTCCAGAGACTCCTGCCTGCTCGCTTGGGAGCGATCATCTGCCATCGGACTGCAGCCTACCAGGAGGCTCCAACATCTCAGGTCGTATAAGCCTGTCTATTCAGAAACTGTCCTGGTCACTTGCTGTGACAACCTGCCTGTCCAGAGACTGCCCTGGTCACTTTCTGTGACAACCTGCCTGCCCAGAGACTGCCCTGGTCACTTGCTGTGACAACCTGCCTGCCCAGAGACTGCCCTGGTCACTTGCTGTGACAACCTGCCTGTCCAGAGACTGCCCTAGTCACTTGCTGTGACAACCTGCCTGCCCAGAGACTGCCCTGGTCACTTGCCGTGACAACCTGCCTGCCCAGAGACTGCCCTAGTCACTTGCTGTGACAACCTGCCTGCCCAGAGACTGCCCTGGTCACTTGCCGTGACAACCTGCCTACCCAGAGACTGCCCTGGTCACTTGCCGTGACAACCTGCCTACCCAGAGACTGCCCTGGTCACTTGCCGTGACAACCTGCCTACCCAGAGACTGTCCTTGTCACTTCCCGTGAATTCCTGTCCGTATTCCCCGGGCGCCACCTGCTCTCTTACAAGTATACTGTCTTGTATAATAAAGCTCAGTGGTTTCACCTACCAGACCCGTTACACCCAGTAGTCATGATGAAGCCAACACTTCATATTATGGGGCCATTCTTTTTTACTTTTATTTCTGGAGTAAAAATGGCTCTAATGGTGTCCTTTTTTTAATTGTGCTTTATTTATTATTTAATTTCCACCTTTTATAAAGGGGTTGTCGACTACTGAACAACATCTTCTTAAGAGCTAAAGTACTCCAGATAAAGTAAAACACCTAGCTACCAGACTGGTGACGTTCCAGTGATGTTGGCGTTGTATATCCAGACAGTTACGTGACATTGGTTGCAATGGTCACATGACACAATCTGGTGCAGAAGTCACATGACCTAACAAAGTCAGGTGACCGCCAAGCAACACAACGCCGACATCCCTGGAACGTCACCAGTCAAGTAGCTATGTGCTTTAGTTATCTGAGGTACTTCAGCTGTTTTGAGGGGGTGTCCATTATTGGACAACCAATTGAAGTTAACTTTAGTTTACTTAGTCTCTTTGTTCGGCATTATGGGCTTATTTTTTGATTATGTAGATGATTTGTTTGTTTTTAAATCATATGCAATTTTTTTAATTGTTGCAGAAATTTAAATACAATTGGATGTCAGTACCACAGTGGAGAACTGAGGCTGTCTTTTTTTGTTTTACTTTTTTTTTCAGTCAAGACAAAGATTGGGCCACTTTTGCAAAATTCAATAAAGAGGTTGTCCACTACACGGACAACCCCTTCTCGATCCCCATGTTCTCTCCTTTTAAAATAATAACACCTATACTCACCTATGGTGCAGGCACCGTTCCAGTGGTGTCAACACTGTGTCTCCCACGGTTTTGTTTTGTCAGGTGACCCCTGCAGCCAATCAGATTAGCGTCAGCTTCACTCTCCCCTACTTCGGATGTAACTGACATTCAGAATAAGGGAGAGCTGCAGCTGCTCTCTCACTTTCTCCAGATGGCTGATCTGTCTGAAGGCAGAAAGAACAAATTGTCAGCTGATTAGCTGCCAGGATCACTTGACATAATGCCACGTGATCCTTGGGAGAGCTATTGCCGACACTGCTGGAATGGCACAAGCGGAGGCGAGTATAGGTGCTATTATTTTAGGAGGGAACATGGTGATCGAGAAGGGCTTGTCCCTTTAAATATTGTGCACAACTCACATGAATTTGGTGCCGATTCCACCAGCTAAAAACAAAAAATATATGAGACTGAAAAAAAATAAATAAATAAATGCAAATGATGACTTGGGGCTTGAGTTTTGCTGTCATAACACAGAGGGAATTGATACACAGAGAGTCTTCCTACAACCCCTGGCAAAAATTATGGAATCACCGGCCTTGGAGGATGTTCATTCAGTTCTTTTATTTTGTTGAAAAAAACAGATCACAGACATGGCACAAAACTGAAGTCATTTCAAATGGCAACTTTCTGGCTTAAGAAACACTAAAAGAAATCAAGAACAAATAATGTGGTAGTCAGTAATGGTTATTTTTTTTAACCAAGCATAGGGCAAAATTTATGGAATCACTCAATTCTGAGGGAAAAAATTATGGAATCATGAAAAACAAACAACCAAAAAAACACTCCAACACATCACTAGTATTTTGTTGCACCATCTCTGGCTTTTACAACAGCTTGCAGTCTCTGAGGCATGGACCTAATGAGTGTCACACAGTACTCTTCATCAATCTGGCTCCAACTTTCTCTGATTGCTGTTGACAGATCAGCTTTGCAGGTTGGAGCCTTGTCATGGACCATTTTCTTCAACTTCCACGAAAGATTTTCAATTGGATTGAGATCCGGACTATTTGCAGGCCATGACATTGACCGTATGTGTCTTTTTTCAAGGAATGTTTTCACAGTTGTTGCTCTATGGCAGGATGCATTATCACCTTGAAAAATGATTTCATCATCCCCAAACATCCTTTCAATTTATGGGATAAGAAAAGTGTCCAAAATATCAACATAAACTTGTGCATTTATTGAAGATGTAATGACAGCCATCTCCCCAGTGCCTTTACCTGACATGCAGCCCCATATCATCAATGACTGTGGAAATTTGCATGTTCTCTTCAGGAAGTCATCTTTATAAATCTCATTGGAATGGCACCAAACAAAAGTTCCAGTATCATCACCTTGCCCAATGCAGATTCACGATTCATCACTGAATATGACTTTCATCCAGTCATCCACAGTCCACGATTGCTTTTCCTTAGCCCATTGTAACCTTGTTTTTTTCTGTTTAGGTTTTTAATGATGGCTTTCGTTTAGCTTTTCTGTATGTAAATCCCATTTCCTTTAGGCGGTTTCTTACAGTTCGGTCACAGACGTTGACTCCAGTTTCCACCCATTCGTTCCTCATGTGTTTTGTTGTGCATTTCCTATTTTGGAGACATACTGCTTTAAGTTTCCGGTCTTGATGCTTTGATGTCTTCCTTGGTCTACCAGTATGTTTGCCTTTAACAACCTTCCCATGTTGTTTGTATTTGGTCCAGATTTTAGACACAGCTGACTGTGAACAACCAACATCTTTTGCAACATTACGTGATGATTTAGCCTCTTTTAAGAGTTTGATAATCCTCTCCTTTGTTTTAATTGACATCTCTCATGTTGGAGCCATGATTCATGTCAGCTCACTTGGTGCAACAGCTCTCTAAGGTGTGATCACTCCTTTTTAGATGCAGACTAAGGAGCAGATCTAATTTGATGCAGGTGTTAGTTTTGGGAATGAAAATTTACAGGGTGATTCCATAATTTTTTCCCTTAGAATTGAGTGATTCCATAATTTTTCCCTATGCTTGGTTAAAAAAATAACCATTACTGACTACCACATTATTTCTTCTTGATTTCTTTTAGTGTTTCTTAAAGCCAGAAAGTTACCATTTGAAATGACTGCAGTTTTGTGCCATGTCTGTCATCTGTTTTTTTTTTCCAACACAATAAAACAACTGAATGAACATCCTCCAAGGCCGGTGATTCCATAATTTTTCCCAGGGGTTGTATAATCACTATTGGCACCAAATACAAGAGATAAGTATTTGTAGAGGGCAGGCAAGAGCAACTAAAGCAGAGTTTCCCAAACTCCGGTCCTCACGGCCACCAACACGTAATTTTTTCAGGATTTCCTTAGTATTGCACTGGTGATGAAATTATTAAGGCATCAGAAACAGCACCAGGTTCTCTTACCTGTGTGATACTAAGGAAATTCTGAAAACATGAAGTGTTGGGGGCCGTGAGTAGAGTTTGGGAACCACTGATCTAAAGTTGTTTAAAAATATTAACCTCCCTGACAAGACAGTATGGATGTCCTAAATATATATATTTTTTTCTATCAGCCAAGCTTGAATTTCAGCAACAGTGACCGTATACAGAAGGACTAAAGAGCCACAGCAGCACATGTTGTAATAAATGGGTCTCCCCTGATCAGCAGATAAAGCTTATTCAATATTTTCACAAAAAAAAGGAAATGTTTAAATATTTTGTATTTTTTTATCTTAACATTTTTCACAGAAAAAAAACATTTAAAGATCACCTATCACTGGATTTTTTTTAATGTAACAAAATACATCTTGGAACAAAGTCAAGTAGGCTACGGTTAAATCCTAGCACTCTAGATCCTGGATAGCTATCACTAGAACCAGGCCATGTGTTCACTGGTCAGTCAGCTGGGGGGAAGTTGAGTAGAGTTTGTTGTGTTGGAGCTGTTTTGTGTGACTGGACTGGGCCTAGCACACAGGTGTATATGAGTAGCCAGAGTCTGAGTTTAGATATATGGTGGAATCAAATTTTTTTTTGCTCACCTGACACACAGAAGATACTAGTGGATGCTGTGCAGATTTGGTACATGAGAAAAGAAGTCATCTGCATCGTTTCATTGAATAACATTGCTCTGAGTGCTGTCCTTTTTGTCGTGGACAGCACTGGGACTGGAAAACCGGTCACGTGAAGTTGGACTTATTGCGAAAGCATCTTACGGCTCACACAAACACCAGTGTGAGCCGGCAAGTCAGAATAGAAAATGTGACCCCAGAAGGGAACAGGAGCAGCTCTGGGTACTGCAGATTGTGATCGGCGAGGACATTCCTGCCATTACACAGGCTTAGGCAACAAAAAGCTTGGTGGGATGGCTTCTTTAAATGAAAAGCTCCAGTCTCCAATGGTGATCTGAATGTCCACACTGCAGACTGGACAGACAGCTGCACATGCTGATCTGAAAAGCTGAATCAAGTCAAAGCGCTTCCACTTCATTGTATGAATAACCCTTAAAAAGTGGATGTGAGAACAAAACTGTGGCATTAACACATTGCTTCCGCTTTCCAGTCTTTTCTCCACCCAGACGTTAGTCTTCCACTAGCTTAGCACCCCACCAATTAATGACCCCATAACCTTACTAGGGGCGCTCCTTTAAGAAACGGGACTGCTTTGCCAACACAACTCCTTTATGTTTGGTTAAATGTAATATCTTCAACCCATGGGTGCAGACAATCTATAGGTAAGTAGTCATTGTGACCATTAATCAATGTTCAGCCACTGATGTCCGGGAGCAGAATAAGAAGACATGGGAGGCCATTCTGACTATTGGCCGCTGAGTTACAGAAGGAGAATAACGTGTTACACATTTTACTGTACTACGGAGACAATAAGGGCAAAGGTTTGTTTGTCAGTGTACCGCACAGCCAACTTGCTGACAAGTGCAAGTCTTCACAAATCAACGGATTACATGCTTCATATCCTCAGCCCTGGGGTAACTAGCAGGCACTTGTAAGAAATCATCACTACTACCATTTATACAAGAAAAAACCTCACATAATTCCTTTCAGTGCATTCATTATAGCAGTTGAAGGGGGCTGTCTGGTTTCATTCTTTTTGCTATAATTCCATTGATATTTTTATATAAAAATAGCCAAATACAAATAGATGTACTTACCCCTTGTATCTCCACCAACGTGTTTCCGCTGCTGACGTGTACAGCGGTGACATTACGTGACCCCCTGCAGCCAATCACTGGGCTTTGAGCTGATGCTGACGTAGAAGACACCAGCGCGCTAAGCCTAGTGACTGGCTGCAGTGGTCACGTGATTTCACCTCTGCAGCCTTATCAACAAAGATCGGAGGCAGCAGTGACGTAATGGCGCTGGGACGTCATTGGACAGATGTGTTTGCCATTCTTATGTACAAAAAACAATGGCATAAAAAAAAATTACACGGGACAATCATGGGAGAACAGTTGGGTGAATGTAGTCATCCGGGATAAGAAAAACATGGAATAGTGCAATTTTTGGAAGATAACTGCCATTTTTTTTTCCAATTCTAGTTAACCCCTTTATGGGGTTGACAAAACATTTCTAAATTATTGTTATCCGTTTATTTAATAAAAACCCTGATGGTAAGATAGATTTCCCTACGCTCTATGAAGGCATGCGTTTCCTTCTATAGAAAAATCCATATTAATGTGCGTGTTCGTTATGTAATGTACAGAAGAGCTTAGCACATGGGGTTAGAACAGTAATGTCAATCTTCAAATCCCAGAGAAAGGGCTCATACTCACTTGAGCCGAAAACGGATGATTTTCAGCCGATAAAAAATCTGATTCAAATCGGACCAATGTTATTCAATAGGTGACATCTCATTTGCGATTTTTTTCTCAGCTGAAATTGGTGTGAGAAAAAAATCGCAACATGCTGCGATTTGATGCGATTTTGGCATGATAATCGCTAATGCAATAGATGGTGCTATAAAAAAAATCGCATGCAAATCGCATGACAATTGCACATAATCGGACCATCCTGAAAACTGACCGTTTTTTTTTCCAGCAAGTATGAGCCCAAATAGTGATCACGGCTTACACAAGCCCGGGCCCAACGCGGCAAGCCCGGGCCCCAACGCTGCGAGCCCGGGCCCCAACGCTGCGAGCCCGGGCCCCAACGCTGCGAGACCGGGCCATAACGCTGCGAGACCGGGCCATAACGCTGCGAGCCCGGGCCACAACGCTGCGAGCCCGAACCACAACGCTGCGAGCCCGGGCCACAACGCTGCGAGCGCCGGGGCCCCAAACGCTGTGAGCCCGGGCCCAACAACAGCAGATGAGGCAACACTATGTGAGCCCTTCACCAAGCCCTGCTGCAAGTGTCAGGTCTGCTATGGTATACACTTACTAATCTTACTGGAAACTAGACTGCCTATAACAAATGCCGCACCGTACCACACACACATTTCCTATAACGTCCCCATTGTGACCCAGCTCTGAAGATTCTCCTTACAATGACTGAAGATTGTTCCAGCATCCAGCAAAGATATCAGAGATCCACTAAGAAATGAAAGGGACACAGCACTCAGCGCATGTCATACTCTATGACAGCAGGGACAGCAAGTGTCACTGTATTACACACGTCAGGTGCTGCACTGTCCCCTAACCCTGAGACTTGGGGGCCACTTACATTAGGAGGTGCACAGTATGGGCAAAAATGCATCTTCCTGCAGATCCCCACCACAGGACCCGGAGAAATATAGTTTTATATATATATATACACACACATATAGTATATACTGCACATACATGTCCAAATAGGTGATCACAAGGGGGGGGGGGGTTGTGTGTATATCTATATATATATACACACACACATATAGTATATACTGCACATACATGTACAAATAGGTGATCACAAGGGGGTGTGTGTATTATTTACACCACATAAGTATATACTACATGTAAAATATATCAAAGTTTACACACACACACATATAGTATATACTGCACATACATGTACAAATAGGTGATCACAAGGGGTGTGTGTATCCATATATATATATATATATATATAATAATTAAATATATATAATGCATATTCTCCCTGTAAACAAACAGATGATCGCAGGGTGTTACATATATATCTATATGCACCCACCAGACATGTATATATCAAGAGGTGTGGGCCATCTGCACCAGTGCACACACAGCGCCTCTGCAGCCTGACAGAAATGGCCGCCTGCAGAAAGGACGACCGCTTCCACACTCACACGATAGTTGTGCAATGAGTCCCGCCGCAGATGCTCTCCGCTTCTCCTCTCTGCCCAGCACTGCCAGCCCCTCTGCCGCGGTGGCTCTGCTCCTAGTCACGTGGTGGGATAACGTCATGCGGCTACGGGGACCTTATCGGGACAATTTTGTGGCGCTGACGCGGTAGAGCATAACGGGGTCTGCTGCTCGCACACTGGTGATAGCGGCCATGTATTACCAGACCCGGTGTAACCGCAGCTCCTAGAGCTGTGCTCTCCGTGTGTACATGCGGACATACCAGCAGGCGCGGGAATCCGTTCTGTCATGCTGACACATTTTCAGGGGGCTCTCACTCACGCTGCATGCACCTTACATAGATTACAAGTCTTTGTGACTGGAAAAATAGTCTACGTTTCACTTCTGAATCAGATAAAGTCGAAAAAACCTCCACATGCACAAAAACCGCACCAAAAACGCAGGCTCCAGCTCAATAAAGTGCCAAATTCCTGAAACCGCCCAGAGTATGATGGCAATTTTCTTGGCCGTGCCCCCTCATTACCAAACCTGTACAGAGTCGTCGGAGCCGACCGCGACCGGTGTGACGGGGCCCAAACCATTATTGTATTTGTCTTATTTTTTGCTTATTTTAATTTTTTACTTCATTCGTGTTTATATTTTTGCCTCTTTTGAAGTCCAGTTTATATGTGGTCGCCTGTTGTATTTTTGTCGCTGTGGCATGGTTTAACCCCTTGGATTTTCCGTTTTTTCGTTTTTCGCTCCCCTTCTTCCCAGAGCCATAACTTCTTAATTTTTCGGTCAATGTGGTCATATGAGGGCTTATTTTTTGCGGGACGAGTTGCACTTTTGAACGACACCATTGATTTTGCCATATCGTCTACTGGAAAAACGGGAAAAAAATTCCAAGTGTGGTGAAATTGCAAAAAAAGTGCAATCCTATAGTTTTTTGTTTTTTATTATTTACCATGTTCACTAAATGCTAAAACTGACCTACCATTATGATTCTCCAGGTCATTACGAGTTTGTAGATACCAAACATGTCTAGGTTCTTTTTTATTTAAGTGGTGAAAAACATCAAAAGTTTGTAAAAAAAAAGGCACCATTTTATGAGAGCGTCTCAGTTTTGGGGTTTGAGTGAGGGCTTATTTTTTGCACCATAAGCTGACGTTTTA
This sequence comes from Oophaga sylvatica, assembly GCA_033576555.1. NCBI lineage: Eukaryota > Metazoa > Chordata > Amphibia > Anura > Dendrobatidae > Oophaga > Oophaga sylvatica. The sequence goes on from JARQOD010000004.1 coordinate 123,078,525, forward strand.
TTGATACCATTTTGGGGTAGATACAATCTTTTGATCGCCCGTTATTGCACTTTATTGCATTATAGCAGTGACCAAAAACACCTGTAATTCTGGCGTTTTGATTTTTTCCTCGTTACGCCGTTTACCGATCAGATTCTTTTTATATTTTGATATTGATCAGGGTCATTTGGCTTTCTTCTGGCGACTCGACCATGCATTTTTCTTCGAGTGCCTCCTTAGGCCTCTTTCACACATCGGTTTTTTGCAATCAGGCACAATCCGGCAAATTGTTTAAAAGACGGATCCGGCGTAGATTGTAAAACTCTGATGTGCCGGATCCGTTTTGTAGCTGGATCCGTCCTGACCTTTTTTTAACCCGGAAAATGTAGTAGTAGTAGTCCTTGATTTTCAGTATCCGGATCAGTCAAAAGACTGATCCGGTACCATAGAGTTCTATTGTTTCCACCCGCCTGATGCGCCTCTTCAGGCGCTGTCAGGCGTTTCCGGCAGAAAAAAAAAACGTTACATGATGCGTCCTGTCCGACCGCCGGAATTAAAATCTAGGACGGATCCGGCAGAAAAGGACTAAACGCAATGACATGTGGCGCAATCCGGCGCTAATGCATGTCAATGATTATTAGTTTGTCGAGCCAGTGGTTCCTATGGCTGCGCCTCCTGACCCTGTTTTGGTTGAGGGCAATCTGGAGTATGTGGTTGAGAAAATATTGGATTCTCGTTTTTCTAGACGGAAACTCCAGTATTTGGTTAAGTGGAGAGGTTATGGTCAGGAGGACAATTCTTGGGTGTTTGCTTCGGACATCCATGCTAGGAGACTGATCCGTGCGTATCACAGAGCTCATCCTGACCGACCTGGTTGCACAAATGAGGGTTCGGTGACCCCTCCTCAAGGGGGGGTACTGTTGTGAATGTTTTAGAAATGAATTCTGAGCATTTTGCTGTAAGCTTTTTCTTAAGGGAATACGCACATTCCCTTAAGAAAAAGCTTACCGCGAAACGCGCGCTAGGGGTGCCACGGCCTGCAAGGTATGATATCCAGCTGCCAGCAATGACTTTTACTTTCTCTCCACCTTTTCTTTGGCACTATATATATTATTTTGATTAATCTATATACCATATTATGCAACTGTGCTGACTACTAATAATGATTGCCATTAGAAAATCAGAGCGTTTAGCTGGCTCTTTACAATAGAGGTTTATAGGATTCTTTTGTCTCTTTAAATCACTTTTAGGATCAATTTTTGAAACCTTTTTCAGGAAGCCATATGACATAGGCTCTGTGATTAATTTAAATGATCCTGTTTAAATTATTTATATATATATATGAGACATTTGTATATATTGCATATTCCTAAACCTCCTCTGCCTTTACTTTAGGCCTTCTTTTTTGCATTTTTTGTCCCTATACATATTTGTTTGTACATGATTTTATATATTGTTTGTTTATAATAAAATTTACATTGATTTTATGGCATTTAGCTTCCCTTTTTCTCTTCTATGATTTGATTGCTATTGGAAGCGCCTTATAGCTAGGCAATATATTTTGTATGATATTTTTGTTGCTTTTGGAGCGCGGTATGTTAAATCTCTGCTTGCAGTCCAACTAGACGTTCCTTCATAGCAAGGGTGCCAAACTTTTTTTTGCCAAGGGCCATTTGGATTTTATGCCATCATTGATAGCCCATACAAAATTTTTAACTTAAAAATTATCTTGTTATATTTGGTCAAACAATTACGGTAAGTCACCAGTAATATGATGGCTGAAACTGCTTCTCTGCAGTGACATGTATGATAGGTGGTATGGATGATGTTGCTGTTCACAACTGCATTGCCAGATTTGCATCAGTCTGGAGAGCAGTTAACTTTATGCGATGGTAAGTTTTGTAAAGAGCTGTTTGCATTCTATGACTATGCGTCAGGCTGAGAGTCTCTCAATTTATCTTTTTTTAAAATGTTCTAATAAAAAGAAATTCTATTTAAACTGGACAGATGTGCTGGAAACACCCCTCCTTTCCTCACTTTGGCTGAAATCAGCAGGTACGGCACCCACCAGCTATATTCATTTGCAACGGTTTGTGATATATGTCTCAGCGTGTCAAGCTCCAACCTTTCCCTCTTCCCACTCTCCCACAGACACACACATAGATTGTGAGCCCTCGCGGGCAGGGTCCTCTCTCTGTACCATTCATGTTGTTTTAGATTACTGTACTTGTTTTTATTAAGTCTGCCCCTCCTCACATGTAAAGCACCATGGAATAAATGGCGTTATAATAATAAATAAAAATAATATACATTGCATCCAATACACTATGACTGCTGTATATACTTCACTGAGGAGACATTGAGACTGCTGTACACATCACATACTGTACACTGAGATTGCTCTATATGCATCACATAGGATGCACAGACATCACATAAGACACTGATATTGCTGTATACAACACATAGAATATACTGGGACTGGTGTATATACATAATATAACGCTTGTTAACGTCACTTCTCATGGACAAGCCATAAGGCAGGGGAATCTAGAGGTCGGGGGTCAAATACCAAGAGAGTTCATCATAAACAGAGGGGCAAGACAAAAGCGTAAACAGGTCAAAATTCCGGGGAGGTATCGGATCAAGATAAAGGGGCTAGGCAAACTGATGTTCAAAAGCAAGGTCCAACGTTTGGGCAGCAATAGATCACAATAACAGCACTAAAGAACAAGGCACACACCACCGAGCTAATGCTACAAGTTGCAATGATTTAACTATCGTCAGCTATCTAAATAGCCAGGCAATCATTCATAATGGAAGACATCTGGATGAAACAAGAAAGGCAGCCTCACCGTGTCCTCTTGGTATAACTCAGTCCGTCTTGCAATGTTATGGGTCTCCAACCAATAGCCGTGACTAAGGCTTCACATAAGAAAATTAGTAATGGTGAGTCCTGTTATGATTTGGTAGCTGAGGAGAGCAGGCAAAAATGGCAATACACCAGAGAGGTTGGAATCTACTGGATTGCAGTACCCTGACTAACCACCACAACTAAAGGCAGCCGTGGAGCGTTCCTACGTTGGTCCTAGACGCCTCGTCACAGCCTGAGAGGTTAACTACACCTAAAGATAGAAAGAGGAAAGCTATCTGCCCCGGAGCAGATCCCCAAAGAACATAGGAAGCCCCCAAACATGTAATGGCGGTTAGACAAGAGGAAATACAGACACAGACAGAAAATAGTATGAGCAAACGTTGGGGCCCAATCTGCCTAGACAGAAAAGGATAGGAAGGATACTTACTGCAATCCAAAAAAACCCTAAAAAATGCCAACGCTACTAATTGCAAAAACACCTGAGATCACATGACCTCTACCACCTAAATTAGTTCTCTGGTGTAACAAAACTAAGCCGCAGCCACTGAAAAAACTAGAAAAGGCAAATGAACAAATAACAGTGGCTCCAGAGGAACTGAGAGGAGCCCAAGCCCCCCCGGGGAGGGGAACCTGGCCAACCTCACAGAAATGCAGAGAAATATGCAAATGGTAAGCACAAAAACAGAAAATATCTTTTCTGAGAGCAGGAAAAGAGGCAAGACTCAGCAAGCTTCCAAGTGAACCAGGAAACAACGTTGAGACAAGAACAATTGATCACCGGCAACCATGAAGGGAGGGAACCTCCCTTATATCCAGCCAGTCTGTGATTCCTGATTGCCAATCCTCATTGAATGGTTCAGTACTGTTTGTAACCACCAGAGGGAGCTTCTGCTCAGAATTTATTTCTAAAACATTCACAACAGTACCCCCCCCTTGAGGAGGGGTCACCGAACCCTCATTTGTGCAACCAGGTCGGTCAGGATGAGCTCTGTGATACGCACGGATCAGTCTCCTAGCATGGATGTCCGAAGCAAACACCCAAGAATTGTCCTCCTGACCATAACCTCTCCACTTAACCAAATACTGGAGTTTCCGTCTAGAAAAACGAGAATCCAATATTTTCTCAACCACATACTCCAGATTGCCCTCAACCAAAACAGGGTCAGGAGGCGCAGCCATAGGAACCACTGGCTCAACAAACCTCTTCAATAAGGATTTGTGGAACACGTTATGGATCTTAAATGTCCCTGGAAGAAGTAAACGAAAGGAAACAGGATTAAGAATCTCCATGATCTTATAAGGTCCAATGAACCTAGGCTTAAACTTAGGAGATGCAACTCTCATAGGGATATTTCTTGAGGACAACCAGACCAAGTCCCCCACTTTACACCGAGGACCATCAGTTCTATGCCGGTTGGCAAATCGCTGGGCCTTCTCATGAGAGAGGGACAACCTCCCCACTACCTGGTCCCAAATCTGCTACATACGCTCCACAACAGAGTCAACACCCGGACAGACAGAAGCCTCCGCCTGTCCCGAAGAAAATCGAGGGTGAAACCCAAAATTGCAGAAAAATGGAGACATCAAAGTGGCAGAGCTTGCCCTATTATTAAGAGCAAACTCAGCCAAAGGCAAAAAAGACACCCAGTCATCTTGATCAGCAGACACAAAGCATCTCAGATAATTCTCCAATGTCTGGTTTGTTCTCTCAGTTTGTCCATTGGTCTGAGGATGAAAAGCAGAGGAGAAAGACAATTGAACACCAAGTTTAGAACAAAAAGTCCTCCAAAATCTGAAAACAAACTGGACTCCTCTGTCAGACACAATGTTCTCAGGAATGCCGTGTAACCGAACCACGTGCTGAAGGAACAAAGGCACCAATTCGGAGGAGGAAGGCAACTTAGGTAATGGCACAAGATGTATCATCTTGGAAAACCTATCACAAATCACCCAGATAACGGTCATTCTCTGAGAAACAGGGAGGTCGGAAATAAATTCCATAGAGATATGGGTCCATGGTCTCTTGGGCACAGGCAATGGCATCAACAAACCACTAGAGCGAGAACAAGGCTTGGAGCGAGAGCAAGTCCCACAGGACTGCACAAACTCCCTGACGTCACGAGACAAAGTAGGCCACCAAAAGGACCGACTCACCAAGTCTCTGGTACCAAAAATAACGGGATGACCGGCCAACGCGGAACAATGAATCTCAGACATCACACTCTTCTTCCACTGGTCTGGGACAAACAATTTCCCAATAGGGCAGCGCTCGGGTTTATCCTCCTGACACCCTTCCAAAGCCAGTCTCAAATTGGGCGAGATGGCGGAAAGAACTACACCCTCTTTCAAAATAACAGCAGGATCAGATAACTCAGCAGAGTCCGCAAGGAAACTCCTCGAGAGGGCATCCGCCTTAACATTCTTAGTGCCAGGAAGAAAGGAAACCACAAAATTAAAACGTGTGAAAAACAAGGCCCACCTGGCCTGTCTAGGATTAAGTCGCTTGGCTGATTCCAGATAAACCAGATTCTTATGGTCCGTGAGGACCACCACCTGATGTTTGGCTCCCTCCAGCCAATGTCTTCACTCTTCAAAAGCCCACTTCATGGCCAATAACTCCCGATTACCCACGTCATAATTACGTTCAGTTGGAGAAAATTTTCGAGAGAAAAAAGCACAAGGGTTACTTTTAGAGGTCTCAGGATCTCTTTGGGACAAAACGGCACCTGCCCCAATTTTAGAGGCATCAACCTCCACCTGAAATGGCAGAGAAACATCAGGCTGCCGTAGAACAGGAGCAGAAGTGAATCTCTGTTTAAGTTCCTGAAACGCAGAGACTGCCTCAGGAGGCCAATTCACCACATCAGAACCCTTTTTGGTCAAATCAGTCAATGGTTTAACAATAACAGAGAAATTACCAATAAATTTACGATAAAAATTGGCAAAACCCAAGAATCTCTGAAGAGCCTTTAATGAAGTAGGTTGGACCCAATCACAGATGGCCTGAACCTTGACCGGGTCCATTTCAATAACAGATGGAGACAAAATGAATCCCAGAAATGAGATCCTCTGTACGCCAAAAAGACACTTTGATCCCTTCACATACAGAGCATTCTCTCTCAAAATCTGGAACACAGTCCGAACATGTTTCACATGAGAGTCCCAGTCATTGGAAAAAATCAAGATATCATCCAAATAAACAATCAGAAATTTATCCACAAAATCCCTGAAAATGTCATTCATGAAGGACTGGAAGACGGAAGGAGCATTAGTGAGCCCAAAGGGCATCACTAGATACTCAAAATGCCCCTCTGGGGTATTAAACGCCATCTTCCATTCATCCCCGTGCTTAATGCGAATAAGGTTATACGCCCCCTGAGGTCAAGCTTGGTAAACCAAGTAGCACTTTTCACCCTGGAAAACAGGTCAGAAATCAAGGGTAACGGATATTGATATTTCACAGTGATATTGTTCAAGAGACGATAATCAATACACGGCCTTAATGAACCATCCTTTTTGGCCACAAAGAAAAAACCGGCACCCAAGGGTGAAGAGGATGGTCTGATATGACCCTTCTCCAATGACTCCTTGATATAAGACCGCATAGCGTCATGTTCAGGTACAGACAAGTTAAAAAGGCGACCTTTAGGGATTTTACTACCAGGCACTAATTCAATAGCGCAGTCATAGCTCCTATGGGGGAGCAAGGATGCAGATTTACTTTCGCTAAACACATCAGAAAAATCAGTCAAAAAGTCAGGAACATCCTGAGCCTGGGAGAGGCAGAAAAAACAGGAGTGTCAGTATTAACACATTGGCAGCCCCAACTGGTCACAGACACAGATTTCCAATCCAAAACAGGATTATGAGACTGTAACCAAGGAAAACCTAGTAACAATAATGTCATGTAGATTATACAGCACCAAAAATTTGCAACTCTCCTGATGATCAGGTTCAACCCTCATTATCACCTGAGTAGAGAACAGGGGTTAATTCTCAGCCAAAGGGGTAGAATCAATCCCCAGTAGGTGAATAGACTTCCGTAGGGGTATCAAGGGAAACCCACAACGTTTAGCAAAATCAAAATCCATCAGGTTAATAGCTGCTCCCGAATCAACAAAAGCCTGAGCAGAAAATGTGGACAGGGAGCAAATCAGGGTAACAGTCAATAGAAATTTAGTCTGAACACTACCCAAGACAACTGAGCGTGCAAAACGTCTTCCCCGCTTAAGGCAGACTGAAATAGCATGAGAGGCATCACCACAGTAGAAACATAACCCATTGCGTTTTCGAAACTCATGACGCTGTGCCCCAGAAGCCACTCTATCACACTGCATGGGTTCAGAAGCTAGTTCACAAGGCAACACAATTCCACGCATACTTCTACGCTCACGCAAACGTCTGTCAATTTGAATCACTAATGACATAGAATCATTGAGACCAGAGGGAGCAGGGAAACCCACCATAACATCTTTTACATTCTTGACAGACCCTTCCGAAAAAGGGCTGCCAAAGCATCATCATTCCATTTGGTCAGGACTGCCCACTTTCGGAATTTCTGACAGTACAACTCAGCGTCCTCAAGCCCCTGATTTAATGCCAACAAGGTTTTTTCAGCTTGATCAGTGATATTAGGTTCATCGTACAATAACCCCAGAGCCAGAAAAAATGCATCAACATTACTCAAAACAGGGTCCCCAGGTGTCAGGGAAAAAGCCCAATCCTGAGGATCACCGCGCAGGAGAGAGATGACAATTTGAACCTGCTGTGCTGCATTCCCTGAGGACTTAGGTTTTAAGGCAAAAAACAACTTACAGTTATTTTTGAAATTCAGAAATTTAGCTCGATCCCCCAAAAACAAATCTGGCATGGGGATCCTAGGTTCCACAACCGGCAACCCTGCAAGATAGGTAGCAATGCTCCGAACTTCAGTGGCAAGCTGACCCACACGGCCAGACAACTGTGCAAACTCCATTGAGAGAAAAAAAAAATTCCTCCTCAGCACCCAGAGAAAAAGAGGGAAAAAATGCAACAAACAGAGAAAAAAAAATTCTGACAACTCCCTTTTTTTTTTTTTCCCTTTTTACTATTTTTCCCTTCTGTGAGTACAATATAATTTTCAGTTTGGCCGGTGATATTGTTATGATTTGGTAGCTGAGGAGAGCAGGCAAAAACGGCAATACACCAGAGAGGTTGGAATCTACTGGATTGCAGTACCCTGACTGAACCACAACAACTAAAGGCAGCCGTGGAGCGTTCCTACATTGGTCCTAGACGCCTCGTCACAGCCTGAGAGGTTAACTACACCTAAAGATAGAAAGAGGAAAGCTATCTGCCCCGGAGCAGATCCCCAAAGAACATAGGAAGCCCCCAAACATGTAATGGCGGTTAGACAAGAGGAAATACAGACACAGACAGAAAATAGTATGAGCAAACGTTGGGGCCCAATCTGCCTAGACAGAAAAGGATAGGAAGGATACTTACTGCAATCCAAAAAAACCCTAAAAAATGCCAACGCTACTAATTGCAAAAACACCTGAGATCACACGACCTCTACCACCTAAATTAGTTCTCTGGTGTAACAAAACTAAGCCGCAGCCACTGAAAAAACTGGAAAAGGCAAATGAACAAATAACAGTGGCTCCAGAGGAACAAAGAGGAGCCCAAGCCCCGCCGGGGAGGGGAACCTGGCCAACCTCACAGAAATGCAGAGAAATATGCAAATGGTAAGCACAAAAACAAAAAACAGAAAATATCTTATCTGAGAGCAGGAAAAGAGGCAAGACTCAGCAAGCTTCCAAGTGAACCAGGAAACAACGTTGAGACAAGAACAAATGATCACCGGCAACCATGATGGGAGGGAACCTCCCTTATATCCAGCCAGTCTGTGATTCCTGATTGCCAATCCTCATTGAATGGTTCAGTACTGTTTGTAACCACCAGAGGGAGCTTCTGCTCAGAATTCATTTCTAAAACATTCACAACAGAGTCCCAAGAATAATAAAATCCTCAAATTTATTGAAAAAAAATTAAAAGATCATACAGGTTGGGGATACATCTCAACGCGTTTCTGGCAAAAGCCCTTATTCAGTGAATAAGTGAATAAGGGCTTTTACCAGAAACGCTTTGAGATGTATCCGCAACCTGTATGATCTTTTAATCTTTTTTCAATAAATTTGAGGATTTTATTATTCTTTGGACTCACCATTACTAATTTTCTTATCTGGATGAAATCCAGCAGGCCAAACGTAAATGGGCATGGCTGTCTGACAACCCATCACCCCCCTACCACTGATTGGGCAACTGGGCTGTCATCTACAATACCAACAGCCCAGCATGCTACTGATTGGGCGGCTTCATTGTTATTCATAAAACTGACAGCCCAGCTTGCCCCTGCATTTTATAGACCTGCTGAGCTACCTCTCACTGCATCCCTAGGGCCTTGTGAATGGCAGGATCGTATCAGTATACCCTTTTATAGTGGGGCCACTGGCCCCCCAGGTTTTCCAGGAAACCTTAAATGAAAGGCCCGGACCAAGTAATCGACCCTCATGGACACAGTATATCTCCTCAGGTCTGTGTCCCCTCCAATGAACCAGCGAGTTTCGGACCTTTCGAGAATGCACAATTCTCTGCACCTCATACTCCAAATTTTAATTTACTCTAAATGAGATAACACAGAAGGGACAAACATTTTTAATAGGGATCTGTGGAAGACATTCAGAATGCGAAGAGACAGAGGAAGTTTCAAGTCTAAAGGCCACTGGATTGACTATTTCCAGAATCTTATAAGGGCCAATTAATTTAGGAAAAAACTTTGTCGACGATACTTTAAGCTTAATTTTTTTTTGGAAGATTACCAAACCTTATAACATATTTTAAAGACAGGAAATCTTCTGGTCCTATTGGCCTTCCATTCCTGGTGAAGCTGAGCCATCCTAATATTCTTTTGAACCTCCCTCCAGTCATCTCCAAGTTTATGTATGGCGACCTCCACTCCAGGATACCCAGAACTTATCCTAGAGAATTCACCAAAATGGGGATGAAAACCATAATTAAAAAAAAAGATGAGCTTCCAGTAGACTGATTGACCCAACTGTCAAAGGTAAACTCAGAGGTAAAAATAGACAAGTCCTGCTGGGCTGCAACAAAACACCATAAAATTTGTTCCAACTATTGATTTGTCCTTTCTGACTGTTGGTTTCAGGATGGTAAATAGAGGAAAATGACAAGTCAATCCCCAGTTTACTACAAACAACCCTCCAGAATCTGGAGATAAATTGCATTCCTCTATCAGACACAATGTTAAGAGGAATTCCATAAAATCTTACAACATGACTACTAAATGAACTGTAAAGTGTTTCAGTATTAGGTAACCCTGGTAAAGGAACAAAATGAGCCTGTTTCCTAAATCGGTCAACCACCACACAAATAACAATTTTCCACCCAGACAAAGGCAACTCCGTGATGCAATCCATGGACAAATGAGTCCACGGTATTTCTGGAATCAGTAATTGAGCAAATTCCCCAGCTGTCCAGATATGGCAGAATTTAGCGCATATGCAAACTTCATGTCACGATTCCTCTGCTCATAGTGTCTGGGACTCTGTGATGAACAGCTCTACCATCCTATCCTGTGTTGGGGCATGCTGAGCTGTCGGTGCTTTGATTGACAGCTCGGTTGACCTATCTGAGTGGAAGGTGCAGAGATTTCCACAGGTGCTCCATGTTCTTGGTAATTTCCCTGCTATTAAGGTGAGCTGTCTGGCTCAGATCCTTGCCAGTTAAAAGTTTGTTCTAAGTTTGTGCTCTCTGGTATGTTCCTGTACCCTGTGCTGTAAGTTCTGATCTTCTGCTGCTGACCTTTGGACCATGTTCAGACAACCCGTTATTGCCTTGTAAGGAGGCTAATGGCCGTGTAGTCAATGGGAGGTATGTGTCACAGAGATGTCTCCTCCCTGAAATGCAACCCGGAGTATTTTGCTTCAGTGCACATGAGCACTAAGATGTTGTTTAGTGCACCTGTGTCCGGGTTGCGGGTAGCTATGAGAGATGGGCAGGTCTGGCTACCCATATACCTCACAGATGGGTGTGGTTACAGACTAAATAATGGAGGCTGTTGTTTGGCACATGGTCTGTGTTTTCGGCCGTTGAAGGCCTCCTGTGTATTTGGCTCCAGATCGAGCCTGAGTGCTGGACATTATCAGCCTGTGTGCCCACAGGCCTTGCAGAGCAGAGCCCTGCTATGGACATTATTGTTTGCCTGCTCTAAAGACTGTTTACCTTTTGTTGGTGCTTCCGGGTTTTTGAAGCAAATAAACCCATATGAACTTTGAAAGGAACGTGCCTCCTATTTTCATCCTGTCGCACCTAAGTGATTACAACCCCTACATTTGGTGCTAAACTGCGGGCATCGGTCCAGGAGGTACCTGGGAGGATTAGACCGGGTGGCTTGCTGTGGATCGGCAGGTCCACGAACTCCCGGCGGTCTGCTGTGGATCAACGGGTCCACAAAGTCTGCAGAGCAGAGCCATGCAGAGGTGTGGAGCCGTGCAGAGCCTTGCGGAGCTGTGCAGAGCCTGTCAGAGTATTGCAGAGCCTCGCTGTGAAGGAACTGTTGAGGTTGATAGACTGCCGTGCAAAGGCGGTGAGATGGCATGGGGAGTCCACGACTTGCACCCAAAGGAGGAATGGTTGCCTGGAAGGGGGTGGAGTCCCAAAAGGGGGCAGTGACCCAAATAGGAATGGTTGCCCAGAAAGGGGTGGAGTCCCAAAAGGGGGCGATGACCAAAATAGGGGCAGTGGCCCAAAAGGGCGGCAGTGAATGTGCCGAAGGACTGTTGCCACTAAAAGTGTTCGAACAGCGCGTGTTTGGTATGCTGTGTCAATTAGACATCTGACAAGACGTCAAAGAGGTGCTCTGTAGAAGTCAATGGAGAGAGCGTGACTGAACTTCTGGACTCAGGGAGCTTAGTGACCCTGGTAAGCGCCACACTCCCTGTCTATCTGATCCCCGACAGGAAGATGGGCATCCACTCTGTCCATGGGGTCCCTAGGAATTATCCAGTGTCCAGGGTAATCATTGAGACACCCACGATGATTACCAGCCATGACGTCCCTGTAGTTCTGGACTTACCATACCCTATTATAATAGGCCGGGACTTTAAATTGTTTTTGGGACTTGTGGGAGAAAGGCCCACCGCAGCAGGTGGTTGTAGGGGTTCCTGGTTGTAAGATGGATAAAGAGGAAGAGGTAGTGCCCCCCAAGGTCTATGTACCAGAATTAGGAGTAACCGGGGAAAAGTGTGGGTCTGACCAACTCTGGGACTTAGCAGAGGTGACCAACAATGTCACCATTAAAAACGGGGTAGCTCCAGGAAAGAGGTCTGACACCTGTTTAAGTGGGGACTTGTTCCATGGTGACTCCCATGCAGACTGTGATGCAAGGGAAAAAGTGCGGTTGGGTGGACCCGGGTACAGATGACAAGTCTTCCTCTCATCACCTGGGACTTTGCGACCGCAGAAAGACAGGGTCAGGGGCAAACAAGGTTAAGGTCATTGATAAGGAGGTCACTTTACCCCTGACAAACCCCAGCACAGAGGTAATTGATGTGGGGAAAATAAAACTGACCCAAGGTGGTGGTAGGGATCCAACAGCTAAAATTGCAGTTGGAGAAGAACGAGTAAAAACAGAGAGCCTGCAGGAGAAGCTGTCGGAATCGATCGCTACCACCTGACAATGAGAGGATAAAATCGACAAACTGACAAAGGAAATGTGCACGTGGAAAGAGCACGACGAGGTCTGTCAACAGCTGGCGAATGAGTGGTTGAAGGATTCGGGTATGGAAGTCGCCAACTCCGCACAGCTGGATCAGATGCGTCACCTGGAGTCCGAGCTCTTGGTAGCCAAGGCTCAGCTCTGAGAGAAGGAAGCGCAGGAGCAGAAGCTGCTTTATACCATCCGCTCCACCGAGGAGAAGCTGCTCTGCACGGCAGGAGGTCACAGAACACGTGTCCCAGCTGAAAGTGACCTGCTGCAACAAATCACAGGAGCTCCAGGACCTCACCAAAGAGTTTGTTCGTGAGAAGGAAAAAGTAGCAGAATTGCAGGCCGAACTAAAGCGTCTGGAAGAGCAGAAGGCTGAGGAAATCACGGCCTTGGAGTCAAAAATAAGTTTAATGCAGAGAGAGAGGACACAAAGAGGAACGGTTGCAGGATTTGGGATTGTTTAGCTTGCAAAAAAGAAGACTGAGAGGAGACTTAATAGCTGTCTACAAATATCTCAAGGGCTGTCACATTGAAGAAGGATCATCTTTATTCTCATTTGCACAAGGAAAGACTAGAAGCAATGGGATGAAACTGAATGGGAGGAGACACAGATTAGATATTAGAAAAAACTTTTTGACAGTTAGGGTGATCAAGGAGTGGAACAGGCTGCCACGAGAGTTCTCCTTCAATGGAAGTCTTCAAACAGAGGCTGGACAGACATCTGTCTGGGATGATTTAGAGAATCCTGCTTTGAGCAGGGGGTTGGACACGATGACCCAGGAGGTCCCTTCCAACTCTAGCATTCTATGATTCTATGATTCTAAGCCCTCCGGGAACTGTCTGCAGACTTGGAGGAGAAGAACGCATACATCAGAGAGGCCAATGAGAAGCATCAGCAGGAGCTTCACTGGAGAGAGGATGAGCATCGCTTCCTGGCAGGGGAGCGGGATATAGTTCTCTGAGAGCTCAAGATTAAGCAGGAAGCCAAGGCCCAGCTCCAGAAATAAATGGACGGACAGAAAAATGAGATCTCCGCTCTACAGAATGAACTGTCGCACTCTCCCGATCTGATCGCAATGAAGGGGAGTGAGCTGGAGAGACTGACCAAAGAAGTGGCCTCGAGAGAGGAAGAAATCCAGCAGGGGAAGTGCCATGCAAATGGCCTCACAAGGGAGGTCGACGTCTTGAAAAGCCGCTCTGATTCTCAGGAAGAGGAAGTCAAACTCTATATCCAAGAAGGTAAGACTTCGCTCTTCCAGCGCCTGGTAGAGGTACCCGAGGATGTGTGAGAAGCGTGTGCCAGTGAGACCGTGCATGAGGCATTTAGAAAGGCGGTGGAGGCGTGTAGTGTGAACTGGGCACCAGAGACTCAGCAGTTGGTTATACTGTCGACTAGGGAAGTCACAGTGAAGTGTGTAGCTATCCTGAGTGACATGCACCTACACTGTCTCCGCACGAAACAGATGATCCTGTTGAAGAATAAAGAAGTCGCTCGACGTCTGGAGCATGCAAGGAAAGCTGAAAGTCAGCTAGGGTTTGTGGAAGACATCGTTCAAGTGCCCAGAAGTCTGGTGAGGAAAGTCATTGGGAGACATGGACAAGTGATGCAAGAAATTGTGAATAAGTCGGGTGTGGCGAGTGTGAGGATCCTGGCTGATGCTGAAGCCCGAAGATGGTTCCATTCTTCTTTGTCGGATCAATGGAGAGCCTTAAAAATATTCAAATACTTCTTGAATATCAGCAGGCATACCTACGAGAGGTAGAGCAGCTGAGACCAAAACGGACTGCAGTTTAACCCCTTTATCCCCGAGGGTTGTTTGCAAGTTAATGACGGCCAATTTTTACAATTCTGACCACTGTCCCTTTATGAGGTTATAATTCTGGAATGCTTCAATGAATCTTGGCGATTCTGAGACTGTTTTCTTGTGACATATTGTACCTCATGATAGTTGTAAAATTTCTTCAATATAACTCGCGTTTATTTATAAAAAAAAACGAAAATATGGTGAAAATTTTGCAATTTTCAAACTTTTAATTTTTATGCCCTTACAACAGAGAAATTTGTCACACAAAATAGTTAATAAATAACATTTCCCACATGTCTACTTTACATCAGTGCAATTTTGGAAGCAAAATTTTTTTTTGTTAGGAATTTATAAGGGTTAAAAGTTGACCAGCGATTTCTCATTTTTACAATAAAATTTACAAAACCATTTTTTTTTAGGGACCACCTCACATTTGAAGTCACGTTGAGGGGTCTATATGGCAGAAAATACTTAAAAGTGACACCATTCTAAAAACTGCTCCCCTCTAGGTACTCAAAACCACACTCAAAAAGTTTATTAACCCTTCAGGTACTTCACAGGAATTTTTGGAATGTGGAAGGAAAAAATGAACATTTAACTTTTTAGTCACAAAAATGTTTTACCCCAGCCTGTGTACCCACAGGCCTGGCGGAGCAGAGCCCTGCTATGGAAATTGATGTTTTATTTGCCTGCTCTAAAGACTGTTTACCTTTTGTTGGTGCTTCCGGGTTTATGAAGCAAATAAACCCATATGAACTTTGAAAGGAACGTGCCTCCTGTTTTCCTCCTGTAGCACCTGAGTGAGTACAACCCCTACAGCCCCTTTGCATCTGATAATCCGTTGCTGACCTTTGGATTGTGTTCAGACTACCCGTTTGTTTTTGCCCCTTTGCATCTGATATTCCGTTGCTGACCTTTGGACCGTGTTCAGACTACCCGTTTGTTATTGCCCCTTCACATCTGATATTCCACTGCTGACCTTTGGACTGTGTTCAGACTACCCATTTGTTATTGCCCCTTTGCTTCCTTTGCTTATCCGCTATTTCTCTGGCATTCTGACCCTGGCATGTGACCTGACTTGCAACTTTGCATTTTCCCTTGGTTTACTTTGTGATCTTTGGTATTCACCCCGGAACGTCTGACTGATCTGATTCACGGCCTAACCGTGGGTTGTGACTAGCGTCATATTTTGACTGGCCATAAATGTGATAAATTGAATCTAGAAAAAAAATAAGGTCCATCTTGACTGTCTTGTGGGTTAACCATTTAGCTGATTCAATATAAGCTAAATTGTTATGATCAGTGACTCGATGCACTGGCCCCTCCAAAAAATGCCTCCATTCTTCAAAAGCTAATTGAACAGCGAGTAGCTCGTGATTCCCGGCATCAAAATTTCCTAGAAAAAAATGCACATGGCCTCAAGTTGGCAGAGTTTTGGGACCCTGAGATAATACGTCCCCTACCCCGACCTCCGAAGCATCCACCTCCACAATGAATGGCTCTTGGAGATAGATTTGGATGAGGACACTCTTTCAATTTTCAAAAGCCTCAATAGCATCTGGCGACCAAACCTTGAGACCTGCCCCATTACGTGTGAGATCAGTTAGAGGTTTAACGATCTGTGAAAAACCCCTAGTAAATTTTCTATGTTAGTTAGCGAATCCTAGAAGCTGTTGCAATGCTTTAAGGTCATGAGGTTGAACCCAATCAATTATGGCTTGCACCTTCCCAGGATCCATCTTAAACCATTCAGCCAAAAGAATGAACCCCAAGAATGAAATTTCTTGAACATAAAAAGTACATTTCTCCAATGTCGCAAATAAAGAATTTGCTCTCAGCTTTTATTCATGGTAAGAATCCAAATTTAGCGGAAAATTTCGAATATCATTAGGGTACACCGCACTGAACCTTCCAATACAATCCGTAAAGATATTGATAAAATTCTGAAAAACTACTGGAGAATTAGTTAACCCAAAAGGCATGACAAGATTTTCAAATAGACCCTCAGATGTTAAAAACACCATTTTCCATTCATCATCCTTCCGAATTTACCCATTTATCCGCCATGAGCTGATTATATAGGTAAGGGAATGAGTGGATGCAGGTAAGCATTTTTAACCATGATTTTGTTTAGTTCATGGAAATTGAGGCAAGGACAGAAACCACCATCTTTCTTTTTAGCAAAGAAAAACCCAGCTGCTACTGGTGAGGAGGAGGTATGGATATGACCTTTCCGTAAACTGTCGTTCACATAATTCTTCATGGCGGTACGTTCAGGCCTAGACAAATTGTACAGGCGAGCCGTAGGCAACTTGGCATTAGGGATAAGGTTAATAGCACAATCATAAGGCCGATTACGCAAAAAGAATGGACATACTGCTTATTTTTACACGAAGCGATTAAGCTCCGCAAAAATACGCAGCATGTGCACAGCAATGTGTAATCCCATAGGATTGCATGGGATGAGTTTTGTAACCATTTTTTAAGTGATTACACCGCGTAAAAACGCTTAAAAAATGCAACGAGTGACATATTCCCACTCGGAAGTGTGAACTCAGCCGTTAGCTGCTTGACAAGATTCTGAATTAATGGTGTTCTGTCAATGGCAAAAAATTGAACGGTTCTTTCCAAACTGTCCCTAATCCTAATTTCAGAATGAGTCCCGTATCAATAAAGTTGACTGCAAACCTGCAGTCAATGAAAGCTAATGCTGATAACAACTGGTTCTTAAAAAGTGTTTCCACATTAAGTAGGAATTTGCCTGAGGAGTAAAAAAGTACCTGAAAGACTGGGTTACCTCCTCAACAAGCACTAAGACTTAGGCATTTCCCGATGACTTGCTTACTTGAGGGCGAATCAAGCAGTGCTTAAGAAAATGCCCAGCGCGTCCACAGTAGAGTCCGAGATTCTGCGATCCATTCGTATGAGGCGTGGATCATGGCTTCCCCAGAGAACAAGGTGGAGTCTGAAGAGAAAAAGCATCCTTAAGTTTTTGAAAAGACCTTTGCATTACTGTCACCTGAGAACTGCATCATTCCACAGAACTTCAGTGTACTATTGCCGAAACACGGTAAAATAGTCCTCAGCGGTGTGGCCCCCCTGTGTCAGGTTCATGATCTTTGCATCAGCAACCTGGATCCTGTCTGGTTCATCATAGATCAAACAAAAGATGTCAACAAAAGACCTTTCTAGGGCTTGTGGGGCAAAGAAAATTCCCACATCTGAGGGCTCCCTCGGAGTAGGGACATGATTATACCCAGCCGCTGGAACTCATCCCGTGAAGACTGAAGTTCCAGTGTAAAAAGCATACAGCTCTCCCTGAACACCCTAAACTATTTTTACCCCCCAAAATTTATCGGGGGGGCCATTATAGGTTTGAGAGAGAACACCTTTACGACAGAAGGTCAAAGTCACTGTTGGCAGTCTATGTATATAGGAAGTTTTCATTAAACTAATTATCTGTCCCTGCAACTGATGTAACACCTCTAATGCATGGTCTCCCTTCCCCCTCCATGCAGGGGCGTCGACATATTCACTGTCCCTGCCGCCTGACATGTTCCTCGGCGTTCTCTCTGTTTCCTGTATCTGTGTTCCGGTGGCGCACCTAATGCTCGTGTGCACAAGCACACCTCTGCTCGTGCGCACTAGCTAAGATGCTCCCAGCCAGTGGCACCCTCCTTAACAGTAAGGTGCCTAAGCAACATTGAGTCATTAGTGAGTGAAGTGTTCTACTAGTGAGTTGTAAGGTCCCCTGGTCTTTGTGTGGCTAGGTCCTAAACCCGAACCCCTGGGCCTTGTGTGGGTATTTGTTGCTATGCTTTATAACTGTGATCAGAGCTGTGAAAGTGAAAGTCCCATAGTGGGACTAAGTAAAAAAAGTAAAAAATTGTAAAAATATTTTTTTTAAATCACAAAGTAATATATACATATACTGTATATATACAGTATATGTACAGTACAGACCAAAAGTTTGGACACACCTTCTCATTCAATGATTTTTCTGTATTTTCATGACTATGAAAATTGTAGAATCACACTGAAGGCATCAAAACTATGAATTACCACATGTGGAATTATACATTACACTTTACAAAAAAGTGTGAAACAACTGAAAATATGTCTTATATTCTAGGTTCTTCAAAGTAACCACCTTTTGCTTTGATTACTGCTTTGCACGCAGAAAAGGTGAACAGATGGACTCTATATGCCTAGTTCCCACCGTGAAGCATGGAGGAGGTGGTGTGATGATGTGGGGGTGCTTTGCTGGTGACACTGTTGGGGATTTATTCAAAATTGAAGGCATACTGAACCAGCGTGGCTACCACAGCATCTTGCAGCAGCATGCTATTCCATTCGGTTTGCGTTTAGTTGGACCATCATTTATTTTTCAACAGGACAATGACCCCAAACACACCTCCAGGCTGTGTAAGGGCTACTTGACCAAGAAGGAGAGTGTTGGGGTGCTACGCCAGATGACCTGGCCTCCACAGTACACCAGACCCTGGGAAACCCAATAAATCCCAACAGTGTCACCAGCAAAGCACCCCCACACCATCACACCACCTCCTCCTCATGCTTCACAGTGGGAACCAGGCATGTAGAGTCCATCCGTTCACCTTTTCTGCATGCAAAGCAGTAATCAAAGCAAAAGGTGGTTACTTTGAAGAACCTAGAATATAATACATATTTTCAGTTGTTTCACACTTTTTTGTAAAGTGTAATGTATAATTTCACATGTGTTAATCCATAGTTTTGATGCCTTCAGTGTGATTCTACAATTTTCATAGTCATGAAAATACAGAAAAATCATTGAATGAGAAGGTGTGTCCAAACTTTTGGTCTGTACTGTATATATTGTACCCATAATCAAAAATGACCCAACCTATAAAACTGTCCCATTAGTTTACCCCTTTAGTGCACACTTTAGTGAACCCCTTTTACTGTAAAAAGATAAATAAAAAACAAGGCAAAAAAATATTTTTCATCATACCGCTGAACAAAAAATGGAATAAAACGAGTCATAAAAAAAGTTATAGCTCTCAGAATAAAGCAATCCAAAAATTGTTCTTTTTTCTATAAAATAGTGTTTATTGGGTAAAAGCGGCAAAACATCAAAAAAAATATAAATGTTAAATGAGTTTTCAAAAGTAGTTTTTGATTATTTGTAGGGTATTGGCGCACTCAGGAGAAACTGCACAACAAATTGAGAAGTCCTTTTTCCTATTATTTCTTATAAAAATTAAAAATTTCGGGCTAAAACAACATTTTAGAGGTAAAAATTAAATTTTTCAATCTTTACCGTTCAATGGTATAAATTTCTGCGAGGCAAATGTGTCAACATTCTAATTGCACCCCTAGATGAATTCATTGAGAGGTGTACCTTTGCACTGTGCCTTAAAAGTAACTTTTGACCACATATAGGGTATCGGTGTACAAATTGTATGGTGCAATTTCTCCTATTACCCTTGTGAAAATAAAAAAATTGGGGCTAAAAGAACATTTTTGTGGAAAAAATTAGATTTTTTTATTTTCACAGCTCAACATTATAAACTTCTGCGAAACACCTTGGGTTCAAGGGTACCACCACACATCTAGATACATTTCTTGAGGGGTCTGGTTTCTAAAATGGGGTCACTTGTGGGGGTTTAAACTGTGTAGGCACATCATGGGCTCTCCAAATGTGACATGATGCCAGCTAATGATTCCAGCAAATTTTGAGTTCAGCAAGTCAAGTGGCGCTCCTTATCTTCCAAGCCTCGCCGTGCCACCAAACAGTAGTTTACTTCCACATGTTTTTATTTTTTCTAAGGGCAAATAGGAATTTATTTTACAACATGCTAAGGTCCATTTTTTCCTGAGGGCGCCAATACCCTACATGTAATCAGGAAATATTTTTCAGGCTCCGAAGGGAAGGAGTGCCATATTATAGTGCAAATTTTAATATTATGGTTTGATGGTGCCATGACCCACTGGGAGAGCCCCTGAGGTGGCAGAACAGCTTGACTCCTCTTAAGTGACCCCATTTTACAAAATACACCTCTTAATGAATTAATCTAGGGGTGCAGTGATCATTTTGACACCATCGTTAGGTCACAGAATTTTAAACCATTGGGCAGTAAAGAAAAAATAATTACTAGTGATGGGCGAGCACTAAAATGATCGGGTGCTCGTTGCTCAGGTCGAGTAAATTGGAATACTTGGGTACTCGGACAGAACAACGAGCCCAATGTAAGTCTACTGGAGACCCGAGCATTTTTTTCCGAGATCCCCCCGGGGGTCCTTTTAAGGTCTAAATTCAGTACGTCTGAAAATGATGGAAACACTGGTCAAATGACACAGGGACAACATGGGGTCGCCCTTGGAAGCATTCCTAACTCCTAGTTCACAGGAGTTTCATGCCATTTTTACCGATGCACCAAAATACATACCAAAACAAAACCAAAACGGATTTTGCTGGGAAATATATTAGGGTACATCCTTTCCAGGTTAATGACTTGTATATAAGGGAAAATAATTAACCCCAAACCAAAATGTTCCTCCACCACTTGGGCTATGTTCAGACGCAGCGTTTTTGAAGCATTTTTCAACTTTAATATTGCTTTCAACCAAAACAAATGCATTCACTGGGAAATGTCATTGTAACATTTAACAACCCTAGCTGGCCATGTTGTGTGTGACACATAAGCAGACACATCTTGTTTCATTTATAAAGGAGGGACTCTTAAAGTCACAGAGCCTATTTTTTACAGGGGCATTAGGCAGCATTAATCTGCTTAAAGGGCCATTATTAAACAGTGGGTCTCCTAAACTTTTATAGCCTATGCTGTGATTGGATGGGCTGCCAAAAATGACGACGCACCCCAATACCCCTTTCACGAGATGTCCAGGAGGGCTTCCATAAAAAATGTTGCATTGAATGCAAGGCCTGCCCTGCTACCAAGTCATATGAACCCCAATAAGCCTTTGAACCCAGGATGGGCCCAGGAAAATCCACTTCATATTATTCATTTTGTCCTGCCATTCTGTTTTTATTTCATTGACTGCAAGGCCTGCCCTGCTACCAAGTCATATGGACACCAATAACCCCAATCCCTCCTTGGAAGAAACATGGTGGAGGGCCTCATAAAAAAAATTCCCATTAAAAAGGAGCGGGTTTCCTAGACTTGGAAGGTGCATACACTAATTGTGTTGGCTGGCAAACATTTTCCCCTGTGGGGTACACTTCAACCTTTTCCATAACAAGTATTTAACACCTAGCAAAAACACCCACCCTTGTTAGGATTTTGACACTGGCTGTAGCAGCATGGAACACGTTAACCCTGGTGATCTAGTGGTGGTGAATGATGAGATGGGGAGGAAGGCATGGTTAAAAAGTAGACCCAATTTAAATGAGCGAGTCTCCTAGACTTGGAATGCCCATACACTAAGTGTATGGCTGGCAAACATTTTCCCCTGTGGGGTACACCTCAACCTTTTCCATAACAAGTATTTAACACCCAGCAAAAACACCCACCCTTGTTATGATTTTGACACTGGTTGTAGCAGCACGGAACACGTTAACCCTGGTGATCTAGTGGTGGTGGATGATGAGACGTAAAGGAAGGCCTGATTAAAAAGTAGGCCAAATTTAAAGGAGCGGGTCTCCTAGACTTGGAACATTTTCCCCTGTGGGGTACACCTAAACCTTTTCCATAACAAGTATTTAACCCCTTTACTCCCGAGGGTTGTTTGCACGTTAATGCTCCTGCCAATTTTACAATTCTGACCACTGTCCCTTTATGAGGTTATAATTCTGTAACGCTTCAATGGATCTTTTGCGATTCTGAGAATTTTTTCTCATGACATATTGTACTTCATGTTAGTGAAAATTTCTTCGATATAACTTGCGTTTATGAAAAAAAATGGAAATATGGCGAAAATTTTGAAAATTTTCCAATTTTCAAACTTTGAATTTTTATTCTCTTTAAACAGAGAAATATGTCACACAAAACAGTTACTAAATAACATTTCCCACATGTCTACTTTACATCAGCACAATTTTGGAACCAAAATTTTTTATTGTTCGGACGTTATAAGGGTTAAAATTTGACCAGCGAATTCTCATTTTTACAACAAAATTTACAAAACCATTTTTTTAGGGACCACCTTACATTTGAAGTCACTTTGAGGGGTCTGTATGGCAGAAAATACCCAAAAGTGACACCATTCTAAAAACTGCACCCCGCAAGGTACTCAAAACCACACTCAAGAAGTTTATTAACCCTTCAGGTGCTTCACAGGAGCTGAAACAACATGGAAGGAAAAAATGAACATTTAACTTTTTAGTCACAAAAATTATATTTTACAAACAATTTTTTTATTTTCACAATGGCAAAAGGAGAAAATGGACAAATAAAATTGTTGTGCAATTTCTCTTGAGTACTCCGATACCCTATATGTGGGGGAAAACCACTGTCTGGGCACAAGGCAGAGCTCGGAAGGGAAGGAGCGCCATTTGACTTTTTCAAACCAAAATTGGCTGGAATCGAGATTGGACGCCATATCGCGTTTGGAGAGCCCCTGATATGCCTAACCAGTGGAATCCCTCCACAAGTGACACCATTTTGGAAACTATACCCCCTAAGGAACTTATCTAGAACTATTGTAAGCACCTTGAACCCCCAAGTGTTTCACTAAAGTTTATAATGCCTGGGTGTGAAAAAAAAAACAATTTTCCACAAAAATGATTTTTTAGTCCCCAGTTTTTGATTTTTCCCAAGGAAATTGGACCCCAAAAGTTATTGTCCAATTTGTCCTGAGTACGTTGATACCCAATATGTGGGGGGGGGGGAAACTGTTTGGGCACACGGCAGGGTTCGCAAAGGAAGTAATGACGGTTTGGAATGCAGACTTTGATGGGTGTCATGTTCAGTTTGCAGAGCCCCTGATGTGCCTAAACAGTGGAAACCCCCCACAAGTGACCCCATTTTGGAAACTAGACCCCTAAGGAACTTATCTAGATCTGTGGTGAGCACTTTGAACCCCCAAGTGCTGTACAGAAGTTTATAATGCCCGGCATGAAATAAAATCTATTATCCCAAACAATGATCTTTAATCACATTTTTATTTTCCCAAGGGTAACGAAAATTGGACCAGAAAGTTGTTGTCCAATTTTTCCTGAGTACACTGATTCCCATATTGGAGGACCCTGTTTGGCACACGACAGTTTGAACGAGATTGGTGCCATGTCGCGTTTGGAGAGACCCTGAGTTCTAAGAGGAACCCCACAGTGACACCATTTGGAACTAGACCGTAAGGACTTATCTAGACTGTTGTGAGCACTTGAACTCCAGTGTTTCACTAAAGTTCTAATGCTGGTGTGAAAAAAAAAAATTTGCCAAATTATTTTAGTCTCCAATTTTGATTTGTCTTTTTTTGATTTTGTTGTCCATTTGCCCTGATACGCTGAACCCATATGTGGGAGAAAACAACTGTTTGGGCACACATCAGGGCTCGGAAGGGAAGTAGTGACGTTTTGGAATGCAGACTTTGATGGAATGGTCTGTGGGCATCATGTCGCACTTGGAGAGGCCCTGATGTGCCTAAACAGTGGAAACCCCCCACAAGTGACCTCTGTTGTGATTTGGTAGCCGAGGAGGACAGTAGCAAAAATAGCAAAGGCAACCAGACACTCAGAGAGGTTGGTAACTAGCGGATTGCAGACCCCTGAACTGATCGCACAACTAGAAGTAGCCGTGGGACATACCTACGATGACCTAGACGCCTCGACACAGCCGAAGAGTTAACTAAGCCTAAAGAGAGAAAGGGGAAAGCTAACTGCCCCGGAGTAGCGCCCCAAAGGAATAGGTAGCCCCCACACATATATTGACTGTGAGACAGGATGAAATATGAACACAGGCAGAAAATAGAACAAGCAAACGCTGGGGCCCAAAAGTGTCTAGATAGAATAGGACAGTAAAGGATACTGTCTGCAATTCGGCAAAACCCTAAGAAAAATTCCAACACTTCTGATTTCTAAAAATACTGAAACCACATGATCTCAACCCTGCTAGATCAGAACTCCAGTGTGAAGTAGTAGCCAACCAACAGATACTGAAATAACAGGGACTGAACAAAAGCAGTGGTAAATGAGAAACAGAGACCAGCGCAGGCCCCAGCCAGGGAACCTGGCTGTCCCCAAACCAATAGTGCAGAAAACAAAAGGAAAAACAAATGCCAAAGAAACAAGCAGCAAATAACTTATCTGAACGTTGCAGGAAACAGCAGGAAGCAAGCTGACTTCCAAATGGAACCAGGAAGAACAAGAAATCACTGGCGAGGATCATGGGAAGGTTACTCACTTAAATCTCCCCAGTCATCAACACCAGATTGCCAATCATCGCTCCCAGCTGATGAACCTCTGTCAGCCAAAGCAGCTTTATTACTATCAGCAGCCACCAGAGGGAGCCCAAACTCCGAAGTCAGATTCAGAGCGTTCACAACAGACCTCATTTTGGAAACTAGACCACCCAAGGAACTTATCTAGATGTGTGGTGAGCACTTTGAACCCCAAAGTGCTTCACAGAAGTTTATAACGAACAGACGAGAAAATAAAAAAAATCATATTTTCCACAAACATGATCTTTTAGACCCCAATTTTTTATTTTCCCAAGGGTGACACGAGAAATTGGACCCAAAAGTTGTTGTCCAATTTGTCCTGAGTACGCTGATACCCCATATGTGGGAGAAAACTACTGTATGGGCACACGTTGGGACTCGGAAGGGAATTAGTGATGTTTTGTAATACAGATTTTGATGGAATGGTCTGCGGGCGTCATGTCGCGTTTGGAGAGCCACTGATGTGCCTAAACAATGGAAACCCCCACAAGTGACCCACAACAGACCTCATTTTGGAAACTAGAGCCCCCAAGGAACTTATCTAGATGTGTGGGGAGAACTTTGAACCCCCAAGTGCTTCACAGAAGTTTATAACGTAGAGCCATAAAAATAAAAAATCATATTTTTTTTGCACAAAAATGATTTTTTTTGCCCCCAATTTTTCATTTTCCCAAGGGTAACAGAAGAAATTTGACCCCAATAGTTATTGTACAATTTGTCCTGAGTATGCTGATACCCCATATGTGGGGGTAAACCACTGTTTGTTCGCATGGCAGAGCTCGGATGGGAAGGTGCTCCGTTTGACTTTTTCAACACAGAATTGGCTGGGATTGAGATCAGACGCCATGTCACGTTTGGAGAGTGCCTGATGTGCCTAAACAATGGAAACCCCCCAATTCTAACCTTGACCCCAACAAACCCCTAACCCTAATCCCAACCATAACCATAACCCTAACCACAAATGTAACCCTAACACACCCCTAAACCTAACACACCCCTAACCGTAACGGGAAAATGGAAATAAATACTTTTTTTATTATTTTTCCCTAACTAAGAGGGTGATAAAGGGAGGTTTGATTTACTATTTATAGCGGGTTTTTATGTTTGGCAGCTGTCACACGCTAAAAGATGCTTTTTATTGCAAAAAATAGTTTTTGCATAACCACATTTTGAGAGCTATAATTTTTCCATATTATGGCCCACAGACTCATGTGAGGTCTTTTTTTTTGCGGAACAAGTTGACGTTTTTATTGGTACCATTTTTCGGCTCTTGACATTTTTTGATCGCTTTTTATTATGATTTTTGGGTGGCAGAATGAACAAAAGCCAGCAATTCATGAATTTCATTTGGGGGGGCGTTTATACTGTTCCGCACGTGGTAAAATTGATAAAGTATTTTTATTCGTTGGGTCAGTACGATTACAGCGATACCTCATTTATATAATTTTTTTATGTTTTGGCGCTTTTATACAATAAAAACAATTTTATATAAAAAATAATAATTTTTGCATCGCTTTATTCTGCGAGCTATAACTTTTTATTTTTTTGCTGATGATGCTGTTTGGCAGCTCGTTTTTTGCGGGACAAGATGACGTTTTCAGCGGTACCATGTTTATTCGTATCCATCTTTTTGATCGCGTGTTATTCGACTTTTTGTTAGGCGGTATCATGATAAAGAATTGTTTTCTTGCCTTGTTTTTTTTTTTCAAGGAGTTCACTAAACGGGTTAACTAGTGGGACAGTTTTATAGGGCGGGGCGTTATGGACGCAGCAATACTAAATATGTGTACTTTTATTGTTTTGTTTTTTTTATTTACATAAAGAAATGAATTTATTGGGGAATATTTTTCTTTTTTCTTTATTTAAGGAATTTTTTTTAAATTATTTTTACACTTTTTTTTTTACAATTTTACTTTGTCCCAGGGTGGGACATCACTATATAATGTCAGATCGCTGATCTGACAGTTTACACACCACTCTGTCAGATCAGCGATCTGACAGGCAGTGCAGGAGGCTTTCTCAACTCCTGCTCTTAGCAGCCACTGAGAAGCCACATCCCTGCAGGACCCAGAAGGACCCTGTGGCCATCTTGAATCCGAGGGCCTGCAGGGAGGAGGCCCTCGGAACAGCTCGATCACATCGCGCTGTTCTGAGGGTCTCAGGGAAGCCCTCAGGGAGCCCCCTCCCTGTGCGATGCTTCTCTATGCAGCCGGAACACTGCGATCATCTTTGATCGCAGTGTGCCAGGGGTTAATGTGTCGGGAGCCGTCTGTGACCGCTCCTGGCACATAGTGCGGGTGTCAGCTGTGATAATCAGCTGACACCCGGCCGCGATAAGCTGCGCTCCCGCCGTGAGCGCAACTGATGGCGTATGACGTACTATCCCGTCACTGGTACTTAAGGCCCAGGTCACCTGGACAGGATAGTACGTCATATGTAGGAAAGGGGTTAACAACCAGAAAAAACATCCACCCTTCTTAGGATTTTGATACTGGCTGTAGTAACATGGAACACGTTAACCCTGGTGATCTAGTGGCAGTGGATGATGAGACGTGGAGGAAGACCTGATTAAAAGGTAGGCCCAATTTAAAGGAGCGGGTCTCCTAGACTTGGAATGCCCATACACTAAGTGTATGGGCTGGCAAACATTTTCCCCTGTGGGGTACACCTCAACCTTTTCCATAACAAGTATTTAACACCCAGCAAAAACACCCACCCTTGTTATGATTTTGACATTGGCTGTAGCTGCATGGAACACGTTAACCCTAGTGATCTAGTGGCGGTGGATGATGAGACGTGGAGGAAGGCCAGACTAAAAATTAAGGCCCAATTTAAAGGATCGGGACTCCTAGATTTGGAATGCCCATACACTTAGTGTATGGGCTGTCAAACATTTCCCCTTGGGGGTGTACAAATTTTGTGTAGTTTGGTGACGGGCATCATAACAACCTTGCCAAAACATAGAGTGGCCGGAGCATGACTGAATACATTCACCCTGGTGTTCAAGTGGTGGTGGACGGTGAGGATGAGGAGAAGGAGGAGGAGGACACCAACTAGCCAAAATCAGGAAGTGTATATCCATGTTTGGTTGTGAAGAGGTGCATGGGAATACTCCTCCCAAAAAACCACTACAATGGAGTTTAGGCTTCGCTGTCACCATTTGGTGGTGTCGAGAAGTCAGGCCCAATCCATCCCTTGTTCATTGTTATTAGAGTCACCCTGTCTGCATTTTCCGTAAAAGGCGAATGCGCTTATCTGTGATAATGCCACCAGCAGCACTAAAAACCCGCTCGGACTAAACGCTAGCGGCAGAGCAGGCCAGGACCTACTAGGCGTAGAGAGCCAGCTCATGCCACATGTCCAGCTTGGATACCCAATAATTAAAAGGCACAGAGGAATCACTGAGAATGTTGGTACGGTCAGCAAGGTACTCTGTTATGATTTGGTAGCTGAGGAGGGCAGGAGCAAAAAACCGCAAAGGCAGCTAAACACCAGAGAGGTTGGGATCTAATAGGTTGCAGACCCCTAAACTAACCGCACAACTAGAAGCAGCTGTGGGACGTTCCTACGGTGCCCTAGACGCCTCGTCTCAGCTGGAGTGATTAGCTACCACTGAAGATGGAAAGAGGAAAGCTAACTGCCCCGGAATAGAGCCCCAAGGAATAGGAAGCCCCCAAACATATAATGGCGGTTAGACAAGATGAAAACACGAACGCAGACAGAAAATAGAATGAGCAAATGCTGGGGCCCAAAACTGTCTAGATAGGACAGCACAGGAGAGAATACTGTCTGCATCCCTGCAAAACCCTAGAAAAAACTCCAACACTTCTGATTCCAAAAAGGCTGAGACCACACGGTCTCAACCACCTATATCAGATCTCTGGTGTGAACACGGAGCTACCCAGCAGTAAAAAATCACAAGAACTGAGCAAATGAACAAATACAAAAAGAGAACAGAGACCAGCACAAGCCCCCAAAGGGGACCCGGCTGAACTCAAAAAGCAAGGCAGCAAAAACAATGAAAATTCCAACCAAGACCAGGAAGTAACAATTGATCACCGGCGAGGATCATGGGAGGTCAGCTCACTTATATCAGGCCAGTCCGTCCCACCTAATAACCATTCGTCAGTTGCAGGTGGTGAACTTTTGCTGTTCAACATAGGTTCAATACCCTCAGCAACCACCAGAGGGAGCCTCAGCTCCGAAGTCGTCTCCAACACGTTCACAACAGAACCCCCCCCTTGAGGAGGGGTCACTGAACCCTCACGTGCGTCACCAGGCCGATCAGGATGAGCTCGGTGATAGGCACAGACCAGTCTCTCAGCATGACTGTCAGAAGCAAACACCCAAGAATTGTCTTCCTGACCATAGCCTTTCCACTTAACCAAGTACTGGAGTCTCCGCCTAGCCAAACGAGAATCCAATATCTTCTCAACCTCATACTCCAAATTGCCCTCAACCAAAACAGGATCAGGAGGCTCAGTCATAGGAACCACTGGCTCGACAAACCTCTTCAATAAAGATTTGTGGAATACGTTGTGAATCTTAAATGTCCCTGGAAGAAGCAAACAGAAGGAAACGGGATTAAGAATTTCCACGATCTTATAAGGTCCGATGAACCTTGGCTTAAATTTTGGAGACGCAACCTTCATAGGGATATTTTTTGGGGACAACCAAACCAAGTCACCCACTTTAAACCGAGGACCATCAGTCCTATGCCGGTTGGCAAACAGCTGGGCCTTCTCCTGAGAGAGAGAGACAACTTATCCACTACTTGATCCCAAATCTGCTGCATTCTCTCCACAATAGAGTCAACACCCGGACAGACAGAAGCCTCCACCTGCCCTGAAGAAAATCGAGGATGAAACCCGAAATTGCAGAAAAATGGAGACATCAAGGTGGCAGAACTAGCCCTATTATTCAAAGCAAACTCAGCCAGAGGCAAAAAAGAGACCCAGTCATCTTGATCAGCAGACACAAAACCTCTCAAATAAGTCTCCAAGGTCTGGTTTGTTCTCTCAGTTTGTCCATTGGTCTGAGGGTGGAACGCAGAGGAGAAAGACAGTGTTAGGATTTGAACCTGTGAACCATGGCTTGCTGGTCTGTTCCCTTGCTGTGGAGCTATTCGGAACTTGAATAACTTCAGCCTGAAACCATATGAACTTCGTCTGGGATAGAAATCATCACCTGCCCTGCTGATTGTTCCCTCCCTGATTGAGACTGATTGGATAGAGATCATCACCTGCCCTGCTGATTGTTCTCACCCTGATTAAGACTGATTGGACCTGCTATATATACCTGGCCCTGTGCAGCTTCCTGTTGCTGAGTATATTGTGGTGCTCAGTCTAACTGAGTGAAGCATTATCTGAGCTCCTGATCTGGAAGGTGTTCTGCTGGCATCTTCCTGTCTCTTGTGGAAACCCTGCTGTTCCTACCTCCAACTCTATCACCTAAACGGACTTGGTGCTTGTGTGTGATCTCGGCCGGCCCGTGCTCGGGCGGGCTCCGGCGTCTGCCGACATAGTGAACCACCACCGCCATATACGGCACTTCCAGAAGTCCTTCCACGGTCCGCTCATCTGCACACTTCTGCTCCGGCCACTGACTTCCAGTCCTGTATCGCCAGTAACGTGACAGACAACTGAACTCCCAGTTTGGAACAAAATGTCCTCCAAAATCTGGAAACAAACTGGACTCCTCTGTCAGACACAATGTTCTCTGGAATGCCGTGCAACCGAACCACCTGTTGAAAAAATAAGGGCACCAAGTCGGAGGAGGATGGCAACTTAGGTAGTGGCACAAGATATATCATCTTGGAAAACCTATCCCAGATCGCCCAAATAACGGTCATTCTCTGAGAGACAGGGAGGTCGGAAATAAAATTCATAGAGATATGGGTCCATGGCCTCTTGGGTACAGGCAATGGCATTAACAAACCACTAGAGCGAGAGCAAGGTTTGGACCGAGAACAAGTCCCACAGGACTGAACAAAGTCCCTGACATCATGAGACAAAGTGGGCCACCAAAAGGACCGACTCACCAAATCTCTGGTACCAAAAATACCAGGATGGCCAGCCAGCGTGGAGCAATGAATCTCAGACATCACATTCTTCCTCCACTGGTCTGGGACAAACAATTTCCCAACAGGGCAGCGTTCAGGTTTATCCTCCTGAAATTCCTCCAATGCCAGTCTCAAATTGGGCGAGCTAGCTGAAAGTACCACACCCTCCTTCAGAATAACAGCAGGCTCAGTTACCTCAGGAGAATCCGCAAAGAAACTCCTCGAGAGGGCATCCGCCTTAATATTCTTAAGCCCCCGTCTCACACAGCGATCTCGCTAGCGAGATCGCTGCTGAGTCACTAGTTTTGTGACGCAACAGCGATCTCCCCAGCGATATCGCTGTGTGTGACATTAAGCGACGATCAGCCCCCCTGCTGGGTATCGCTGATCGTCGCTGAATGTCCTGGACATTTTTTTGATCGCTGGTCTCCCGCTGGCCAGCACGCATCGCTGCGTGTGACAGGCAGGAGACCAGCGATCCGCTGGTAACCAAGGTACACAGCGGGTTTCCAGGCACCGAGCAGCGCCTGCAAACCCGACGTGTACCTTGGTTACCAGCTCCCTGCATCAGGGCGTTGGTATCCAACGCACACTGTGGGTAACAAAGCGATGTTACCCGCAGTGTCGCTGTTCTGATCGCTGCCTGTGATGCCTGTTTGGCAGCTCAGCAGCGATCATGTAGCGACACACCAGCGATCCTGATCGTTGTCGGGATCGCTGGTGTATCGCTATGTGAGACCCGGGCTTTAGTGTTCGGGAGAAAAGAGACCACAAAATTAAAATGTGTGAAAAACAAGGCCCACCTGGCCTGTCTAGGATTAAGTCGCTTGGCTGATTCAAAATAAACCAGGTTCTTATGGTCCGTGAGGACCACCACCTGATGTTTGGTTCCTTCCAGCCAATGTCTCCACTCTTCAAAAGCCCACTTCATAGCCAATAACTCCCGATTTCCCACATCATAATTACGTTCCGCTGGGGTAAATTTTCGAGAGAAAAAGGCACAAGGGTTACTCTTAGAGGTCTCCGGATCCCTTTGGGACAAAACGGCTCCTGCATTAATCTCAGAAGCATCAACCTCCACCTGAAATGGTAGAAAAACATCAGGTTGCCCAGAACAGGAGAAGTGAATCTCCGATTAAGCTCCTGAAACGCAGAAACTGCCTCAGGAGACCAATTCACTACATCAGAACTCTTCTTGGGCAAATCAGTCAGTGGTTTCACAATACCAGAGAAATTACCTATAAATTTACGATAAAAATTAGCAAAACCCAAAAATCTCTGAAGAGCCTTCAATGTAGTGGGTTGAACCCAATCACAAATGGCCTGAAATTTGACCGGGTCCATTTCAATAACAGACGGAGACAAAATGAATCCCAGAAATGAAACCTTCTGTACGCCAAAAAGACATTTAGATCCCTTCACATACAATGCATTTTCTCTCAAAATCCGGAATAGAGTCCGAACATGTTCCACATGAGAATCCCAGTCATTGGAAAAAATCAAGATATCGTCCAAATAAACGATCAGAAATTTATCCACGAAATCCCGGAAAATATTGTTCATAAAGGATTGGAAGATGGAAGGGGCATTAGTGAGCCCAAAAGGCATCACTAGGTACTCAAAATGCCCCTCTGGAGTATTAAACACCGTCTTCCATTCATCACCGTGCTTGATGCGAATAAGATTATACGCCCCCCCTGAGGTCAAGCTTGGTAAACCAACTAGCACCTTTCACTCTGGAAAATAGGTCAGAAATCAAGGTAACGGATATTGATATTTAACAGTGATCTTATTCAGGAGACGATAGTCAATACACGGCCTCAATGAGCCATCCTTCTTGGCCACAAAGAAAAAGCCGGCGCCCAAGGGTGAAGAGGATGGTGTGATATGACCTTTCTGTAAAGACTCTTTGATATAAGATCACATAGTATCATGCTCAGGTACAGATAAATTAAAGAGCCGACTTTACAACCGGGTACTAAGTCAATAGCGCAATCATAACTCCTATGAGGAGGTAAGGATGCAGACTTACTCTCACTAAACACATCAGAAAAATCAGTCAAATAGTCAGGGACATCTTGAGACTGGGGAGAGGCAGAAAAAACAGGAGTGTCAGCCCGAACACATTGACAACCCCAACTGGTCACAGACACAGATTTCCAATCCAAAACAGGATTGTGAGTCTGCAACCAAGGAAAACCCAATACAATAATGTCATGTAAATCATGTAACACCAAAAATTTGCAATTCTCTTGGTGGTCCGGGTCAACCCGCATTATCATCTGGATAGAAAACTGGGGTTTATTCTCCGCGAAAGGGTAGAATCAATGCACAGAAAAGGAATAGACTTCCGCAGGGGTATCATGGGAAAACCACAACGTTTGGCAAAATCAGAATCCATCAGGTTTATAGCTGCTCCTGAATCAACAAAAGCCTGAGCCGAAAATGTGGACATGGAGCAAATCAAGGTAACAGTCAACAGAAATTTAGTCGAACACTACCCAAAACAACTGAGCGCGCAAAACGTCTTCCCCGCTTGGGGCAGACGGAAATAGCATGAAAAACGTCACCACAGTAGAAGCACAACTTATTACGCTTTCGAAACTCATGACGCTGTGCCCCAGAAGTAACTCCATCACACTGCAAGGGCTCAAGGGCTGGCTCGCAAGGCCTCAAAATCTCACGCATATTTCTACGCTCACGTAAACGTCTGTCAATTTAAATAGCTAATAACATAGAGTCATTGAGACCAGAGGGGACAGGGAATCCCAACATAACGTCCTTTAGGCCCGCATCAGACTCACCGTACAAAAATACGGACCGTATTGAGCGGCATCCGTATAGCGTATTTTTCTCGCAGCCTTGCAAAATGGACATTTAACGTTTTTTAGGTCTGAAACTCATTCAAATCATCATCAGCAAGGCTATTTATTGCCTCTGCATCCGGTTTCAACCCCCAATGTTGCCATTTTTGTGGTCTGCTTGTGTTGGAGGGCTGCTGCTTGGTTGCCAACATGTCTGACACTCTTCAGTTCAACCCAAATGATAGAGTGTTGTACAACTGGGTTTAGTCCTGCCGCTTTGGCCAGCCTTACCCAGTGATCGTTGATCCGCGAAGGAGGAGGCGAATGTGGGCTTGTCCGCATTTCGGGCAACCACTCAATAAAGCCCATTTTCACCGCCTGTATGCATGTCTGCAGACTCTTCCATATTATTTTGTCCAGTTTTGTCTGATGACCATTCCCAGATGTTAGGTTTTGTGGGAGATTGTGCGGCCAGGGATCACCTAGCAGGATGCGGAAAGCTATCTGTGCACAGGAGCAACTTCTCCTTACGCAACCGTGTCGATTTATTACCTACATACTGTCTATTGATGATGTGTTTTACCACTAGTTTCCATTTACCATTATGGCTGTTGCAGAAATGTCATCATAATCTAGCCCATATATGACCTTTACTGAACAATGATGTGAATATTTACATTAGAGGAAAATGGTACTTGGCCTACATGTAACTTATGATTGTTTTGAGATTCAGTCATGTAAGGGTTATGTATAGTGTGTTTGATTAATCTTTGTGCATGTGCATTGATTGTTGTCTGTACTTTGGGTTACTTGTCGCTTCTTAACTACTGGCATATCCTATTCCACACTCCATCTGCATTTTTGTATTGGCACGTCCAACATCTCTTCCAGTGTTCGTGATACATGCTCACAACTGTGTTACATACTTCACCAACTGGTGATTAGTGTTGAGCGATACTGCTTGATATCTAAAAATATCGGATCGGAATGGTATCGCCGATATCACTAAATATCGGCGATATCCGATTCCGATACCGGAAGTCCCATGTAAGTCTATGGGAACAAAATATCGCAACTAAAAAAAACCTTTATTTCCTTGTAAACACTAAATATACACACATAGAATACATATATATATATATATATATATATATCATGTCATTGTGACATATATATACATATATGTATAGTTTATACACTTCTACATAGTAAAATATCCTCTGATTCAATTGCCGGGTAAAGCCGGCTTCTGTGAAAAGACAGAAGCACCCGACATGAAATGACACTTGGTGTACATAGGGTTAACCATGTCTTTTCATGTCGTTTGCAATCTGATTTGCACAAACAATTACATCAGTCTATGTGTGCAAAATTTCACACCTGTAGGGGTTAATTAAAGGTGTAAATTCGTTGTAAAAAAAACGGACTTTTTTGCTACGAATTTACACCTTTAATTAACCCCTACAGGTGTGAAATTTTGCACACATAGACTGATGTAATTGTTTGTGCAAATCAGATAGCAAAGGACATGAAAAGACATGGTTAACCCTATGTACACCAAGTGTCATTTCATGTCGGGTTCTGCATTTTCACAAAAGCCGTCAATTGACTTAGCGGCTATTATACTATGTAGAAGTGTATGAACTATAATTATAAATATATATATATGTGTCACAAATTCAATGACATGTATATATATATATATATGAGGTGTAAAATTGTTTAAAAAAAATGCGTGGGCTCCCGCCCTATTTTCGCAACCAGACAGACAAAGCCAGCGAATGGGGGCAGATAATAATAGCCCAGAGAGGCACCATTATTTTTGACCCCCCTTGGTTACTAACATCTGCCCCCAGACACCCCAGAAAAGACAAATCTATAATTAGATTCGCCCTTTCTGGCACTTTGCCCGTCTATTCCCATTGCCCTGTAGCGGTGGCGAATGGGTTAATATGGGGTTAAAGCCACATTGCAATTGAAAGGTGACCTTAAGCCAGGTTAATAATTGAGAGCTGTCAATTAGACAACTATCAATTATTAATCCTATTGCATGAAATAAAAATAAAACACACACACTTTAATTTAAAATCATTTTAATGAAATAAAGACACATGTTTTTGACCATCTTTTATTTGACTGCAAAAACCATTTCCTGTAATAAAAATAAAATAAAAAAGCAAAATTATTCTTACCTATCCCATGCACAGTCAGGTCCCACGGTGTAATCCTTCAGAAAGGGTTAATGTTTACTGCAGGGACCGCAGCTAATGCTGCAGCCTCACAGTAAACCCCCAAATGAATGAGTTCCTCTCCTGGCTGACAGGAGAGGAAGTGGAAAGCTTAATTGATTGCTTTCCACTTTCACTTCAGGTCAGCCAGGGACACAATCAGTGACGTCAGAGGGAACTGATTAACAAAAATAGGGGATCCCCTCGAAAAAAAATGGCGTGGGGTCCCCCCTATTTTTGTTAACCAGCCAGATGAAGCAGACCGCTGAGGCCTGGATTTTCAGGCTGTTAAGGAGCCAAGATCCATGGACCTTGCAGCCTGATAATACCAGGCCACAGCAGTCTGCATATCTTGGCTGATTAACAAAAATAGGGGATCCCCTCGAAAAAAATTGGCGTGGGGTCCCCCCTATTTTTGTTAACCAGCCAGATGAAGCAGACCGCTGAGGCCTGGTTTTTCAGGCTGGTAAGGATCCAATATCCATGGACCTTGCAAGCCTGATAATACCAGGCCACAGCAGTCTGCTTAGCTTGGCTGGTTAACAAAAATAGGGGATCCCCTCGAAAAAAAAACGGCGTAGGGGTCCCCCTATTTTTGTTAACCAGCCAAGTAAAATGCAGACTGCTGCGGCCTGGTATTAAAAGACTGTCAAGGCCCATGGATTTTGGCCCTCAACAGCCTGATAATACCAGGCTACAGCAGCCCCACATTTGGCGCATCAAAAGATGTGCCAATTGTGGCACTTTACCCGGCTCTTCCCACTGCCCTGTAGCGGTGGCAAGTGGGGTAATAAGGGGTTAATGTCACCGTTGATTGCACGGTGACAATAAGCCCGGTTAATAATGGAGAGGTGTCAATAAGACACCGATCCATTATTAATCCCAAAGTTATTAAATGTATAAAAAAAAGACAAAGCAAGAAAAAAGTCTTTTAATGAAATAAAAGAGACAACACAGTTTTCATTAATTTTATTATACACTCATTCCTGCGACGCCATCGATCTCCTGTAAAAAAAGAAAAAAAACAAACCAACAGTATACCACCTGTCCGACGCAGTCCATAGTAACGACAGTCCCACGACGATCCAGCTCTGCTACATCGCAGACGCAGACTGTCATCGCGACGCAGAAGTGATTACCTGCTTCCCCGGCGGTGACGTCATTGGACTGACTGCTTTACGGCCGGGATTACCCAGTAGTCACTGCAGTTATGCGAGAAACTGCATGTGACCGCCGGGGAAAGATGATGGCGGCCATGAAGCAGTCCAGCCCGTGACCGCCGGAGATCTTCTGCCAGGTAAGTGCCGCTGACTCCTGACAGACCCAACCGACGGACACTGACAGTGACAGTGACAATCCCGATTCCGGTATCCGATATGACGAAAATATCGGTACTCGGAATCGAAAGCCCGATACAGCTAATATCGGCCGATACCCGATATTTGCAGTATCGTATCGCTCAACACTACTGGTGATGGCTGAGGCAAAGATAGGAGAGTGGAAAAGGATTTGCAGGGGATTTGAGGACCCATGCAACTTCCCATATTCTCATACTCTCTGTCTGGTGTTAATGGTCATAACACATGTGTTTGTGTTTGATTACAAAGAAGTAATGAAAAAAGACTCAAAACTTTAAAAAAAATAGATATTTATATGTGTAAACTGCCACTTGAGGTAGTGACTACCATATTAGCTTCATATGGTATATTTCGTTACAACACAATAGTGTAAGTGTGCACTGTTACACAAGAAAAAAAATAAGGCATGCCAACATTACAAATTGTTCCATACATAATAGTATGTAAAGGCGAAAACCAATAGTGACTATGGGTAATGCTGATCATATGTTACACATATGTTTGCTTGACAAGATTATACTACTTTAAATATGCAGTAGCCAACATGGATTTAAATTAAATTTTCCCAAATAACCAACTTTCACTAACACTAGGGAGCACCATATCTGCCCCATATGGTTAGGTTCTAAGACTAGACTAATGAATGATGCATTAGGCAACAATTTTTAACAGGGATGGGGACAAAATAACAAACATTGGTATAAATTATAATATCTAACGAAATAATAATATTTTCCCATATCCCACATACCAGCAGCTAAGTACCATATGGTTTTTGTAGGCATTCAGATTAGTGCAAATATGCGTTACACAACATGTTGTTAAAATAAATGATAAAAAAAAACCATTTCTCGCAATAGGAGCAGATAATGAAAATAATATAGGTTGACTATGCCTAGTGAACAGCATATTGCTAGCATATGTAGTTTACAGGCATCTATATTACTGCTAATGTCTTAGACACAATAGGAGTTTAAAGTAAATATAAAACCATTACTAACTGGTTTTACAATCTTAAAATATAAGTTACATAGAAAATCACAGCTGGTGGTATGTGGGTGGTGGGGTTGGCGGCTTCCCAGCATCTCTTTGTGGTTGGCTTGGATCACCACCTTGACCATCACCCAGTTGGGGTAGATTTCCCGGCCCCTGAGCTAACATCTGGCCATGGTCAGGTTGGTGTGTGGGCACATTGCCATACAGATAAGGGAGATTATATTGCTGTGTAAGATGATACCCATGAGAATCATACCCCCCAATATGACCATGTTCAGCACATCCAGGTTGGGACCAGCCAGCAACACTGGATCTGTACAAGTGGTCATATTGGGATGTCGGATTATAGGCAGCCATTTGACCCTGTTGTTGCCAACGTTGTTTCGGTGGAGGAATGGGTAGAGATGTAGGCACCCGTGCAGGAGGATCATAATATCTGTTGGGAAATGAAAGGGGATTAGAACATGTTTGGGAGGTGAGCCTAAACTGCATATGTGGTGTGATATATGTACTTACGGTTTGAGTTCCAGAATAGGGGCAAAAAAACCCACCTTGTCTAAGTAAACGTCTTTTGCTTTCTGGGTGCTGCTGACCCGCTCTTGGCCCTCTGCTGGCGTTGGCGCCTGTATTGGTCACGGATGCTTCTCCATCTTCTCATAACATCATCCACTGCAATGACACATATAATGTAATCATTTAGCTAGCTGGACAAAGCCTAATTATTCTGCAGACACGTTATATAGTCATGGGGGTCTAGTAGGATGGGACTATACTACAAATTTGGCGGATAAAATAAGACAATAAAATGGGGGGCTAATTGTGCACTAGAACAACGCTGTGAGCGTTAAGAAAATTGGCAAACAATCATGTAACTTACTGATTCGCTGATGCTTCTCGCGTGGGCTGTCGCCAAAGTGGGGAAACATCTACCCACAGATGCACCTCCATCCCGCCTCTTTTCTTGCGTGTTCCGTGTAATGTGCATCTCTTTTGTGGCACATTTCTGACAACTCTGACAACTTTTTTTTTTACTATTTTTTCCCTTCTGTTGAGTACCATAGAATTTCAGTAGGGCCGGTGATTCTGTTATGATTTTGTAGCTGAGGAGGGCAGGAGCAAAAAACCGCAAAGTCAGCCAAACACGAGAGAGGTTGGGATCTAATAGGTTGCAGACCCCTAAACTAACCGCACAACTACAAGCAGCCGTGGGACGTTCCTACAGTGCCCTAGATTCCTCGTCACAGCCGGAGAAATTAGCTACCCCTGAAGATGGAAAGAGGAAAGCTAACTGCCCCGGAGTAGAGCCCCAAAGGAATAGGAAGCCCCCAAACATATAATGGGAGCAGAGAGCTTCTCAGAATGCAAATGAGCGGGATGGTGACGCTAATTATGGCGTCATCACCGCTCACCATCTTGGTGGACTCCTCAAAGTTTTGGAGGATGCTACATATGGCTGACATCCGTGTCCACTCCTGAGGTCTTATGTATGGAGTCAAACCTGAAGAGGACGGCCTTGTTGATGCTGGTATTCAACAACTGCCCGCTTCTGCTCACAAATCCTTTCTAACATATGCAGTGTAGAGTTCCAACGCGTGGAACATCACACACCAGTCGGTGAGCCGGAATCTGCAATCGCTGCTGAAGCACGGCAAGGGCGGATGAAGCTGTAGCTGACTTTCTAAAATGTGCACACAGGCGGCGTACTTTAACCAGCAGATCCGGCAGCTCCTTATAGCTTTTTAGAAAACGTTGAACAACGAGGTTCAGCACATGGGCCAGGCACGGTACGTGTGTCAGTTCGCCTCGCCTCCAGGTTCCTGCTATTGTCACACACAACCATGCATGGCTGGAGATTTAGTGTTGTCAGCCACACATCTGCCTGCTCTTTCAGAGCTGTCAACAACTCTTCAGCATTGTGCGGTTGGTTTGTCACCTAAGCAAATTAGCTTCAGCACAGCCTTTTTCTGCTTTGCTTTGGCAGTGCTGCAGTGCTTCCAGCTTGTTACTGATGTGCCCATGGAGGCTGAAGAGGAGGAGGAGGAGGTGCAGAAGTTGTACACAGGGGGGCAACCCTGATTGACGTAGGGCCCGCAATCCTTGGTGTGGAGAGGACGTGTTCCATCCCAAGGTCTGACTGGGTACTGACTTCCACTATGTTAACCCAGTGTGCCGTCAACGAGAGGTACCGTCCCTGGCCAGAAGCAATTGTCCACGTGTCAGTGGTTAGATGTACTTTCCAAGTAACTGCGAAAGGAAAGAGGCTCAGGGTAAGGAGTATGGGAATATGTGGTCCAGATTCACGGCTACTGTGATTTGACTGTGCTGAAAACAAGGTGCTGGTGGATAAGTAACTGGAAGTATTATCCACTATCCAACCAACAACCTTTTCACACTACTCGGGCTTCAATAGTTCTGTCTTGCCGCGGTCCCCTAGGACTTCGGACACTAAGGTCCAGCGAGAAGATGTGGGTGTTTTCGGTGGGCCAATTTCAGCTTGCCCACGGCAAAAATAAAACTGTCGTAAACTGGCCAAACTTTGAGCACACACAGATATGAGCTGCCACGGTGATACCACTACGACAAATGTGTGCCCTGTTTTTTTTTATTTTTGGGCTAACTAGTGCTGTATATCAGGACAGTGACACCCAGGAGAAAAAAGGGAAAACCGGCCTACACTGTCCAAACTTTGAGCACACACAGATATGAGCTGCCATGAAGATACCACTATGACAAATGTGTGGCCTGTATTTTTTTTATTTTTTTGCGAAATACTGCTGTAAATCAGTACAGTGACACCCAGGACAAAAACAAAACTGCCGTAAACTGGCCAAACTTTGAGCACACACAGATATGAGCTGCCACTGAGATACCACTATGACAAATGTGTGTCTTGTTTTTTTTTTATTTTTGGGCTAACTAGTGCTGTATATCAGGACTGTGACACCCAGGATAAAAAAAGGAAATCCGGCCTACTCTGCCCAAACTTTGAGCACACACAGATATGAGCTGCCACGGAGATACCACTAGGACAAATGTGGCCTTTATTTTTTTTTTTCTTTGCGAAATACTGCTGTATACGTATAAGTACAGTGACTGACACCCAGGACAAAAAAATAAAACTGCCGTAAACTGGCCAAACTTTGAGGCACAGCGATACCACTACGACAAATGTGTGCCCTGTTTTTTGGGGGCTAACTAGTGCTGTATATCAGTACCGTGACACCCAGGACAAAAAATAAAACTGACGTAAACTGGCCAAATTTGATCACATACAGATATGAGCTGCCACGGAGATACCAGTACAACAAATGTGTGGCCTGTATTTTTATTTTTGGGCTAACTAGTGCTGTATATCAGTACAGTGACACCCAGCACAAAAAAATAAAACTGACGTAAGCTGGCCAAACTTTCAGCACGCACAGATATGAGCTGGCACAGAGATACCACACCGAAAAATGTGTGGCCTGTATTCCAATTACACCTGGGGCTAGCTATATACAGCCAATATATCATACAGGTAGCAGCAGCAGCACCAGAACACAGGAAGGGAATGGACCCTCTTGATGTATGCATTGATCTATATACACACAGTGCCTGCAGGCCTTGCACTGATGTGTATAGAGCGAAGTACAGTCATGGCCAAAAGTTTTGAGAATGACACAAATATTAATTTTTACAAAGTCTACTGCTTCACTTTTTCTAATGGCAATTTGCATATACTCCAGAATGTTATAAAGAGTGATCAGCTTAACAGCAATTACTTGCAAAGTCAATATTTGGCTAGAAAATGAACGTTATCCCCCAAAACACATTTCAACATCATTGCAGCCCTGCCTTAAGAGGACCAGCAAACCTCTTTTCAGTGATTGCTCCATTAACACAGGTGTGGGTGTTGATGAGGACATGGATGGAGATCAATCTGTCATGATTAAGTAAGAATGACACCATTGGACACTTTAAAAGAAGGCTGGTGCTTGGCATCATTGTTTCTCTTCTGTTAACCATGGTTATCTCTAAAGAAACACGTGCAGTCATCATTGCAATGCACAAAAATGGCCTAACAGGGAAGAGTATCGCAGCTAGAAAGATTGCACCTCAGTCAACAATCTATCGCATCATCAAGTACTTCAAGGAGAGAGGTTCCATTGTTGCCAAAAAGGCTTCAGG
Source organism: Oophaga sylvatica (assembly GCA_033576555.1). Taxonomy (NCBI): domain Eukaryota; kingdom Metazoa; phylum Chordata; class Amphibia; order Anura; family Dendrobatidae; genus Oophaga; species Oophaga sylvatica. The sequence continues at coordinate 123,120,944 of JARQOD010000004.1, forward strand.
GCACCCAAGAAAGACCAGCAAGCGCCAGGACTGTCTCTTAAAAGTATTTCAGCTGCGGGATTGGGCTACCAGCAGTGCAGAGCTTGCTCAGGAATGGCAGCAGCCAGGTGTGAGTGCATCTGCACGCACTGTGAGGCGGAGACTCTTGGAGCAAGGCCTGGTCTCAAGGAGGGCAGCAAAGAAGCCACTTCTCTCCAGAAAAAACATCATGGACAGACTGATATTCTGCAAAAGGTACAGGCAGTGGACTGCTGAGGACTGGGGTAAAGTTATTTTCTCTGATGAATCCCCTTTTCGATTGTTTGGGACATCAGGAAAAGGCCTCATTCGGAGAAGACAAGGTGAGCGCTACCACCAGTCTTGTCTCATGCCAACTGTTAAGCATCCTGAAACCATTCATGTGTGGGGTTGCTTCTCAGCCAAGGGAATCGGCTCTCTCACAGTTTTGCCTAAAAGCACAGCCATGAATAAAGAATGGTACCAGAATGTCCTCCAAGAGCAACTTCTCCCAACCCTCCAAGAGCAGTTTGGCGATCAACAATGCCTTTTCCAGCATGATGGAGAACCCTGCCATAAAGCAAAGGTGATAACTAAATGGCTCAGGGAACAAAACATAGAGATTTTGGGTCCATGGCCTGGAAACTCCCCAGATCTTAATCCCATTGAGAACTTGTGATCAATCATCAAGAGACGGGTGGACAAACAAAAACCTAAAAATTCTGACAAAATGAAAGCATTGATTGTGCAAGAATGGACTGCTATCAGTCAGGATTTGGTCCAGAAGTTGATTGAGAGCATGCCAGGGAGAATTGCAGAGGTCCTGAAGAAGAAGGGTCAACACTGCAAATATTGACTTGCTGCATTAACTCATTCTAACTGTCAATATAAGCTTTTGTTACTCATATGTTTGCAATTATTATATTTCTGTCTGTGATCAAAACATCTGTCAAACACACATAAAAACCAGAGGGCAGCAGATCATGTGAAAATATAATATTTGTGTCATTCTCAAAACTTTTGGCCATGACTGTACACTCCCCTGCGGTTCTAGGAAGTTTCGCCCCCAGCAGTTCGCCCCCAGGTACACGTCGCCCCCGAACATTTCGCCCCCAGCATTTCGCCCCCAGGATGTTTCGTCCCCGCACATTTCGCCCCCGAACATTTCGCCCCCGGCAGTTCGCCCCCGAACATTTCGCCTCCGAACATTTCACCCCCGAACATTTCGCCCCCGGCAGTTCGCCCCCAAACATTTCGCCCCCGGCAGTTCGCCCCCGAACATTTCGCCCCAGGATGTTTCGCCCCCGGCAGTTCGCCCCCGAACATTTCGCCCCCGGCAGTTCGCCCCCGAACAGTTCGCCCCCGGCAGTTCGCCCCCGAACATTTCGCCCCCAGCATTTCGCCCCCATGTTTCGCCCCCGAACATTTCGCCCCGGCAGTTCGCCCCCGAACATTTCGCCCCCGGCAGTTCGCCCCCGAACATTTCGCCCCCAGCATTTCGCCCCCATGTT
>JARQOD010000004.1:123122551-123135825 GCA_033576555.1 Oophaga sylvatica
ATCACACTCTTCTTCCACTGGTCTGGGACAAACAATTTCCCAATAGGGCAGCGCTCAGGTTTATCCTCCTGACACCCTTCCAGAGCCAGTCTCAAATTGGGCGAGATGCCGGAAAGCACTACACCCTCTTTCAAAATAACAGTAGGATCAGATAACTCAGGAGAGTCTGCAAAGAAACTCCTCGAGAGGGCATCCGCCTTAACATTCTTAGTGCAATCCAAAAAAAAATACCTAAAAAATACCAACTCTTCTGATTGCAAAAACACCTAGATCACACGACCTCCACCACCTAAATCAGAACTCTGGTGTAACAAAACTAAGCCGCAACCACTGAAAAAACAGGAAAAAGCAAATGAACAAATAACAGTGGCTACAGAAAAAATTAGAGAGGAGCACAGGCCCCAGAAGGGGACCTGGCTGACCTCCACAAAAGTGCAGAGAACTATGCAAAAAGCAAGCACAAAAATAAAAGCAGAAAATATCTTATCTGAAAGCAGAAAATGCAGGCAAGACTCAGCAAACTTCCAAATGAACCAGGAACCACAACTGAGACAAGAACAATTGATCACCGGCAACCATCATGGGAGGGAACCTCCCTTATATCAGACCAGTCAGCGATCCCAGATTGCCATTCCTCGCTGTAAAGTTCAGTACTGTCTGTAACCACCAGAGGGAGCCTCTGCTCAGAAACCATCTCTAGCACATTCATAACACCAAAGCAGTAAAGGAATCCCAATGTTTTTCCAACAAAAGACTGAATCTAGGCCATCACCACCACCATCACCATCACCAATCCCCTCTCATTCCGCCATGTCCACCGCTAGTTCCACCATATGCAGCTCTCAAGTCCAGCTCACGTAACAGAGACTCTGAGTAGGACAAGAAAGTACTCATCCTCTTATCCGCGTACACTGGCTTTGAACGCCTACATTGCCAAACTGATCTCATTAGAGATGATGCCCTTCCGTTTGGTTGAAAGTGCAGCGTTCCGAGAGCTCATGTCCTACGCTGTCCCACACTATGACTTACCCAGTCGGCACTTCTTTGCTAGAAAAGCCATCCCTGCCCTCCACCTGCATGTGAAAGACCGCATTGTCCATGCACTCAAACAATCAATGAGTGGAAAGGTGCACCTCTCAACAGATGCATGGGCCAGTAAACATGGCCAGGGCCGTTACATGTCCATCACTGCGCACTGGGTTAATGTGGTGGATGCAGGGTCCACAGGGGACAGGGCGGTGGGACACTGCTGCCAAGCCCACGGTATAGGCAACAGTTGGCTGTAGGCGTTCGACCCTCCTCCTCCTCCTCCAGAAGCGAAAGCTCGTGAACAGAGCGCAGTTGCATGAGCACTCCATCTGCAGCTGCCAGTTTTGCACACGAGATGTCCCACTATCGAACAGCTAGTGGTAAGCGTCAGCAGGCTGTTTTAAGGATGATGTCTTTGGGTGACGACAGACACACCGTGGAGGTACTGGCCGACTACTTGCAGCGAGAAACTGAGTCATGGCTGGGCAGTCTACATCTTGAGCCAGGCAAGGTAGTCAGTGATAACGGCCGTAATTTTGTGGCGGCCATAGCCCTGGCAAAACTCAGACACATGCCTTGCCTGGCTCACACCTTGAACCTGGTGGTGCAGTGCTTCATAAATAATTATCCGGAGTTACCAGCCCTGCTCCATAAGGTGCAAAGACTGCTCGTGCATCCGTCGCTCGCCCGTAGACTACAGTCGTATGCAGAGGATGCAGTGATCGCTCCACCTCCCCAAGCACCGCCTAATCATAGACGTTGCAACTCCACCATGCACATGCTGTGCGAACAGAGGCAGTCTGTAAAGCATTTGTAGGAGGATACACGGGCAGGCAGTTTGAGGGCGGACATGGAGTTGTCGGGTGTGCAGTGGTCAAAGCTGAAAGACCTCTGTAAAGTCGTTCAGTGTTTTGAGAAATGCACACGGCTGGTAAGCGCAGACGAGCATCATAAGCATGAGCATCCCACTTATGCGTCTGCTCATGCAAACTTTGATGCACGTTAAGGATCAGGCGACTGCAGAGGAGGAAGAGAAGGAGCAGGAGGGAAGCCTTGATGACAGTCAGCCATTGTCTGCTCAGGGCACTGTCCTGGATGAGGTGGAGGAAAAAAAGGAAGAGGAGGAGGATGAGGGGGATGATTATTTTGGGGAGTAGGATGCTTCTCAGGGGGCAAGAGAAAATGTTGGCTTGCCAAGGTCAGGTACAGGGTTTGTGCGTGACTGGAGGGATGTGGATTTGGCAGAAAGTGCTCCTCCACCCACCACTGGCAGTGCATCATTGACACCTGGAACATTGGCCCACATGTGTGATTATGTCTTGCGGATCCTAAAAAGGGACCCCCGCATTGCCAAAATTATGAAGGATGACGACTACTGGTTGGCCAGCATCCTCGATCCATGCTATAAAGGCAAATTACAGAACATCATGCCACAGGAAACCTAGAGCTAATATTGGCGAACAAACAAGCAACTCTGGCAAACCGTTTGTTAGAGGCATTCCCAGCACACACCAGCGGTGCATGTTCTACCACGAGCCGTACTGGGCAACATTGAAGAGGTGTTCGTGGTGCACACAGCCGAAGTGGCGTTGGAGATAGGGGTTTCATGACCATGTTGTGGACTCATTTCTCGAGTACCGCTCACATGACTGGTAATACTGGTAATACTGAATCGATTGCAACAGACAGGAGACAGCAGTTGTCAACTATGGTTCAAAATTACCTCTCCTCCCCTATCAATGTTCTCCCTCACAGTTCATTTCCCCTTTGACTACTGGGCCTGTAAACTGGACACCTGGCCTGAATTGGCACTATATCTCCCTTACAGGAGCTCGCTTGCCCTGCCGGTAGTGTGCTATCAGAAAGAGTCTTCAGTGCTGCTGGATCAATCCTGACAGAAATAAGGACCCAGCTGTCGACCCAAAATGTAGGTGATCTTACCTTTATTAAAATGAACCATGCCTGGGTTTCAAAGGAATTTGTACCATCTTCCCTGATGACACATAGGTTGCCAGCAAAATGGCTCGCTTTGTCTTCCTCTTCCTCCGACTTCTCCAATTCCTCCATTTGCAGCTGCTGAACGTCCAGCCTACACCTCAACATATGCCAGTTTTTCCACCTCCCTAACTGGGCTGTATCCCCCCAGGGCCGGCGTCAGCACCTGGTGCACCCTGGCAAGTGCCGGGGCCCTGAGCAGGTGGGGGGACCCACTCGCCATCAGAGACACCGGCGTACTATGAGGGGCCCTCTGCCAGTGCTTCCCCCCAGAGTGTGCCCCCCCGCTTGCTCAGGGCCCCAGCACTTGCAATACTTACCTCTCCCTGCTCCACCGCTGTGACATCTTCCCCATTTCCTGACAGTGACATTAAGGTCAGAGAGCGCGATGACGTCACGTCTGTGTGCCCTCTGCCTGAACAGTCACAGTGCAGAGAGCTGGAAGATGGCGACGCTGAGGAGTCCAGAGTACAGCAGTACCCAGCGAGGAGAGGTATTTCATTTTTTTTAATGTTTAGAACAATATATGGGGAGCATTATACACTGGAGAATTATATATGGGGCCCATCATTTTTTTGAGCATCATAGATTTATGGAGCAATATATGGGCCTCATTATTCTGTATGGCGCACTATGTGGTGGCCATAATACTGTATGGAGGACTATACTGTCCAGTTTTTGAGCTATTGTAGAATTTACAATAGATATCAGTCATGTAATGTAAGAAGTGAAGTATTTGGCATTGTACTATACCTATATTTCTCTGCCGTATCGGAGCATCATGAATTGTGGTATGTGTTAAAGGGTCCCACTGAGACTCTTTCGCCCGGGGCCCACGAAAACCTGGAGCCAGCCCTGCCTCCCCCCCCACAAGTTTAGCCAAATAACCCATAGTTTTCAATGCGTTACTATTATTATAAAGCAAATTAAGGTTGACAAGCATAAGTAATAAGAATTGATGTCGTTGGCATTGAAATGGGCACTGTAGGTGTGTTTACTGTCCTCCACTTCCTGCTGACTTTTCTTCCCCATTGACTTGCATTGTTTCAGTCGGACCTTCCACTTTTTCCGATAATCGGCCGATTTCGTTTGACTCTACTTTTGGAAAAGTCAGGTGGCCCGAAACTCATCTCGACCCTCCCGGAGGCAAAGTCGCTCATCTCTAACTAGCACCCTTTAATGCCTTTCATGTCGAACTAAAGGATGTTTAGCCTTATTTAACCTATTAATTGAATGCATGTCTTAATTTTTTAGCTAAAAACATGTACCGTATGTACAGTAAGCTACACATGCACTGTACTAACTACATAGCTCACTGATTTCTTTCTGTCATTTCGATGGTCCTGGCTGTGAATTTAATGCACTGTACTTGGCTGATGAAGTGTTGGGTTCCCTTTGAGATGTGTGCATAAAAATCGAACGTCATACGCATGGTCTGAGTGGCGTCTGATTTTTTTTCTCACACCCATAGGCTTGCATTGGTGAGTGTGATCCGATTCTCACATCCTGTGATTTTTTTTCCTCAGTCTAAATGAACGATGAATGCTGATCATTGAATAAAATTGTGCATTACGATGTTTTCTCAAATTATTACACTCGTTCGATTTATACGCCCTTATACTTATAAAAAACACCAAAGGATTAGTCTTTCAGAGGAAACATTGTTTATTGTATATCACTTATACAGCTATATATTCCTCAACCACTAGATGGCAGTATCATATCAACTTTCCGGTAAATAAATGCACACACTAACAGTTTCTGGGTTATACTTTCACATGTACATGTAGGAAATATATGGAGATACCACAGTGTTTGGCTTCAGATTTGTAAGTATGCAATTTATTCACATATCCAATTGCTTTACCATTTTAAATGTTTACCTGTACAAGCAGTTTATTAGGAGAATAACTTTATTGAAATAATATCTCATCCTCATAAGTGTTGAAAACGGCTTGCTAAGTGCTGTGGTCCGGCTGCATGGATATTTTTGTTCCAATAGCTGGATGATACATAGGAGTAGGTGGATTTTAAAGGAAACTTGTCATCCGATTCATGCCTCCACAATTGCAGGCAGCATGAGTCAGGTACTGACTGCATCCGGATGTATTTTATTCTGAAACAACATGGCATTTAAGAATAAACATAATTCAAAAGGCCACTCAAGAACTATGTGTCTCGGTTGACTAGTACATGGCAAGTCCCGGCCAACTTCTAACTAGTGATGAGCGAATTTTTACGGAAAACGATCGCCAAACATAAATTTGGCACGAATATGGCACATTTGGATTCGTGATCGGAAACCCGAGCAAATGTTTATAAAATCCAAAAAATCGGTAACATTCGGTAAAAGTGCTAGAAAATATTTGTGTTGCCACACAAATATTTTCAACACTTTAGCAACGATATTGGTGGTGTTACATGATTTTTTGACACTCGTTTGATCAGGGGAGGGGGTTTACAGATCTCAAAAGCACGGCATTCTTGTAAGCACAGCACAGCAGTCATTTTTTTTCCTAACTTTATATGTGCACATTGCAGCTAGCCAATCAGAGCGCAGGAAACACCCACAATGTCCTGACACAACGGCTTATGTCATTGGCTGCTGAAATCACATGCCCCTCTCCATATACATAGCGGACATTTTGTTTTAGCGCCTTTTTGACACTGAAACAGAGCAGAGAGGCTGCTCCAGATGCTGCCACTTTTAACAGCAAGATTTTAGCTAGCTAGGTGGTTGTATATCAGTCAGATTTGTAGCTAGTGTCCAGTGTGGCTGTAAAATTTACCTTCTGGAATTTTTTGGGGGGCCATTACTGAGGTCAAAACCAGCAGGGAACATGTCCTACAAGTGTGTTGTGCACTTCTTCTATCGTGCTCCATGCACAAGTATTGCATTCTAAATAATATTTTTTCAATAGCTAAATGTGAAAAAGCCTGCTGTATCCCACCTTGTCATTTATTGCTGTGGTAATATAAAACTGCAGACCTAGGGCACATTAAAAAAAGTAGAATTTTTTTCTGCTGCTAAATGTGAAACAGCCCTCCGTATCCCACGTTGTCATGTTGTGGCGGTGATATGAACCTGTCTGCAGACCTAACGCGCATTAAAAAAAAAATTAGAATATTTTCTTTTGCTGAATGAGATACAGCCCGCCGTATCCCACATTGTCATATTGTGGCGGTGATATTAACCTGTCTGCAGACTTAACGGCCATTAAAAAAAATTCTAATTTTTGTTGAGAAACGTGATACGGCCGCTATATCCAACCTTTTCATTCAGTGACGTTGAAATTGTTCTTTGTTCAGAGCTGTTACACATTTAAATTATTTTATTTTATTTTTTTTACAAACGTGATACAGCTGGCGAGATTTGAGTTTAAAATTGTTTTGAGCCTATCTTCTAGATTATGTGCTTCTTTGGCATTCAATTTCTCATGATCATCTTTTATATCTAGCTTGAGACACGCATCTGTTACACCTATCTTCTGACGACCACTAAAAGCTCTCTGGTAATTGGTGTTGGGTAGATTAGTAATAGTTCTATGGCTGGATCCTGGATCTTGTACTTCCCGTAGTCACCCTGTTATTGATCCTGTTGTATGTTCCCATTCCCGCCCCCAAAAATTCTTCTGTTACTAACGTCATACAGTAGGGGACATGTCACTTTTAAATTGTTTGGAGCATCCACTCAATCTTATGCAGACCTTATCGACAGGCCCCAAAAAATCTTCTGTTACTAACGTCATACAATAGGGGACTTGTCACTTTGAAATTGTTTGAAGCATCTAGTCAATCTTAAACAGGCCTTATCGACAGGCCCCCAAAAATTCTTCTATTACTAACGTCATAGGTAGGGGACATGTCACTTTTAAATTGTTTGGAGCAGCCACTTAATATTATACAGAACTTATCGACAGGCCCCCTAAAAATATTCTGTTACTAAGGTCATACAGTAGGAGAGATCTCAGTTTTAAATTGTTTGAAGTCCATCTTCTTTGTCATACAGGCCACATCCACACAGAAAAATTACCCACTTCCTTGACCACTTTTATGCGTTGCGGCCACACTTCATGTCCTTAGAATTGACAACCCTTATCCTGGGAGACTTCAACACCTCCACCTCCCCAACTGCATCCCAGCTTCTGTCTCTATCCAATTCTTGTGGCCTCTCACAACTTTCAAACTCTGAGACACACAAAGACTGTAACACCCCTGATCTGGACTTTGTCTGGTTCAGTGCAATCTCCTACCTAGATGACTCACATCTTACCCTTTGTCCCCCAATGAAACTAGGAGCATAACCACAACTTAGACATTTTTAGGTGCTCCCTAAAAACACATGTGTTTTGGGCGGCCTATCACGTTCCCCAATCAAAGCCTTTTTTTATATATATAGCTTATTATCAGGGCCGGCGTCAGCACCCGGCATACCCGGGCAAGTGCTGGGGCCCTGAGCATGCGGGGGGGGCCCACTCGCTGTCGGGCACCCCGGCGCCCGTTAGCGGATGAGAGCGGTTCCAGCGCCGCCACTGGGCCCCCCGCTTGCTCAGGGCCCCGGCAGCAGCTGGCACAATACTTACCTCTCCCCGTGCCTCCGCTGCTGCAGCTCTGGGCTCCAGGGGGCGCCTGCAGGGCGCCTGCGCTTCCTCTCACAGCAGCGCCGCTGAATGACGTCATCAGAGACCGCCGGACAGGTGAGATGTGATGTGTATCTGTCTATGTCTGTGTGTGTGTCTGTGTGTATCAGTGTGTGTGTATGTAGTGCCGTGCTTTGTGTGTGTGTGTGTGTGAGAGAGAGAGTGCTGGTGTGCTGCGATGCTGTCTGTGTGTGGTGCTGTATGTGTGATGGTGGTGGGGAGAGGGCAGTGATGATGATGATGATGATGGGCAGGCAATGATATTGATGGGGAGGCAATGATGATGATGATGGTGAGGCAATGATGATAATGTTGATGGGCAGGCAATGATGTTGATAGGGAGGCAATGATGATGATGATGATGGGAGGCAATGATGATGATGGGTAGGCAATGATGATGATGATGATGATGGGCAGGCATTTATGATAATGGGGAGGCAATGATGATGATGATGGGGAGTCTTTCCACAGCGCCCTTTCCTGAGCCGTAACAGTGCAGAACGCAGAACAGCGCAGAGGAGAGCTCCATATTTTGTATGGAGCATTATATGGGGACCAGTATCCTGTATGGAGCAATTTATGTGGTCCAGTATTCTGTATGGAGCATTATATTGGGTCCAGTATTCTGTATGGAGCATTATATGGGGGATGGGGGGGTGACATCCTGCATGGGGTATTATATGGGTGATGAGGGGGAGACTATGTGGTGCCCCTAATATTGTATGGAGGACTGTACTGTCCAGTCTGTACTGTGCACTGTGAGGATTTGGCGGTTTTTGAGCTATTGTAGAATTTACAATAGATATCACTCATGTAATGGAAGAAGTGAAGTATTTGGCATTGTACTGTACCTATATTTCTCTGCAGTATCTGTGCATCATGAATTGTGGTCTGTGTTAAAGGGGCCCACTGAGACTCTTTCGCCTGGGGCCCATAAAAACCTGGAGCCAGCCCTGAATGGGGGCAGGATGAAAATATATGGGAGAAAAAGGTGACACATGGGTATAGGGTTGGAGTGGCCTGCAGGGACAGAGGATAATCCCCCGGTGGGCCCCAGATCCTCGTGGGCCCCCATGCTGGATATAGAGATGGCCCGCCAGTAGCCTCGGGCCCACTCTATATCCGAACACGGGCCTATCAGAAACCGCAGCCAAGCATCGCAAACTAGGGTATTAAGATGGCCTCCGGCGTTTGGGCCATCAGACGTCATTTCTATGCACCGCGCTGCTGTCAGCTCCCGGCGCATAGCATTGACATTTAATGACCCCCGACCTATCAAAGGCCGCGCACATAAGCTAGCAGCCTGTGATAGGCCGGCGGCTATTGAACATCACTGCTATGCGCTGTGCAGAGCAGTGATGTGAGATGGCCCAAATGCCGGCGGGAGCATAAAGATGGAGCGGCTGAGCAGGTAAGATGGGTGATGGGATCAGAAGGCTCATCAATGCTGCATGTCCCTCGTACCCAGTTATTGCAGCACAGCTCACGCAGTGAGAAGACAGCGCACAGTAGAGGGGACAGCGCACAGGAGGAGAAGACCGCAGGGAAGGGAGACAGCACACAGGAGGAGAAGACAGTGCAGGGAGGGGGGACAGCGCACAGGAGGAGAAGACGGCGCACAAGAGGAGAAGACTGCAGGGAAGGGAGACAACGCACAGGAGGAGAAGCCAGCGTAAAGGGCAGGGGACAGCGCACAAGGTGGAGAAGACAGCGCAAGGGGGTTAGAGACAGAGTGCACAGGGAGACACACCGGGGATTGCTTCATGGATCGCTTCACTTTCACTTATTTTGGGTGAAACTGACAGCAAGAAGTAACAAGAACTACTGCTGTTCTCCAACTCTTTCTGGATGTAAGTTATGTTTAAAGGAAGTGAGAGTGAAGCGCCCGTTGATTGGCTGCACGGCTCACATGAGATAACATCACGTGAGACCTGGCACCAATAATGCTGAAACAATGCTGTCAAAGTGAAATATATTAATTGAGAAGGGGTTATCTTTGTAGTGGACAACCCCTTCACGGGCGCACTCACATCGACGTACAGTGAAAGAAATGATTATTTGATTCCTTGCTGATTTTGTAAGTTTGCCCACTGACAAAGACATGAACAGTCTATAATTTTAAGGGTAGGTTAATTTTAACAATGAGATATAGAATCTCACACAAAATCCAGAAAATCGCATTGTATAAATTATATAAATGTATTTGCATTTTGAAGAGAGAAATAAGTATTTGATCCTCTGGCAAACAATACTTAATATTTGGTGGCAAAACCCTTGTTAAGCACAGCAGTCAGACGTTTTTTGTAGTTGATGATGAGGTTTGCGCACATGTCAGGAGCAATTTTGGCCTACTCCTCTTTGCAGATCATCTCTAAATCATTAAGATTTTGAGGCTGTCGCTTGGCAACTCGGAGCTTCAACTTCCTCCATAAGTTTTCTATGGGATTAAAGTCTGGAGACTGGCTAGACCACTCCATGACCTTAATGTGCTTCTTTTTGAGCCACTCCTTTGTTGCCTTGGCTGTCTGTTTTGGGTCATTGTCGTGCTGAAAGACCCAGTGTGATCAGCAGTGCTAAATGTGTGTAGTTGGGGTGATTAATATGGGTGTTACTAGTGGTGAAATGGGTGTGGTTAGGGGTGTGGCCTAAAATTTGCTGCACATTTCGACCTCTCTCCCTTCAAAAGTTGCAAGGTATGGCAAACTTCCCATTATTGTTTATTTGATACTGCCATATAGTGATGAGCGAATTTGCTCGGTAATGCTCTGCTGGAGTTCTGGTCCACACCTTGCATGTTTGGCGCGCTTTAGAGCACCAATCAACATGCAGGGATTGTCTGCCATGCACTGTAATGCCGCAGCCATCTTGGTTGTGGCATTACAGTGATTGGCTGGCCGCACAGCGTCATCAGGTGTATAAGTGACCTGGTGCTGCCATGCTCGTGACAGTCTACTCCGGAATCAGCTAGTGTAGGGAGAGCTGCTGCCGAAATAGGGTCAGATTTGGGGGTTTATAAGGTAGGTTGGGTATACCATAATAGAATACACAAATCGAGCTAAATCAACAGTCCTTCTAAGGACTAATTACGGGGTATATAGATTGCAGTGCTAGGTAGGCAGGGAATGTATATGCATATATACATATCAGTGCAAGGCATGCACGCACTGTATGTGGGTATATAGATATCAGAAGCAGGCAAGCATTATATGTTGCATACTTCATTGCATACATCAAGAGGGTCCATTCCATTACTGTTTGCTGCTGTTGTCTATTACATATATTGACCGTATCTACATAGTAGGTCTCAGTGGGCAGGAAATTTTTTTTTCATCTTAATCCTGATTATTTTATTCCAAAGCTATCCAGAACCCCCCTTTTTTCTCCATTTGCTTGTTGACACTGCACAATACAGCCAGATCCTTTTCATAGTACAGCGTGAAAATACAGCTATTTTAAACAGGTTTGCCCATCTCTGCCATCATATGTGAGTGCGCAGAAATTTCTGACATTTTTGTGGTACTTTTACATTTTTTTGAAGTGTCTTATATAAATTCTTGACACCATTTTGCTGGCCAAAAAACATTTAGCTGACAAAAAAAATGTTTAGCTACAGGGCAGATATTTTACACTGGGCTTTGTCCGCCACACGGATCACATATCATTTCGCTCAAAATTGTGTGCCATTTCAGACCTCAATAGAATTTATTTTTGTGTCTTAGCCTACTTGTTGACACAATTTCCCTGAGCAAAAAAAAAAATACAGGCCAGATATTTGAAAGTGGGCTATCTCTGTCAGACGTCTCATCCATCTGTTGTCTACAAATTGTGGCATTTCAGGCCTCCATTCCAGTGTTTTTGCTGTCTGTTACCATAGTTCAATACACTATTTTCGGGTAAAAAATTAAAAAAATACAGGCCACATATTGAAGAGTGTGGTATCTCCGTCAGATGCCTCATCTATCTATGGGCTACAAATTGTGGCATTTCAGGCCTCCATTCCACTGTTTTTGCTGATCACATCTAAGTTCGCTCCCAATCCAGCCATTTGTAGTGAACGTGGAAAATATTGTAGTCCATTTAAAATGGGCAATTCGCATGGCAAGGGATGGGGAAGTGGACGTGATGGTGATGGTGCATGCAGAGGAAATACGCTGCCAAAGCCCCACAGGCTACACTATTTAATTCACACATTTCTCGTCAGCCTGTGAAATGTTGCCTTTTAGGCTTGTGGAGACGGAAGCTTTCCGCAACCTGATGGCCGTCCCAAGGTACTTGGTCCCCAGCCGCCACTATTTCTCCCGGTGTGCCGTCCCCGCATTACACAAGCATGTGTCCCACATTAGCCGTGCCCTCAACAATGCTGTTACTGGGAGAGTCCGGGACAAGTGCTTGTGGAAGCCGGGACACAGTCAGACTTTGGGATGGAACACGTCCTCCCGACACAGAGGATTGCGGGCCCTACATCAATCAGGGTTTCCCCCACAGTCTACAGCTCCTGCACCTCCTCCTCTTCAGCCTCCATCTCCGAAATGACCACATCAGTCGCAAGGTGGAAGCACTGCAGCACTGCCTAAGCCAAGCAGCAACAGGCTTTGCTGAAGCTAATATGCTTAGGTGATAAACCGCACAATGCTGATGAGAAGAGTTGAGCGAAACAGGTCGGTCAGATTCATAAGTCGCGGACTTTCGCCAAAGTCGGGTTTCGTTGACCGAAACACGACCATAGCGTGCAGTCGGCATAGATAAGGAGTGTGAAAGTTTTATTGCCCTCTGATTGGGGTCTGGTATTGTGTTGTTTTGCCACAGAAGGTCTTAGGAGCAAATTCCTTAACCCCTTCACCCCAAGGGTGGTTTGCACATTAATGACCGGGCCAATTTTTACAATTCTGACCACTGTCTCTTTATCAGGTTATAACTCTGGAACGCTTCAATGGATCTTCGCAATTCTGAGACTGTTTTCTCTTGACATATTGTACTTCATGATAGTGGTAAAATTTATTCGATATAACTTGCGTTTATTTATGAAAAAAATGCAAATATGGCGAAAATTTTTAAAATTTTGCAATTTTCAAACTTTGAATTTTTATTCCCTTAAAACAGAGAAATATGTCACACAAAATAGTTAACAAATAACATTTCCCACATGTCTACTTTACATCAGCACAATTTTGGAAACAAATTTTTTTTGTTAGGAAATTATAAGGGTTAAAAGTTGACCAGCGATTTCTCATTTTTACAACAAAATTTACAAAGCCATTTTTTTAGGGACCACCTCATATTTGAAGTCACTTTGAGGGGTCTATATAGCAGAAAATACCCAAAAGTGACACCATTCTAAAAACTACACCCCTCAAGGTACTCAAAACCACATTCAAAAAGTTTTTTAACCCTTTAGGTGCTTCACAGGAGCTGAAGCAATGTGGAAGGAAAAAATGAACATTTTACTTTTTAGTCACAAAAATGATCTTTTACAAACATTTTTTTATTTTCACAAGGGAAAAAGGAGAAAAAGGACCGATAAAGTTGTTGTGCAATTTGTCCTGAGCACACCGATACCCCATATGTGAGGGAAAACCACTGTTTGGGCACACGGCAGGGCTCGGAATGGAA
>JARQOD010000004.1:123135925-123225308 GCA_033576555.1 Oophaga sylvatica
CGCCGGAGCCTACCTCAAAGTGGGGGATGCTGCCAGATGACGTACTATCCCGTCATCTGGCAGTAAGGGGTTAAACAGAGGCTGGACAGACATTTGCTTCAGATGGTTTCAAGAATCCTGCATTGAGCAGGGTGTTGGACATGATGACCCTGGAGGTCACCTTCCAACTCTAACATTCTACAATTCTGCTACACAGTGACAAGCAAGTCACAATGAGGCAAAATCAGTTGGATTTTTTGTAACTTGCTTGTCGCAGTCGTAGAACTTTGTGGGTTGCAATGAATGCCCATTCACTTGTATTATTCTGTAATCTTTGACTTATGTTGTAGACATAGGCACAGTTTAGCATCACCTATATTTAGGGTATTATGTGTAGGAGTTTCAGTTCTTTGGTAGGCCATAGAGTTGAGCGAAACAGGTCGGTCAGATTCATAAGTCGCCGACTTTCGCTAAAGTCGAGTTTCGCCGAGCGAAACCCGACCATAGCGTGAAGTCGGCCATGCGGTCGTCAACCCAGCGCCAAAGTCGGTTTTCCCATAATGCTTGCAGGCGCCTTTTCTCAGCCAATGAACAAGGACGTACACTGTGGGCAACGAGATGACATAGGCAGCGTCCACCACCATCTTAGAGAAGGGCATTGCAGTGATTGGCTTTCTTTGTGTGGCGTCACAGTGGCTATAAAAGCGCTGACCGCCGACCGCCATTTTACTTCTGCCGATCTTAGCAGTAGGGAGAGGTTGCTGACGCTGTTTATCAGTAGAGAGAGAGTTAGGGCTGGAAAAAAAAGTTCTTCTGTGCTTGTGCTGATAGCAATTGTGCTGTACAGTTAGTGTGCAGTGACAGGGTAGGATTTTCTTGTGTGCAGCAGCGCTGGTTATTAGGCTGCCTGCCAGTGACAGGGGAGGATTTTCTTATGTGCAGCAGCAGAGCTGGTTATTAGGCTGCCTGCTAGCTGTATTGCTGTGTGTACACTGCTGTGCAGAGTGCTTTTTACACAGCACTAATACTTTTATTCTTTTTTTCTGCACAGTTACCGAGCGTTCATTTTTTCCCACACCGTATAGAGCTGTACACTCCTCACACACTACCATGTACCGGCTGGTATCACGGACAAATACATGCTGATTGCTGACCATCTGTGTGTGACTCCGGAAATATATATGGAGATTGCAATTTTCCCCTATACTATATAAACCTGGTATCTTCAGATACAGTGCCCTTTATCTGCTTTTTGTATTCTGGTCTAATCCATACTGAGTGAGCGTCTGTATGTTACTCCGGAAATATATATGGAGATTTAAAATTACCCCAACACTGTATACAGCTGTACGCTTCTGATACAGTACCCCTTTTCTGCTTTTTATATTCTTGTCTAATCCATACGGAGCCTGTGAGCGTCTGTGTGTTACTCCGGAAATATATACAGAGATTTAAAATGACCCCAACACTGTATACAGCTGTACACTTCTGATACAGTACCCTTTTTCTGCTTTTTATATTCTGGTCTAATCCATACTGAGCCTGTGAGCGTCTGTGTGTTACTCCGGAAATATATCCGGAGATTTAAAAGTACCCCAACACTGTATACAGCTGTATGCTTCTCATACAGTACTCTTTTTCAGCTTTTTATATTCTGGTCTAATCCATACTGAGCCTGTGAGCGTCTGTGTGTTACTTAGGAAATATATACGGAGATTTAAAATTACCCCAACACTGTATACAGCTGTATGCTTCTCATACAGTACACTTTTTCTGCTTTTTATATTCTGGTCTAATCCATACTGAGCCTGTGAGCGTCTGTGTGTTACTCCGGAAATATATACGGAGATTTACAATTTTCCCCTATGCTATATACACCTGGTATCTTATGATACAGTACCCTTTTTCTGCTTTTTATAATCTAGTCTAATCCATACTGAGCCTGAGAGCGTCTGTGTGTGATTCTTGAAATATATACGGAGATTTACAGTTTTTTCCCTATACTATATACACCTGGTATCTTGTGATACAGTACCCTTTTTCTGCTTTTTATATTTTGGTCTAATCCATACTGAGCCTGTGTCTTTGTATTACTCTGGAAATATATACGGAGATTTAAAATTACCCCAACACTGTATACAGCTGTACGCTTCTGATACAGTACCCTTTTTCTACTTTTTATATTCTGGTCTAATCCATACTGAGTGAGCGTCTGTGTGTTACTCCGGAAATAAATACGGAAATGTAAAATTACCCAACACTGTATACAGCTGTACGCATCTCATACATTACCCTTTTTCTGCTTTATATGTTCTGGTCTAATCCATACTGAGCCTGTGAGCGTCTGTGTATTACTCCGGAAATATATACAGAGATTTAAAAGTACCCCAACACTGTATACCACAGTACGCTTCTCATACAGTACCCTTTTTCTGCTTTTTATATTCTTGTCTAATCCATACTGAGCCTGTGAGCGTCTGTGTGTCACTCCGGAAATATATATGGAGATTTAAAATTACCCCAACACTGCATACAGCTGTACGCTTCTGATACAGTACCCTTTTTCTGCTTTTTATATTCTGGTCTAATCCATACTGAGTGAGCGTCTGTGTGTTACTCCGGAAATATATACGGAGATTTAAAAGTACCCCAACACTGAATACAGCTGTACGCTTCTCATACAGTACCCTTTTTCTGCTTTTTTTATTCTGGTCTAATCCATACTGAGCCTGTGAGTGTCTGTGTGTTACTCCGGAAATATATACGGAGATTTAAAAGTACCCCAACACTGAATACAGCTGTACGCTTCTCATACAGTACCCTTTTTCTGCTTTTTTTATTCTGGTCTAATCCATACTGAGCCTGTGTGAGGCGGATTCCTGTCGTGTAGTTATACCTCCATTGGGAATATATATTAGCTTGATAGTATTACTAATTACAATTTTCCCCTGTTATGAATGTGCTAGAGATGGTTTCTGAGCAGAGGCTCCCTCTGGTGGTTACAGACAGTACTGAACCTTTCAGTGAGGAGTGGCAATCTAGAATCACGGACTGGTCTGATATAAGGAAGGTTCCCTCCCATGATGGTTGCCAGTGATCAATTGTTCTTGTCTCAATTGTGTTTCCTGGTTCATTTGGAAGTTTGCTGGAGTCTTGCCTGCATCTCCTGCTTTCAGATAAGATATTCTTAGCTTTTCTTTTTGTGCTTGCTTTTTGCATTGTTTTCTGCACTTTTGTCTCCTGGGGCCTGAGCTCCTCACAGTTTTTCTGCAGCCACTGTTATTTGCTCATTTGCTTTTTCAGCGGCTGCGGCTTGGTTTTTGTTCACACTGAGATCTGATTTAGTGGGTGGCGAGATCGTGTGATCTCAGTATTTTTGTAATCAGAATTTTTGGATTTTTGTAGGGTTTTCTGGGTTGCAGAAAGTAATCTCTCCTGTCCTATCCTATTTAGTCAGCTTGTGGCCCCAGCGTTTGCTGAGTCTATTTTCTGCCTATGTTTGTATTTTCATCTTGTCTAACCGCCATTATATGTTTGGGGGCTTCCTATTTTCTTTGGGGATCTGCTCCGGGGCAGATAGCTTTCATCTTTCTGCCTTTAGGTGTAGTTATCTCTCAGGCTGTGACGAGGCATCTAGGATCAACGTAGGAACGCTCCACGGCTACCTCTAGTTGTGTCGTTAGTTTAGGAATCTGCAACCCATCAGTTACCAACATCTCAGGTGTTCGGCTGCCCTGCTGTTGTTCCTGTCCTCCTCAGCTACCGAAACATAACAGTATCACCAGCCATAACTGAAAATTATATGGTACTCACAGAAGGGAAAAATAGTGTGGAAAGAAAAAAGTTGTCAGAGTTGTCAGACATTTATTATTTTTTTTCTGTCTGTTGCATTTTTTCCCTCTTTTTCTCTGGGTGCTGAGGAGGATTTTTTTTTCTCTCAATGGAGTTTGCACAGTTGTCTGGCCTTGTGGATCAGCTTGCCACTGAGGTTCGGAGTATTGCTACCTATCTTGCTGGGTTGCCGGTTGTGGAACCTAGGATTCCCATGCCAGATTTGTTTTTGGGGGATCGGGCTAAAGTTCTGAATTTCAAAAATAACTGTAAGTTGTTTTTTGCCTTAAAGCCTAAGTCTTCAGGTAACGCAGCACAGCAGGTTCAAATTGTCATCTCTCTCCTGTGTGGCGATCCTCAGGATTGGGCTTTTTCCCTGACACCTGGGGATCCTGTTTTGAATGATATTGATGCATTTTTTCTGGCTCTGGGGTTATTGTACGATGTACCTAATGTCACTGATCAAGTTGAAAAAACCTTGCTGGCATTAAATCAGGGTCTTGAAGACGCTGAGTTGTACTGTCAGAAATTCCGAAAGTGGGCAGTCCTGACCAAATGGAATGATGATGCTTTGGCAGCCCTTTTTCGGAAGGGGCTGTCAGAGAATGTAAAGGATGTTATGGTGGGATTCCTTGCTCCCTCTGGTCTCAATGATTCTATGTCATTGGCTATTCAAATTGACAGACGTTTGCGTGAGCGCAGAGTTATGTGTGAGATAGTGTTGCCTTGTGAGCCAGCTTCTGAGCCCATGCAGTGTGATAGCGTGACTTCTGGGGCTCAGCGTCATGAGTTTCGAAAGCACAATGGGTTATGTTTCTACTGTGGTGATGCCTCTCATGCTATTTCAGTCTGCCCTAAGCGGGGAAGACGTTTTGCACGCTCAGTTGTCTTGGGTAGTGTTCAGACTAAATTTCTGTTGACTGTTACCCTGATTTGCTCCCTGTCCACATTTTCTGCTCAGGCTTTTGTTGATTCAGGAGCAGCTATTAACCTGATGGATTTTGACTTTGCCAAACATTGTGGGTTTCCCATGATACCCCTGCCGGAGTCTATTCCCCTACTGGGCATTGATTCTACCCCTTTGGCGGAGAATAAACTCCAGTTTTCTGCTCAGGTGATAATGAGGGTTGAACCAGATCATCAGGAGAGTTGCAAATTTCTGGTGCTGTATAATCTGCATGACATTATTGTACTAGGTTTCCCTTGGTTACAGTCTCATAATCCTGTTTTGGATTGGAAATCTGTGTCTGTGACCAGTTGGGGCTGCCAATGTGTTAATGCCGACACTCCTGTTTTTTCTGCCTCTCCCAAGTCTCAGGATGTTCCTGACTTTTTGACTGATTTTTCGGATGTATTTAGTGAAAGTAAATCTGCATCTTTGCCCCTCACAGGAGCTACGATTGCGCTATTGAATTAGTGCCTGGTGGTAAATTTCCTAAAGGTCGCCTTTTTAACTTGTCTGTACCTGAACACGATGCTATGCGATCTTATATCAAGGAGTCATTGGAGAAGGGTCATATCAGACCGTCCTCTTCACCCTTGGGTGCCGGTTTTTTCTTTGTGGCCAAAGAGGATGGTTCATTGAGGCCGTGTATTGATTATCGTCTCTTGAATAAGATCACTGTGAAGTATCAATATCCGTTACCCTTGATTTCTGACCTGTTTTCCAGGGTGAAAAGTGCTAGTTGGTTTACCAAGCTTGACCTCAGAGGGGCGTATAACCTTATTCGCATTAAGCACGGGGATGAATGGAAGACGGCGTTTAATACCCAGAGGGGCATTTTGAGTACCTAGTGATGCCCTTTGGGCTCACTAATGCTCCTTCCGTCTTCCAATCCTTCATGAATGATATTTTCAGGGATTTTGTGGATAAATTTCTGATTGTTTATTTGGATGATATCTTGATTTTTTCCAATGACTGGGACTCTCATGTGAAACATGTTCGGACTGTGTTCCAGATTTTGAGAGAGAATGCACTGTATGTGAAGGGATCAAAGTGTCTTTTTGGCGTACAGAAGGTCTCATTTCTGGGATTCATTTTGTCTCCGTCTGTTATTGAAATGGACCCGGTCAAGGTTCAAGCCATCTGTGATTGGGTCCAACCTACTTCATTAAAGGCTCTTCAGAGATTTTTGGGTTTTGCCAATTTTTATCATAAATGTATTGGTAATTTCTCCGATATTGTTAAACCATTGACTGATTTGACCAAAAAGGGTTCTGATGTGGTGAATTGGCCTCCTGAGGCAGTCTGTGCGTTTCAGGAACTTAAGCAGAGATTCACTTCTGCTCCTGTTCTACTGCAGCCTGATGTTTCTCTACCGTTTCAGGTGGAGGTTGATGCCTCTGAAATTGGGGCAGGTGCCGTTTTGTCCCAAAGAGATCCAGAGACCTCTAAGAGTAACCCTTGTGCCTTTTTCTCTCGAAAATTTTCTCCAATTGAACGTAATTATGACGTGGGTAATCGGGAGTTATTGGCCATGAAGTGGGCCTTTGAAGAGTGGAGACACTGGCTGGAAGGAGCCAAACATCAGGTGGTGGTCCTCACGGACCATAAGAATCTGGTTTATCTCGAATCAGCCAAGCGACTTAATCCTAGACAGGCCAGGTGGGCCTTGTTTTCACACGTTTTAATTTTGTGGTTTCTTTTCTTCCTGGCACTAAGAATGTTAAAGCGGATGCCCTCTCGAGGAGTTTCTTTGCGGACTCTCCTGAGTTATCTGATCCTACTGTTATTTTGAAAGAGGGTGTAGTTCTTTCCGCCATCTCGCCCAATTTGAGACTGGCCTTGGAAGGGTGTCAGGAGGATAAACCTGAGCGCTGCCCTATTGGGAAATTGTTTGTCCCAGACCAGTGGAAGAAGAGTGTGATGTCTGAGATTCATTGTTCCGCGTTGGCTGGTCATCCTGGGATTTTTGGTACCAGAGACTTGGTGAGTCGGTCCTTTTGGTGGCCTACTTTGTCTCGTGACGTCAGGGAATTTGTGCAGTCCTGTGGGACTTGCTCTCGCTCCAAGCCTTGCTCTCGCGGTTTGTTAATGCCATTACCTGTGCCCAATAGGCCTTGGACCCATATCTCTATGGATTTTATTTCCGACCTCCCTGTTTCTCAGAGATTGACCGTTATCTGGGTAATCTGTGATAGGTTTTCCAAGATGATACATCTTGTGCCATTACCTAAGTTACCTTCCTCCTCCGAATTGGTGCCTTTGTTCCTTCAGCACGTGGTTCGGTTACATGGCATTCCGGAGAACATTGTGTCTGACAGAGGAGTCCAGTTTGTTTCCAGATTTTGGAGGACATTTTGTTCTAAACTTGGTGTTCAATTATCTTTCTCCTCTGCTTTTCATCCTCAGACCAATGGACAAACCGAGAGAACAAACCAGACCTTGGAGACTTATTTGAGATGTTTTGTGTCTGCTGATCAAGATGACTGGGTCTCTTTTTTGCCTTTGGCTGAGTTTTCTCTTAATAATAGGGCTAGCTCTGCCACCTTGATGTCTCCATTTTTCTGCAATTTTGGGTTTCACCCTCGATTTATTCGGGACAGGCAAAGGCTTCTGTCTGTCCGGGTGTTGACTCTGTTGTGGAGCGAATGCAGCAGATTTGGGACCAGGTAGTGGAGAGGTTGTCTCTCTCTCAGGAGAAGGCTCAACGGTTTGCCAACCTGCATAGGACTGATGGTCCTCGGTTTAAAGTGGGGGACTTGGTTTGGTTGTCCTCAAGAAATATCCCTATGAGGGTTGCATCTCCAAAGTTTAAGCCCAGGTTCATTGGTCCTTATAAGATCATGGAGATTCTTAATCCTGTTTCCTTCCGTTTGCTTCTTCCAGGGACATTTAAAATCCATAACGTGTTCCACAAGTCCTTATTGAAGAGGTTTGTCGAGCCAGTGGTTCCTATGGCTGCGCCTCCTGACCCTGTTTTGGTTGAGTGCAATCTGGAGTATGTGGTTGAGAAAATATTGGATTCTCGTTTTTCTAGACAGAAACTCCAGTATTTGGTTAAGTGGAGAGGTTATGGTCAGGAGGACAATTCTTGGGTGTTTGCTTCGGACATCCATGCTAGGAGACTGATCCGTGCCTATCACCGAGCTCATCCTGATCGGCCTGGTTGCACAAGTGAGGGTTCGGTGACCCCTCCTCAAGGGGGGGTACTCTTATGAATGTACTAGAGATGGTTTCTGAGCAGAGGCTCCCTCTGGTGGTTACAGACAGTACTGAACCTTTCAGCGAGGAGTGGCAATCTGGAATCATGGACTGGTCTGATATAAGGGAGGTTCCCTCCCATGATGGTTGCCGGTGATCAATTGTTCTTGTCTCAATTGTGGTTCCTGGTTCATTTGGAAGTTTGCTGGAGTCTTGCCTGCATCTCCTGCTTTCAGATAAGTATATTCTTTGCTTTTCTTTTTGTGCTTGCTTTTTGCATTGTTTTCTGCACTTTTGTGGAGGTCTACCAGGTCCCCTCCTGGGGCCTGAGCTCCTCACAGTTTTTCTGCAGCCACTGTTATTTGCTCATTTGCTTTTTCCTGTTTTTTCAGCGGCTGCGGCTTGGTTTTTGTTCACACTGAGATCTGATTTAGTGGGTGGCGAGATCGTGTGATCTCAGTATTTTTGTAATCAGAATTGTTGGATTTTTGTAGGGTTTTCTGGGTTGCAGAAAGTAATCTCACCTGTCCTATCCTATTTTAGTCAGCTTGTGCCCCCAGCGTTTGCTCAGTCTATTTTCTGCCTATGTTTGTATTTTCATCTTGTCTAACCGCCATTATATGTTTGGGGGCTTCCTATTTTCTTTGGGGATCTGCTCCGGGGCAGATAGCTTTAATCTTTCTGCCTTTAAGTGTAGTTATCTCTCAGGCTGTGACGAGGCGTCTAGGATCAACGTAGGAACGCTCCACGGCTATCTCTAGTTGTGTCGTTAGTTTAGGAATCTGCAACCCATTAGTTACCAACATCTCAGGTGTTTGGCTGCCCTGCTGTTGTTCCTGTCCTCCTCAGCTACCGAAACATAACATTCCCCTATACTATATACACCTGGTATCTTCTGATACAGTACCCTTTTTCTGCTTTTTGTATTCTGGTCTAATCCATACTGAGCCTGAGAGCGTCTGTCTGAGACTCAGGAAATATATACGGAGATTTACCATTTACCCCTATGCTATAAACATCTGGTATCTTCAGATACAGTGTCCTTTTTCTGCTTTTTATATTCTGGTCTAATCCATACTGAGTGAGCGTCTGTGTGTTACTTCGGAAATATATACGGAGATTTACAATATACCATTATACTATATAACCTGGTATCTTCTGATACAGTATCCTTTTTCTGCTTTTTATATTCCTGTCTAATCCATACTGAGCATGAGAGCGTCTGTGTGTGACTCCTGAAATATATACGGAGATTTACAATTTTTTCCCTATACTATATACACCTGGTATCTTGTGATGCAGTACCCTTTTTCTGCTTTTTATATTCTGGTCTAATCCATACTGAGCCTGAGAGCGTTTGTCTGTGACTCCAGAAATATATACCGAGATTTACCATTTACCCTTATACTATATACACCTGGTATCTTCAGATAGTGCCCTTTATCTGCTTTTTATATTCTGGTCTAATCCATAGTGTGCGAGCGACTGTGTCTTACTTCAAAAATATATACGGAGATTTAAAATTACCCCAACACTGTATACAGCTGTATGCTTCTCATACAGTACCCTTGTTCTGCTTTTTATATTCTGGTCTAATCCATACTGAGCCTGTGAGCATCTGTGTGTTACTTTCGAAATATATATAGAGATTTAAAATTACCCCAACACTGTATCCAGCTGTATGCTTCTCATACAGTACCCTTTTTCTACTTTATATATTCTCGTCTAATTCATACTGAGCCTGTGAGCGTCTGTGTGTTACTCCGGAATTGTATACGGAGATTCAAAATTACCCCAACACTGTATACAGCTGTACGCTTTTGATACAGTACCCTTTTTCTGCTTTTTATATTCTAGTCTAATCCATACTGAGCCTGTGAGCGTCTGTGTGTTACTCCGGAAATATATACGGAGATTTAAAATCACCCCAACACTGTATACAGCTGTACGCTTCTCATAGAGTACCCTTTTTCTGCTTTTTATATTCTGGTCTAATCCATACTGAGCCTGTGAGCGTCTGTGTGTTACTCTCAAAATATATACGGAGATTTAAAATTACCCCAACACTGTATCCAGCTGTATGCTTCTGATACAGTACAGTTTTTCTGCTTTTTATATTGTGGTCTAATCCATACTGAGCCTGTGAGCGTCTGTGTGTTACTCTCGAAATATATACGGAGACTTAAAATTACCCCAACACTTTATACAGTTGTATGCTTCTCATACAGTAGCCTTTTTCTGCTTTTTATATTCTGGTCTAATCCATACTGAGCCTGTGAGAGTCTCTGTGTTACTCCGGAAATATATACGGAGATTCAAAATTACCCCAACACTGTATACAGCTGTATGATTCTCATACAGTACCCTTTTTCTGCTTTTTATGTAAGAAATGAAGTATTTGTCATTTTACTATACCTATATTTCTGTGCCGTATCAGAGCATCATGAATTGTGGTATGTGTTAAAGGGGCCCACTGACACTCTTTCGCCCGGGGCACACGAAAATCTAGAGCCAGCCCTGCCCCCCCACAACTTTAGCCAAATAACCCCCAGTTTTCAATGCATAACTATTATTATAAAGTAAATTAAGGTTGACAAGCTAAAGTAATAAGAATTGATGTCTTTGGCATTGAAATGGGCACTGTAGGTGTGTTTACTGTCCTCCACTCCCTGACAACTTTGCTTCCCCATTGACTTGCATTGGGTTTCGTGTTTCAGTCGGACCTCCGACTTTTCCCGATAGTTGGCCGATTTCGTTAAACTTGACTTTCGAGAAAGTCGGGTTTCACAAAACCCGACTCGACCCTCCCGGAGGCAAAGTTGCTCATATCTAGTAGGCAAGTAGATTTGCATAGGTACAAGGATTTTATATAAAGTCAGAATGAAGTTTATTGTCCTTCATATACTTTACGACTCCAAAATGAAAACACGGGTATTACATACTTGGTAATGTGTTTTTTCATGAGACATGACGGCACCACGAGAGAGGGGATCCGCCCTTCAAGGACAGGAAACCTTTAAGATAAAAGGGGCGGCTCCTCTCTCCGCATCAGTTGTTTTACAGAGCACGAGGGAACTCCGCAGGTTAGTTTACATATAAATAATACATATTATTCTAATCACCAACACCCAAGGGAGTGTATAATACTAATAATGTACCCAACTAATGACGTGATCAAGGGCGGGAATATAAGGGTGCCGTCATGTCTCATGAAAAAACACATTACCAGGTATGTAATACCCTGTTTTTCCATCATACATGACGGCACCACGAGAGAGTTACAGAGATTTGTATTCTCTTTATGGAGGGATCACTGCTTGTAACACTCTTCTCCCAAATGTGAGATCAGAGGTAGCAGATAAGTCTAGTCTGTAATGTTTGAAAAAGGTTGACGGAGAGGACCAAGTGGCCGCCTTACAAATCTGGTCGATTGTGGCGTCTGCTCTCTCCGCCCAAGACGTCACCATGGCTCTTGTAGAGTGGGCTTTTAGACCCTCAGGAACAGCCCTGCCTGCACTACTGTACGCTAGAATAATGGCCTCTCTCAACCATATAGCTATCGTCTGTTTTGAGGCTTTTAGGCCCTGCCTTGCCCCAGGTATGAGACAAATAAAACCCTCTGTTTTCTCCAGTGTTTTTTCAACTCTAGATACTGCAGGATACATCTCCTAACGTCTAGGCAGTGTAGTTTTTCTTCCTTTTTGTTGTTAGGGTTAGGACAAAAGGATGGTAACACTATTTCCTGAGCCCTATGAAATTTTGACACTACCTTCGGAAGATATGCTGGGTCTATCTTCAACACCACCCTATCATCCATGACCTGAGTGTAGGGAGGGTCTGCCGATAGCGCGTGTAAATCTCCCACTCTACGGGCCAATGTGAGCGCCACTAACAACACTGTTTTCAATGTCAATACCTTATCTGATGTTGCGTTTAAAGGCTCAAAAGGGCTTTCCGTCAAGGCTGACAAAACTAAATTTAGGTCCCATGGTGGAGGAGCAGGGGATGGGACAGAATCAGCTCTATAACAGGCCCGGATAAATCTAGCCACCCATCTATTGTTTGCCAGGTCACAATTGAATAAAGCTGCAAGGGCTGAGACATGCACTTTGAGGGTACTGACAGCTAACCCCAGCTCTAAACCCTTCTGCAGAAACTCCAGTATCGCCACTATCGAGACCTCCCCTTCCCGTATTGGCCCTGAGACAGACAAGAATTTTTTCCATATTCTGCCGTAAATTCTCGTAGTCACTGGTTTTCTACTACTGAGTAAGGTGGATATTAGCCCAGCTGAAAACCCCTTTTTTTCTAACAGTGACCTTTCAAATTCCAGGCTGTCAAATGCAGCCCGGATCTCTGAGGGTGACTGAATGGACCCTGTGTCAGAAGGTCCTGGTCTTCCGGGAGTACCCATGGGTCTGTTATGGACATCACTCTCAGCCAGTAGAACCATGGCCTCTTTGGCCAGAAGGGGGCTATTACGATCACCCTTGCCTTGTCTTCCCTGATCTTCCTCAGAACTGCTGGAATCAGGCATATCTGAGGAAAGGCGTACAGGAGTCCTGCTGTCCAGTCTATCCTGAAGCCGTCCCCTGCCAGAGGTCTGTCTGCTGGACTCAGGGAACAGAATTTCTGCACTTTTTTGTTGGTTTTTGTGGCAAAAAGATCTATGCTGGGTTTTCCCCACATACGCACTATCCGTTGAAAAACGAACTCTTTTAGTGACCACTCTCCTTGCCTCAAGTGGTTCCTGCTTAGAAAATCCGCCTTCTGGTTGTCTACACCTCGGATATGCAGGGCCGATAATGAGCGGAAATGATGTTCTGCCAGAGTCATAATCCTCTGTGTTATCGTCATTAGTGATCGAGAACGGGTACCCCCCTGGTGGTTTACATATGCGACCGCAGTCCGGTTGTCCGATAGGACTCTCACGTGATGCCCGGTTAGCTGAGGTAGAAGTCTCTTTAGCGCTCTTACGACTGCTAAGAGCTCCCAGTCGTTTGAGGATAGATTTCTTTCCTCCTGGGCCCAGGGACTCTGGAGCAATAGTGTGTCTAGGTGGGCTCCCCACCCCCAAGGGCTGGCATCCGTCGTGACCACCTTGGAAGCTGTGAATGTCCATGGGACTCCTCTTGGAGATGAGTCTATCTGTAACCACCAACTGAGTGACTGGAGTACAGAGACCGATAGGGTGATCTTCCGATCTAGTTGTCCCTGATGATCCAGGTCTCCCTGTAGCACACACCACTGTAGTTCCCTTGCATGGAACTGGTCCCATTTTACCGCCGGTATACATGCGGTCAGAGACCCTAAACTGACATAGCCCTTCTTAGCGTGACTTCTGGCTTTTTTATTGTCGTCCTGATCATTTGTTTTATTTTTTCCTCTTTTTCTTCTGGGAGGCGACATTCCTGTGCCACCGAGTCTTTTGTTATCCCCAAGAAGTTCTGGGATGTTGCTGGTTCCAGCTTGGATTTTTTGAGGTTGAGCTGCCATCCCAGTATCTGTAGTGTCTCCATTACTACTCTGACTTGTTCCTGACAGCGAGAAAAACTTTTCCCCACTATCAAGAAGTCGTCCAGATAGGGTATTATTAGAGTGCCTTTTTCCCTGAGATGAGCTGTTACCTCTGCCATCAGTTTCGTAAAGACACGTGGGGCATTCGCTATCCCGAAGGGCAGAGCCCTGTACTGCAGGTGACGTAACTGTGACCTCACTTGGACCTCCACCCTGAGGTATTTGCGATCTTGCCATCGAATTGGGACGTGGTAGTAAGCGTCCTTGAGGTCCAGGACCGCCATGTAACATTGAGGAAAAAGGAGTCTCACTGCCGTCTTTATTGTCTCCATCTTGAAGGATGGGATTACCAGATAGTTGTTGAGGCCTTTTAGATTTATAATTGTCCTCCAAGAATCGTCCGGTTTCTTCACCAGGAATAGCGGGGATTAAAAACCTTCGTTCTTTTCCTCCACTGGAACCTCTTCCAGAACCCGCTTGTGTAGGAGCGATATTATCTCCCCTTCCAGACTCTTCTGCTTTTCCTGTGAGGACTGTACTGGAGTCTGCATATGCCTTCTTGGAGACCAATGGTGGAATCTCAAGTTCAGGCCTGATCCCACAATCTGCAGGATCCAAGCGCTGGATGAGATCCTCTCCCAGGCTGGGAGGAAGTGAGAGAGCCTTCCTCCCACCTGAGAAGGACCTCACTGGGAGGATTTCTTAGTGTCTTTGGAGGTCCTACCAAAGTAGAAGCCTCTCCCTCCTCTGTTGGATCACTTGTCCGCGTTATTTCTGTCGCGCTCCCTGAACTGCTGCTTTCTGAACTTCCGGCCCTTTTGAAATGAACGTCGAAAGGACTGAAATGGCTGCCTTGGAAAGTTCTTTTTCTATCTCCGGCCTTCTCCAGTACTTCGTCTAATGCTGGTCCGAACAGGAAATTGCCTTTGCATGGCAGCGCGCAAAGCTTCATTTTTGCTTGCGTGTTCCCTGGCCAGCATTTAAGCCATACTGCACGGCGTCCTACATTGGCTAGTGCCGCTGTTTTTGCCGCTAACCTTGCTGAGTCTGCTGAAGCCTCAGCTAGAAATGCTGACGCAGCTCTTAAGGTTGGTATTGCCTCTAGGATAGTTTCCCTGGGATTCCTTGTTCTAGTTGGTCCTCTAGGTTGTCTATCCACATTTTGAGAGACCTAGCCATGCAAGTGGCCGCTATGGCTGGTCTCAGTGCCCCCGCTGAGACCTCCCAAGCTGTTTTCAGACAACTGTCCGCCTTTCTATCCAGGGGTTCTTTTAAAGAACCTAGATCCTCAAAGGGTAGAGAGGACTTCCTGGCAACTTTTGATACTGCCACATCAATCTTTGGGGGTCTATCCCAGGAGGAGGATGCCTCCTCTTCAAAGGGGTATTTTCTCCTTAGGGAATTAACTACGTGGGACTTCTTTTCCGGCTTTTCCCACTCCTTTTTAATGAGCTCCTGTAACTGCTCGTTTACCGGAAAAGATTTCCGCTTTCTCCTTTGTAACCCTCCAAACATCATTTCCTGGGTTGTTTTCTTTGCTTTTTCGTCTATCAAGCCCATGGTGGAACGGACTGATTTTATGAGCTTATCTGTAGCTTCCACAGGAAACGTGTCCTCTTCCTCCAAGCTACTTTCCGAATACTGGGACCTATCGGAGTCCTCCTCTGTTCCTGAGGAGTTCTCTTGGGACACTACTGAGGGACTGGACCTGTCTCTAGATCTGGCGTCACTGTCCGCTATCTACAATGCCATTACCAACTTGCCAACTTCTGCCTGAATTAATGACTTCAGGCTCTCTGAAAAGGATGGCGTTTCCTCCGCTAGTGTCCTATTGATACAATCCTGACACATCTTTTTGTTCCAGCGATATTGTTCAGTGTGGCATACCCTTAAGGGGCTTTTGCACAAGGGACACTCCTTATTCTTAGCTTTATCCTTTCTCTTCTTATGTACCCCCCTATACTCCACCCCACCAATGTGTGTGAGAGAGGAGGTTTGGAGACAAGAGAGAGAGAGAGAGAAAGAGAACAGACATTAGAGTGCTGGACTTTCTCGAAGCTCACTCACCACTCGGACGTGTCAAAGGACGGTACCGGCTCTGGAGGCTGACTGGTCTTTTCGGAGTCTCCCATTGATACTACGGACCCCTCCTTGCGACACCATGTCCGCACGTTACCCGAGCGGTTGCTGCGGCGCGTCTGGCTCTTTTCATTTGAGCGAGACCGCCGCTTCTCCTGCACCTCCTGGTGCGGCTGCAAATGTTCTGGTGAAAGGCTCTCCATCATCTTTACTAGCCTGATGAGAGTAGTCACGTCTGACCTGCACTGGCTTAGTGACACATAATAGTGTTTCAGCCAGGCTTTAATAGCAGACTTCCCCCTATTTTTTTTTTTTCAATTAAATTAATTTATTCACCTGGTTGATCCTGCATCTGCTGGCCGCTAGCGCCCCGACGCATGCGCGCTGCACTCTGTGAGCCTCAGGTGCATGAGCATCTTCTCCCAGTCTCTGTGCGCCTGTCGGCATCGCGCGCACGCACGCGCCCCCTGACTAACCGTTTCGTCCTGCAGCGAATCGCACCTCTCAAGAGATGGCACCACTCTGAATGTGACTGGAGCACTCGGGGACTTTCCCTGTTCACGCGCCGTGCCATGGTTCCCCTGTGTGCGCACCCACCGCTTACTTCCGGTGCGTGCACTCGTCAATTCCGGTGTGCCGTGCCCATGTATTCTGGGCGCCCTGACGCGCGCACCCATCGCCTTAGGGTGCGCGCTTGCCTCAGTTCGTCATGCTGACCCGGCGTTCCAGCGCCATGTCCCGCGTGCACCCCTATGTGGGGAGGGAAACCCTCTCTGCGCACTCTGCTGACACCGCCGAGACCGCCAGGCTGTCATCATACCTGCGGTCCTCAGGAATGATGAACTCGTCCTTCAGGTATTTTTCGTCAGACTGCCACATACTCAACAGGGAGGGTGCACAATATGTCCTCCAAGGAGCTTTCTTTCCGCCCGGGCACTGATGTGCCTCACGGGCTGCATGGCCACTTTGCATCAACAATGAGGGCACGAAAATCATTGCCTCCGAGGATCTCAATAGTGCGTGGGAATAGGTATCAGGGAGGGTGCAACTTTATGGCCTCCTCTTCACCCGGGCATTGCCTCACGGGCTGTGGCCATGCCTCGCTCAGGGGCAGCATGGTAACATGACCCCCGAGGCGACTACCGGTACCTGGCAACGGATGTAGCAGACTCATGCCTGCCAGTATTCATCCGTCCCAGGCCCGGGCATCCTCTTCATCCATCATGAGGTCTTCCATCTTGAGGGTTCCCCATCAAGGACAGGAAACCAACTGATGTGGAGAGAAGAGCCGCCCCTTTTATCTTGAAGGTTTCCTGTCCTTGAAGGGCGGATCCCCTCTCTCGTGGTGCCGTCATGTATGATGGAAAAACATAGCCTTTTCCTCAGCACAAATTAATACAAAGAACAGTCCTTTCTTCAGCACAAATAAATAACAAAGTATTCCTTTGTCTTGTGTAGGAGTCTGTACTCACTTGGCTGTGTTGAGGTAGGCACAGGAAGCAGTGTTGTTGAAATGTCCAAGCAAGTTTATTAAAACTGCATAAACCGCTCTGGATAGCCAAAACAAATAAAAAGCCTTTTCCAGCACAATGTGAAAAACAAACAGAAAAATAAACAGTCCACATAATACCCGCTCAGGTCAGTGCTGTAAGATGGCCGTCAGACAAGTCCTTGAGGGGAGATAAGTGTCATCACGGCTATTAGCTGTTGTGAGCTCAGAAGTATGCTCCAGCAAGTATTGTCTTGAGAGAGTTATTTCACCATTCCAGGGCCATGTTTTACGAGCAGTCATAAGAGATGGGTGGGAATAACCGCTCACATAGCCCAACCCCAGGGGCGTGGTTTGGCTAATAAAATGGAGGCCAAATGCCTCATTCAGTGTCTGTGGCTGGAGTTGTGAAGACCTTCAGTGTGTGTGTGCTAAAGACACTGACCTGAGCGCGGAACCTCAATATTATATGGACTATTTATTTTTTTGTTTGTTTTTGTGTTATGCCGGAAAAGGCTGTTCTTTTGTTTTGGCTATCCAGAGCGGTTTATGCAGTTTTAACCCCTTAACGACCGCTGAAATGCCTTTTACTGGCGTTAGTTAAGCGTACTTAAACCACAGTGCCGTTAATTAACGGCGCTGTGGAGAAAGTATATAGTGCCCCAGAGTCATATTTTCTCTGGGGTCTCAGCTACTGAGGGTAGCCGAGACCCAGAGAACATGATTCGGGTCGGTTTTTACTGACCTGCTTTTGCGATCGCCATTATTAACCTTATAATGGCAACCGCAAAAAAAAGCCACGATTCTCCATTTAATTTCTCTCTCCTCTGATGTGATCGCAGGACAAATTGTACACCAATTTTGGAGTTCTAATTTCTCCTGCTACCATTGGGAAAATAAAAAATAGCTGGCTAAAATAATATTTTTTGAGGAAAAAAAGATTTTTTATTTTCACGGCTCTGCGTTTATAAATTTCTGTGAAACACTTGGGGGGGTTCAAAGTGCTCACCACACATCTAGGTAAGCTCCTTGGGGGGCCTAGTTTCCAAAATTGTGCCACTTGTGGGGGGTTTCTACTGTTTAGGCACTCAGGGGTTCTCCAAGCGCTACATGACGCCCGCAGAACATTCCATCAAAGTCTGCTTTCCAAAATGGTGCTCTTTCCCTTCCAAGCTCTCCCATGCACCCAAACAGTGGTTCCACCCCATATATGGGGTATCAGCATACTCAGGAAAATTGCACAACAACTTTTGAGGTCCAATTTCTCCTGTTACCCTTGGGAAAATAAAAAGATAGCAAGCTAAAAAAAATCATTTTTGAGGAAAAAAATGATTTTTTTATTTTCATGGCTCTACGTTATAAATTTCTGTGAAGCACTTGGAGGTTCAAAGTGCTCACCACACATCTAAATAAGTTCCTTAAGGGGTCTAGTTTCCAAAATGGGGTCACTTGTTGGGAGTTTCCACTGTTTAGGCAAATCAGGGGCTCTCCAAACGCACATGGCGTCCAGCCAATTCTGTGCTGAAAAAGTCAAACAGTGCTCCTTCACTTGTGACCTCTGCCGTGCACCCAAAAAGTGGTTTACTCCCACATATGGGGTATCGACGTATTCAGGAGAAATTGCAAAATAAATTTTGTGGTTCATTTTTTCTTTTAACACTTGTGAAAATAAAAAAAATTGGTTCTGAAGTAAATTTTTTGCAAAAAAAGTTAAATGTTAATTTTTTCCTTCCACATTGCTTCAGTTCCGTGAAGCACGTAAAGGGTTAATAAACTTCTTGAATGTGGTTTTGAGCACTTTGAGGGGTGCAGTTTTTAGAATGTTGTCACTTTTGGGTATTTTCTATCATATAGACCTCTCAAAGTGACTTCAAATGTGATGTGGTCCCTAAAAAAAAATGGTGTTGTAAAAATGAGAAATCGCTAGTCAACTTTTAACCCTTATAACTTGGTAACAAAAAAAATGTTGTTCCCAAAATTGTGCTGATGTAAAGTAGATATGTGGGAAATGTTATTTATTAAGACATTTGTGTGACATATCCCTCTGATTTAAGGGCATAAAAATTTAAAATTTGAAAATTGCTAAATTTTCAAAATTTTTGACATATTTCCATTTTCTTCATAAATAAACTCAAGTCATAAATTTTTTTTTACCACTAATGTGAAGTACAATATGTCATGAAAAAAACATTCTCAGAATCAGCTAGATTCGTTAAAACGTTCCAGAGTTATAACCTCATAAAATGACAGTGGTCAGAATTGTAAAAATTGGCCTGGTCATTAAGCTGCAAATTGGCTCAAACACTAAGGGGTTAATAAACTTGCTTGGACATTTCAACAACACTTCTTAGGCCGGCGTCACACACAACCAAAAAAAATCGGTCCGTTTTAGACGGTCGACAATCGGAACAAAATCAAAACATCACACATCCTTCTGGCATCCGATTTTCCTTCAAAGATGCGATTTAATCGCATGTGTGTGTACCTTGTAACATCCGATTTTCATCCCACCACCATTTTTTTGTCGCAACAAACCAAAAAGGTCAAATAACGGTTTTCAGGCCTGATACTAATTTAAATCATCAGGCACAGCTATATTTAAGTGATCTGCTACAGGTGTGAGGCTCCCACCTTTGCACTGTTGTCATTTTGGTCCTTCTGCTTTGTGCTTGATACCTGCTTAATCCAAACATGAGCGACACACTCAGATTTTCTACAACTGAGTGTGTGCTGTTCCATTGGGTTATATCCAGACGTTTTGGGGAGCCATATCCTGTAATATCAGATCACAGAAGACACAGAAGGATGTGGGTACATCCACTTTTGACAAGAAGGCAAACTAAAGGACATTTTCAACGCCTATATTTGTCACTGCGTAGTCACGGGGATAAGTTTTTCCTATATTGCCGAATGACAATAGCTACGTTTGATAAGCTGCTTGACATTGTGCGCCCTGGGATCACATTTCAGGACACCAGGATGAGAAAATCTATTTCTGCAGAGGAACGGCTTCTTCTAACAATAAGGTATGTGTATTAACGATATGTTGATGATGTTTTTAGCCCCATACTCACTTTGCAAGTGTAGGAGCAGACTTCTTGTAATCTTCTAATGTGTGTATTTTATTTCTCAATCTTAGGTATCTAAATTATTGCCTATGGTGTATTTTACAGAAGCCATGGCTTGTAATCGAATTTCCACCATGTGTGCTGTAACAAACTCAAGCATTCTAAGTGTTTTTTTTTTTTTTTTACATTTCTAAACTGATTTGTCGATGTTCTATGTTTGTTACAGGTTCCTTTCTACTGGCATGTCCTACGCTGCTCTGCACTTAGAGTTCCTAATAGGCAGATCAACAATTTCTGGCATTGTTCGGTTCAACTTGTGTGGAAATTTGGAACAGAATACATGAAGAAGTCATGCCTGAACCCAAAATGAGTGACTGGTTGAGGATAGCACAGGGTTTTGAGGAAAAATGCCAATTTCCACACTGTATAGGAGCCCTGGACGGCAAGCATATACGTGTTCGCAAACCTCCTAACTCAGGCTCCCAATTCTTCAATTATAAACAATATTTTTCTGTTGTTTTGTTGGCCTTGGTCGACACAAACTACATGTTTATAATTGTAGACATTGGTGCCTATGGAAGGACTGGAGACTCTAGAGTCTTCAATACTTCCATAATGGGTAGGCGGATACGCAGTAACCAACTGGACCTACCTCCAGCAAGTCAACTTACTGACTCCATTCCAGAACATGTGCCTTATGTTATAGTTGCGGATGAGGCCTTTCAATTAACCCGTAA
This sequence comes from Oophaga sylvatica, assembly GCA_033576555.1. Lineage (NCBI taxonomy): Eukaryota > Metazoa > Chordata > Amphibia > Anura > Dendrobatidae > Oophaga > Oophaga sylvatica. The sequence goes on from JARQOD010000004.1 coordinate 123,156,770, forward strand.
TGTAATGAGGCCATATCCCCGTCGCTATCTCAACCATCGGCGCAGAATATTTAATTGTCGGCTGTCACGTGCTCGTCGTCTGGTTGAGTGCACATTTGGAATTCTTTGTGCTAAATGGCGGGTACTTCAATCTGCAATTCAACTAAGTGAAGCCAATGTTAATGTGGTCCTCAAAACATGTGTGGTCCTACATAATTTTTGTAGAATACATGAATGCTCCTCTCAAGATGTGGGTGAATTAGCCTCTGTGAATGTGTCTTTGCCTATGTCACCACCCATCCATCCCCGTCGTCCACCTTCAGGCATAAAAGTACGTGATGTGTTGACTCAATATTTTGTTTCCCCTGAGGGTGCTACTGCCTGGCAAGAGGAGGCATTAGTAGAACATGTAGTGCAGCTATGTTTCTCTGTCCTAAACCTATTTGTTATCAATTTATGTTATATGTTGTGATGTTTTTTTGGTCATGCTGTGTGTAAGTTAAGCAGGGCATCACCTTTTGAAATAAACACATACAATCAATGGCAGTTAAATTATTTTTTATCTCTGGTGTTTGGATTAGTGGCTTTATACTTTATATTAATGGACTAATATGTCCTTAGTTTTTTCTAATTTCTTTGAACATAAAATAACATCAACAAAAACAATAAACATTTTCTAACTTGATATAAAAAACAAAACAAAAATATAACAAAAACATAACACCTATAAGTGCTGGTAGGTGTGTGGTGGTGAAGGTGGAAGTCCAGCTTGGGAGGGCTGGCTAGACTGTTCTCCAGCCACTGTGTCAGCATGAGTGGTGGCTGACTGAGCAGTTTGCTGCATGGTTCTTGCTTGCTCTGGAGGTGGGTTTGGGTAAGGGAAGTTTGGGAACTGTTGTGGGTAGTCATAATATGAGTGGGCACTTACATTATAGCCCCCAAAATGCCCATGTCGACCATACCCATGTTGTGGCCAGCTTTGAACATTGGGTAGGTCGAGTGGGCATATTGTGACTGGCCACTATGTGCCATGGGTTGGAGCTGGTTAGCTCCGTATAAAGAATCAGCAGTAGGATGAAGAGGAGGAGTTGGGTTCTGTTGGACACAAGGAGGGGGTGGAGGAGGAGGATGATGATGAGGAGGTGGATCAGTGGCTGCTGCAGATTGTGCTGTATGTTGAGGCACCACTCTACATACATTTTCTTGACCAGCCACCCATGTATGTAGATAATTGACAAGGTTTGTTGGATCATTAGGTGGTCTTCCAGCATGCAACACAATATGCAGAGCATTTCTGATAAGCAGTCTGAGCTGGCTTGGAATTGCCTGGAGGTAAGGGGCCAGACTGCGGCAATAGGCCTCCTCACCATCATCATTAGCTACACTGGACAAATAGTCCAGCACTCATCTGTCCACCTGCCTCCTTGTGACTGAACCAACTCCTTCTCTTCTACTCCTGGGTCGGCGTACAACATCAGCTGTTGGCGAACCCACATCCAGGGGCCTACCAGGGCTGCTGCTCAGGGGAGGGTCTTGAGACTGTGAAGCCAATCTGTCAGACTCCACTGCTGGTGGTGGTGGTGGTGGTGGTGATGCTGCTGAAATTGCTGCTGAAGATGGACCAGCCTCCTCAACATCCCCACACAGGATCAATAAGTGGTTCAGAGTCCGAAGCTGGCTCTCTCTCAGTCAGGTTTGATTCGGTGCTATCGAAGAATAAAATTTTATTATTATTGATTCATTGAAAATCATATAAATTTTGTACAGACATTAACTTACGGTCTCAAATCCAGAGCTGGAGCTAGAAAATTCAGGCGATCATAATATAAATATTTACGCTTTCTTGTTGCTGCTGCCCCACTACGCCCCCTCAGCTGTCTCTCTCTCCTGTAGCTGTCTCTACAGCTGCGCCAACGTCTTGTAACATCTGAGACTGAAAAATTAAGTGATAAAATATAATTTAAAGATTATGTGCATTTGGATTTTTTTTAAAAATTTCAAAACCAGCAACATAGTATTTTAGAAAATTGGTCAAGGGGTGTAAAAAAGCAATACAAAGTATATGTAATTAAAATAATTTAATATTAGAAGTGTTCATATGTAGAAAGCTGTATGACATATGTGTCACAATAATGTTTTTTTTTTTCACACACACCAATACAATTCACAAAAGGGACACATATAAAGTCATTCACCTACGCATTTATTGTGTCAGACCAAATTTTAAATATTTAAATTTTCCACCATTGCAGTAGTACATAAATATCACAAATACACAGACGTCACCTGAACATTCATCATACCAGGAGCTTCAGTTGGTCCCTGCCCTGTGTAATTCCCCTATATATATGGGAAGGAACTTTTTTACGTTATAACATATCCCACAGGGGCCTCCTATGTTCCTATTTAGTTATTTTAATTAAGGTTTGAGAAACACCCATTGCAGGGTCGAAACGTTACCTCAAATAGATTTTATTCAATACATTTCGGGGTGACATATAAGGGTACAGGAACATTCTAACACATTGTTGTTGGTACATACAGAATAGACAAACATTATTTTAAGCAGTTTCAAGTCGTTACTTACTAATGCGTTCTTGGTCCTCCCTAGACCTGTCGCCAAAATCAGGGAACATCTGGGAACAGATTCTTCTCCAAGAGGCATCCTTATTGCCCGGTTAGAATAATTTTGATCGCGCTGGTCCCAAAGTTCTGGCCTCTCCTGGACCAGAACAATCAACATTTCCACATTTATGTGAGTGGCCATGGTTGTGGTCTCCGTGGAGGCGGTTTCGTGTTTTGTTTTGATTTTTCAAAGCCTAATTAGCATGTCAGCCCTTCCTCTCATTTATTCTGATGCAATTTCCTGACACCTGGGATAGTGGTCCGATTTTTCATCGCAAGTCACACAGTGTGGTCCGTTTGTAATCCGATTTTTCATCGCTCCCATAGACTTGCATTGGCGATTGTCGACCGACAATCGGTGACAATCGCAGCATGCTGCGATTGCACACGGACGTTTAAAACGGACCACAAAAAATCGGATACTGGGAGCTGCTCCATAGATTAACATAGGTCCGACTGCAATGCGATTTTTCATCGCATTGCAGTCGTCCGATTCTGTCGCCAGTGTGACGCCGGCCTTACTGTGTCTACCTCAACCGCAGCCAAGTGAGTACAGACTCCTACAATTAGTGGAGAAAGCGGGCACAACCAAATGAGTAAGGGCCCTGTCTCAGATAGCGACACACCAGCGATCCCGACAACGATCAGGATCGCTGGTGTGTCGCTACATGATCGCTGCTGAGCTGCCAAACAGAGAACATAATCTAAGACCACACTTTCAAATATACATGGCAAGATTGTAGTCACCACAGTACTACAACAATAGGAGCAAATGCCCCATGGCACTCCATAAAATTTATGAGAACAAAAAGGAAGGATTGGAGAAAAATGCCATAATTATGTATAAATATTTATTTTAGTACAAATTAGCATATATATCAAATTTTTGAACAATACATAATAACCATAAATACACAGCAGAATGAGTGGTTTTGAAACAATATGCGTGATGTTAAACAGATGTAAAATATCTGAGCTACATATGCTGAATAGAGTGAGAGAGGCACATAAGAGAGTACATATAAAATATCAATATTAGATATAACAGTGTGCCAAAAAACATAGATCAAAATTGAGATGTGGTGGAGAGGATATATACATATGAATCCCAGAGCAATAATATATCTGTGCTCAATAGTGTTGAGCGATACTGCTCGATATCTAAAAATATCGTATCGAAATGGTATCGCCGATATCACTAAATATCGGCGATATCCGATTCCGATACCGGAAGTCCCATGTAAGTCTATGGGAACAAAATATCGCAACTAAAAAAAAACCTTTATTTCCTTGTAAACACTAAATATACACACATAGAATACATATTGTGAGACAGTGAAGGAATATGTGGTGAATGAGGTGTATATTTCACCTAAGTACCTTGCTGACTGGTATGAGCGAAATGTGTGGCTTTGTAAACCTGGTGGTAAAGAAAGGTCACTACACCTGCCATTCAGTACACGCTTGCAGCTCAGACCTGAATCCAATCAGGTGTTGATTAGGAAGCCAGAAGTAGGTGTCTGCAAACACAATCTGAGAGCTCATTCAGTCTGGACAAGGGGTCCAGACACAGAAGGTGTCTCCAAGAGTGTGGGAGCTGTCTTTAGCCCGGACACAGGGAGGTGTCCTGGCACAAGGAAGCAGTCTCTAAGAGTGTGAGCTATCTCAGTCTGGGTGCAGGAAGTACCCCGGACACAGGAGTAGTCGCAGTGAGAATCCGTGCGAATAGCGACTGAATAGGAGGTGACCTCTCTCAAGTCTGGACATTGGAGTTGCCTTCGGACATAAAGAGGAGTGTCTGTGAAACTCCATACTGGTAACATGTGATATGTGTTGTTTTGGGCACAGACTGGTAGAGTCTGGGTCCCGGATAGAGAGGGCCATCTATCTAAGTGTAATTTAGTGGCTAGACAAGCCCAGGTTTTCTGTTTATGATTTGTTTTTATCTGTGTGCTGTGGACTTTAATAAAACTGGTTGCGGCCAGTTTTCACCAAACTGCTGTCTGAATGAACTGTTTCCGTGCCATTCTGTCTACCCAGACAGCGATCCTAGAGCTAAACCCCCGGAAAGCTTACAATATATATATATATATATATATATACATGTCATTGTGACATATATATATACATATATGTATAGTTTATACACTTCTACATAGTAAAATATCCTCTGATTCAATTGCCGGGTAAAGCCGGCTTCTGTGAAAAGACAGAAGCACCCGACATGAAATGACACTTGGTGTACATAGGGTTAACCATGTCTTTTCATGTCGTTTGCAATCTGATTTGCACAAACAATTACATCAGTCTATGTGTGCAAAATTTCACACCTGTAGGGGTTAATTAAAGGTGTAAATTCGTTGTAAAAAAAACGGACTTTTTTGCTACGAATTTACACCTTTAATTAACCCCTACAGGTGTGAAATTTTGCACACTAAAGCTACTGCCACACTACACAATCCCGCTAGCGATCTCGTTAGCGTCGCATACTAATGAGATCGCTAGCGGGATTGTTTCTATATCGCTAGTAGCTACCTATTTTAGCGATGTCGTTAGGACGCTATCGCGGTTAGCTATCTCCTTAACGACTTTAGCGGTACAAAAGTACCGCTAAATCGCTAAAAAAGGTGCCACACTAAGCGATTAGATACTTACCAGCGGGGCGCCAGCGACGAAAATAGGGTCCGGAACGATTCCAGCGACGAGCGAGATCACAGCAGGAAGCTCGTCGCTGGCAGCTGCCGCACACAACAACAACGCTAACGGGATCGCTAAATAGTGACGTTTTTTAGCGATCCCGTTAGCGATGTTGTTTAGTGTGGCATACCCTTTACACTCATGTAATTGTTTGTGCAAATCAGATATCAAACTACATGAAAAGACATGGTTAACTCTATGTAAATCAAGTGTCATTTCATGTCGGGTTCTGCATTTTCACAAAAGCCGGCAATTGAATTAGCGGCTATTATACTATGTAGAAGTGTATGAACTATAAATATATATATATATATATATATATATATATATATATATAATATATATATGTGTCACAAACTCAATGACATGTATATATATATATATGAGGTGTAAAATTGCTGAAAAAAAAAGCGTGGGCTCCCGCCCTATTTTCGCAACCAGACAGACAAAGCCAGTGAGTGGGGGCAGATAATAATAGCCCAGAGAGGGACCATTATTTTTGGCCCCCCCCGGCTACTAACATCTGCCCCCAGACACCCCAGAAAGGGCAAATCTCTAATTAGATTTGCCCTTTCTGGCACTTTGCCCGTCTATTCCCATTGCCCTGTAGCGGTGGTGAATGGGTTAATAAGGGGTTAAAATGACCTTGCAATTGAAAGGTCACTTTAAGCCAGGTTAATAATTGAGAGCTGTCAATTAGACAACTATCAATTATTAATCCTATTGTATGAAAGAAAAATCAAACACACACACTTTAATAAAAAAGAAGTTTAATGAAATAATCACACAGTTTTTGACCATATTTTATTTTCCTGCTAAAACCATTTCCTGTAATAAAAATAAAATAATAAAGCAAAATTATTCTTACCAATCCGATGTACAGTCAGGTCCCACGGTGTAATCCTTCAGAAAGGGTTAATGTTTACTGCAGGGACCGCAGCTAATGCTGCAGCCTCACAGTAAACCCCCAAATGAATGAGTTCCTCTCCTGGCTGACAGGAGAGGAAGTGGAAAGCTTAATTGATTGCTTTCCACTTTCACTTCAGGTCAGCCAGGGACACAATCAGTGACGTCAGAGGGAACTGGTTAACAAAAATAGGGGATCCCCTCGAAAAAAATTGGCGTGGGGTCCCCCCTATTTTTGTTAACCAGCCAGATGAAGCAGACCGCTGAGGCCTGGATTTTCAGGCTGTTAAGGAGCCAAGATCCATGGACCTTGCCAGCCTGATAATACCAGGCCACAGCAGTCTGCAGTTTTCACCAAACTGCTGTCTGAATGAACTGTTTCCGTGCCATTCTGTCTACCCAGACAGCGATCCTAGAGCTAAACCCCCCGGAAAGCTTACAATTGGCGGAGAATGCTGGGGCAGCGCAGGGCCTGGTACAGTTAGTGCTGGAGTGTGCATGCAGCACAGTGGCGAGAGACAGCATTAAAGGTGAAGTCTATTGAAATAGCAACAGAAAAAAAAAAAAAGTGTGTCAGCAGAAACGTCTGTTTGGAGCAGTCTTGGAGAGACAGTGGCCCTGATAGGGTCTGCAGAAAGAAAATGTATGCACAGCAAAGCTGAACTTGTTGTGAAAATGACTGTGGAATGTGCAGCAGCAAAAGAAAAGTTTGTGGAGCAGTCTTAAAGAGACAGTAGCCCTAATAGACTTTGCAAAAAAAAAAAAAAAAAAAAGTGGTTGCACAGCAAGGCTGAATTTTCTGTGGAAAAAAAGCTGTGTAGTGTGTATGTCTTGAGTGAAGACTGCCGTTGTTAAGACAGAGAAGTCTGACAGCATGGATGACAGCATGGAGGCGCTGTTTGAACAAATGGCACAAGTTAATGTGCAACATAAGACTGCTGTGATTGAGACAGATGAGTCCGGCAGTATGGAGGAGCTCATTGAGTACCTGGTGCAGGCCCAGTGAAGCATGCAGCAGAGCATGGAGCAGCAGCGCCTGCAGCACCGGCAGCAATTCCTGCAGCAGCAGCAGGAGAATAACCGGGTGTTGGAGCAGATTGCAGCTCTCAGCACCTCGTCCAGAAGTAGTGTTGTGAAGGTACCTGCGTTGTCCGCTGTAAAGAGGGCGGTAAGACGGTCCTTGAAAAAGATGACACCTCGTGATGATGTGGAGGTATATCTCACTAGGTTTGAGAGACTGGCAGAGAAGGAGAATCTGCCCCTATCTGAATGGGCCATGATGGTCACACCCTATCTGATTGGAGTGCCCCAGGTGGCATATGCTGACCTGAGCGAGCAGGACAGCCAAGACTATGGCAAGTTGAAAGCGGAGATTCTTACCCGGCTGAGTGTTACGGTGACAGCCCGTGCCAGGGGAGTTCGTGACTGGAGATACAGTTGGGAGTCTGCAGTCAGCAGGCCTGATTATGGAGTTGAAAAGGTGATAGTGGACCGCTACACCCAAGCACGTCCTCCTGAGGTACAGCCGTCTGAGAGGTCGTCACTTCGGAGTTCCCGGACGCTGAACTCTCGCGGTAAGAGCGTTCCAGCTGTAGGGGACATGTGGGTGGGAGAGTGTGATGGACAGTGTTGGAGCTGGCGTGAAATTGCAGCCAACTGTCCAATAGAGGGGGAGCCTATGTGTTGTGATGATGGCAGATCCCTCTCTCCCTGTGCAGAGCCTGTGTGTGTGTCCACCTCAGCCGAAGAGACTGGACCACAGGGGTCCCCGGTGGGTGTAAGTGACTGCCCAGCACAGGCCCTCTTGGACTCAGAGAGTCCAGTGACTTCCGTATGTGACAGCCTGATTGAAAGGGACTTCATCCCTGATAAGCACCTGAGTATGGTGTGCATCCATGGAGACACCAAAGTCTACCCAGAGACTGCCGTGGACTTGGTCCCCAAACTCGGGGAGGTTTCATGTGAAGTGGGGGTAGTGAAGACCCTGGTGCACCCCGTTATATTGGGTAATGACTTTCCCCGGTCTAAGGATCTCTGGGGGAAGGGTGTTTCTGATGGACAGTGTGATGAAGCTCCTACTGAGGGTGCGCAGTCCCGAGGGGCGGAGCACAGTGCTAGTGGGCCGTTAAACTTATGTGATAATGATGATGACCATGATAATATTGATAATGATAATGATGATCATGATACTGATGATGACCGTGATAAAGATGACATTTCTTTGCAGGTGATGTTGGGAGACGAGGATGGTGGTTCTCGGGAACCGAGTGTCCCTGACCTGCCTGGCTCCTGTGACAATTTTGGGAGTGAGCCAGTGCGAGACCCCACTCTTAAAACGGCACAGGAAAATGTAATTGTTCTGAGTGAGGTTCCCCAAGAGCCTGGCTCTGAGGAGAGGTTTCCTCATGCTGCCATGAACAATAACCTATTGTATAGGGACACTGAAGTCCAGGGAGAGGTCGTGAGTCAGCTCCTAGTACCTGAGCTATATAAAAGTATAGTGCTGGGGTTGTCACAGAGTCACATACTTGAGGGACCAGATGGTGAAGTTAATGTTGTGGATGACATGTTAACTAAGGTTCCAGATCAAGATGTGAATGAAAATGAATTGTATAACCCTGACAGTAAGCAGGATGTGAATGAAAATGAATTGTATAACCCTGACAGTAAGCAGGATATGAATGAAAATGAATTGTATAACCCTGACAGTGAGCAGGATGTGAATGATAATGAAGTGTATAGCCCTGATAGTGAGACAGATGTGGCTGAGAAAACGGGGTCAGATAGTGATAGTGAATTATCTGATGACCATAAAGCAACCAGTGCAAGTGAGGAAGGCATGGTAGCAGAGGAGATTGAGAGTCCTGAGAGGAAGGCTGAGGCTGACCTTGCAGTCGGACGGAGGATGGCATCTGAAGGTGTTGTACAGTTGGCCGGTTCCCTGGCGAAGACTAAGGTGAAAGACAGGACTCTGAAACTGAACACAGCACAAGTGGATGCTGTTGAAAATGAGAAGTTATCAATGTATGGTGTGGATCTGCATCAGGCCAAGGACTCTGAAGGTGACGCTGCAGAGGTGGAGAAAGCCATGGAAGTGGTGGACACCAGGCCAGGTGCCTCACCAGAGGCTGATGTCTCAAGTGAAGCTGTGAGGAACAAGACTGAAGAAACGGCCGAAGTAGTAAAAGACGTCCAACAGCTACAGGAGAAGATGCGTCTCCATGAGGTCTCTACCAAAGACATGAAGACTGATATTGTTGCATTGCGCGAGCAGCTGCAACAGTGTAAACTGGATGTGTTATCTCTTCGCCGGGAACGGGAGCGGTGCCAGCAGTTGCTACAGAGAGTACGAAGTGACAGGGAAAGTGTATACAGTACCTTGCAAGATCAAGAAAAAATGGTTGCACAGGTACCAGAGGAATTAAGTGCTTCTCAGAAAAAATTTCAAACTGTGATGAAGGAGCGTGATGAGAACCATGAGTACCTTCTTGAAAAGGACAATGAAGTAAAAGGAAGGATACAGGGAGTCTCTTCATTGCGAGAGCAAAGGCCGCAATTATACGAGGAGGTGAAAGCAGAAAAGATGATGAGCCTTGACTTGTTAGAAGATGTGGATCTCCTGGAGAAAGAAGTAAGAGCTCTGCGTCTTATGCAAAGTGAGCCTGTACAAGAAGAGGAGCTTAAATTCTGTGAAATAGAATTTACGAACCAACTGATATTTAAAAAAGTAGATGTGCTAAAAAAGGTTCAGGGGGAATTAGAGAAAAGTGAAAAACCCCCTATACCTTCTGGGACAGCTGGGGACACAGGGTCAGTGCACCAAGGACAGGAGGTACGAGAGGTTCTGAGGAAGAATCAGCAGAGGTGTTCTGACGTGCCTGGTCGTATTTCTCGGTTGAGGCACTATAACGAGACTGAGGCTGGCACTAAGGTCAAGCTGAAACCGTGCAGGTCACCTGAGGTCCGCAGAGAGCATAGGCCCGGGAGGGTACAGGGTAGTGCGGATGGCTCAGGTGAAGATATAGATGACAAGACTGAAGATGAAGCTAATGATGACTATGACTGGTCCGGAGTTCACTGTCTCTTTAGGATTATTGACCAGCCCTACGGTCTGGATGACCAGCCCTCCGGTCTGGAGAAGAGGGAGGGGATATGTGAGACAGTGAAGGAATATGTGGTGAATGAGGTGTATATTTCACCTAAGTACCTTGCTGACTGGTATGAGCGAAATGTGTGGCTTTGTAAACCTGGTGGTAAAGAAAGGTCACTACACCTGCCATTCAGTACACGCTTGCAGCTCAGACCTGAATCCAATCAGGTGTTGATTAGGAAGCCAGAAGTAGGTGTCTGCAAACACAATCTGAGAGCTCATTCAGTCTGGACAAGGGGTCCAGACACAGAAGGTGTCTCCAAGAGTGTGGGAGCTGTCTTTAGCCCGGACACAGGGAGGTGTCCTGGCACAAGGAAGCAGTCTCTAAGAGTGTGAGCTATCTCAGTCTGGGTGCAGGAAGTACCCCGGACACAGGAGTAGTCGCAGTGAGAATCCGTGCGAATAGCGACTGAATAGGAGGTGACCTCTCTCAAGTCTGGACATTGGAGTTGCCTTCGGACATAAAGAGGAGTGTCTGTGAAACTCCATACTGGTAACATGTGATATGTGTTGTTTTGGGCACAGACTGGTAGAGTCTGGGTCCCGGATAGAGAGGGCCATCTATCTAAGTGTAATTTAGTGGCTAGACAAGCCCAGGGTTTCTGTTTATGATTTGTTTTTATCTGTGTGCTGTGGACTTTAATAAAACTGGTTGCGGCCAGTTTTCACCAAACTGCTGTCTGAATGAACTGTTTCCGTGCCATTCTGTCTACCCAGACAGCGATCCTAGAGCTAAACCCCCCGGAAAGCTTACAATATATATATATATATATATATACATGTCATTGTGACATATATATATACATATATGTATAGTTTATACACTTCTACATAGTAAAATATCCTCTGATTCAATTGCCGGGTAAAGCCGGCTTCTGTGAAAAGACAGAAGCACCCGACATGAAATGACACTTGGTGTACATAGGGTTAACCATGTCTTTTCATGTCGTTTGCAATCTGATTTGCACAAACAATTACATCAGTCTATGTGTGCAAAATTTCACACCTGTAGGGGTTAATTAAAGGTGTAAATTCGTTGTAAAAAAAACGGACTTTTTTGCTACGAATTTACACCTTTAATTAACCCCTACAGGTGTGAAATTTTGCACACTAAAGCTACTGCCACACTACACAATCCCGCTAGCGATCTCGTTAGCGTCGCATACTAATGAGATCGCTAGCGGGATTGTTTCTATATCGCTAGTAGCTACCTATTTTAGCGATGTCGTTAGGACGCTATCGCGGTTAGCTATCTCCTTAACGACTTTAGCGGTACAAAAGTACCGCTAAATCGCTAAAAAAGGTGCCACACTAAGCGATTAGATACTTACCAGCGGGGCGCCAGCGACGAAAATAGGGTCCGGAACGATTCCAGCGACGAGCGAGATCACAGCAGGAAGCTCGTCGCTGGCAGCTGCCGCACACAACAACAACGCTAACGGGATCGCTAAATAGTGACGTTTTTTAGCGATCCCGTTAGCGATGTTGTTTAGTGTGGCATACCCTTTACACTCATGTAATTGTTTGTGCAAATCAGATATCAAACTACATGAAAAGACATGGTTAACTCTATGTAAATCAAGTGTCATTTCATGTCGGGTTCTGCATTTTCACAAAAGCCGGCAATTGAATTAGCGGCTATTATACTATGTAGAAGTGTATGAACTATAAATATATATATATATATATATATATATATATATGTGTCACAAACTCAATGACATGTATATATATATATATGAGGTGTAAAATTGCTGAAAAAAAAAGCGTGGGCTCCCGCCCTATTTTCGCAACCAGACAGACAAAGCCAGTGAGTGGGGGCAGATAATAATAGCCCAGAGAGGGACCATTATTTTTGGCCCCCCCCCGGCTACTAACATCTGCCCCCAGACACCCCAGAAAGGGCAAATCTCTAATTAGATTTGCCCTTTCTGGCACTTTGCCCGTCTATTCCCATTGCCCTGTAGCGGTGGTGAATGGGTTAATAAGGGGTTAAAATGACCTTGCAATTGAAAGGTCACTTTAAGCCAGGTTAATAATTGAGAGCTGTCAATTAGACAACTATCAATTATTAATCCTATTGTATGAAAGAAAAATCAAACACACACACTTTAATAAAAAAGAAGTTTAATGAAATAATCACACAGTTTTTGACCATATTTTATTTTCCTGCTAAAACCATTTCCTGTAATAAAAATAAAATAATAAAGCAAAATTATTCTTACCAATCCGATGTACAGTCAGGTCCCACGGTGTAATCCTTCAGAAAGGGTTAATGTTTACTGCAGGGACCGCAGCTAATGCTGCAGCCTCACAGTAAACCCCCAAATGAATGAGTTCCTCTCCTGGCTGACAGGAGAGGAAGTGGAAAGCTTAATTGATTGCTTTCCACTTTCACTTCAGGTCAGCCAGGGACACAATCAGTGACGTCAGAGGGAACTGGTTAACAAAAATAGGGGATCCCCTCGAAAAAAATTGGCGTGGGGTCCCCCCTATTTTTGTTAACCAGCCAGATGAAGCAGACCGCTGAGGCCTGGATTTTCAGGCTGTTAAGGAGCCAAGATCCATGGACCTTGCCAGCCTGATAATACCAGGCCACAGCAGTCTGCATATCTTGGCTGATTAACAAAAATAGGGGATCCCCTCGAAAAAAATTGGCGTGGGGTCCCCCCTATTTTTGTTAACCAGCCAGATGAAGCAGACCGCTGAGGCCTGGTTTTTCAGGCTGGTAAGGATCCAATATCCATGGACCTTGCAAGCCTGATAATACCAGGCCACAGCAGTCTGCTTAGCTTGGCTGGTTAACAAAAATAGGGGATCCCCTCGAAAAAAAAAACGGCGTAGGGGTCCCCCTATTTTTGTTAACCAGCCAAGTAAAATGCAGACTGCTGCGGCCTGATATTAAAAGACTGTCAAGGCCCATGGATTTTGGCCCTCAACAGCCTGATAATACCAGGCTACAGCAGCCCCACATTTGGCGCATCAAAAGATGTGCCAATTGTGGCACTTTACCCGGCTCTTCCCACTTGCCCTGTAGCGGTGGCAAGCGGGGTAATAAGGGGTTAATGTCACCGTTGATTGCACGGTGACAATAAGCCCGGTTAATAATGGAGAGGTGTCAATAAGACACCGATCCATTATTAATCCCAAAGTTATTAAATGCATAAAAAAAAGACAGCAAGAAAAAAGTCTTTTAATGAAATAAAAGAGACAACACAGTTTTCATTTTTTTTATTACTCTCTTCCTGCGACGCCATCGATCTCCTGTAAAAAAAGAAAAAAAAAAAAACAACAGTATACCACCTGTCCGACGCAGTCCATAGTAACGACTGTCCCACGACGATCCAGCTCTGCTACATCGCAATGACAGGCAGAGCCTGTCATCGCGACGCAGCACAGCTGATTACCTGCTTCCCCGGCGGTGACGTCATCGGACTGACTGCTTTACGGCCGGAATTACCCAGCAGTCACTGCAGTTATCGCGAGAAACTGCATGTGACTGCCGGGGAGAAGAGGATGGCGGCCATGAAGCAGTCCAGGCCGTGACCGCCGGAGATCTTCTGCCAGGTAAGTGCCGCTGACTCCTGACAGACCCGACCGACGGACACTGACAGTGACAGACCCGACCGATGGACACAGACAGTGACAGTGACAAATCCGATTCCGGTATTCGATATGACGAAAATATCGAAACGAATTATCGAAAGGCCGATAGAGCTAATATCGGCCTGATATCCGATATTGCAGTATCGTATCGCTCAACACTAGTGCTCAATGCTAGTGCATATATAAAACAGGATCCGGACTCCTAAGCTCAAGATTCACAATAGTAATGTCCAGCCACTACATATATTCAAGGTAAGACTCACCCAAATTGCAAATGTAACCCAGAGACGCGCCCCGACGCGCGTTTCGCACTGTCTTCCTCGGGGGGCCTGCAGCTGAGAGACGCTCATCCCTGCCCGCTATATACCCCCGCTGGGATTAGGAGAAGGGCGGCACATGTGGACGGCGCGTCCATAAACATCCGGCGACGTCATCAAGGGCGACGCGCTCCACGGGTGCACCCCTATGACGTGGGTGGAGCGCGAATAGCCCAGAGACGCCGCAGGAGGAAATGGGGGTGGAGTCAAAGTCAAGACATGCGCAAAAACAGTAAAGACAAATAGGGACATCACAACTAAGGGCAAAATCTGCCCATAAAAGAGCTATATATATGAACTGATAACCACACTTGTCAAGAGTGTGATCATTTGCCACTATAATAGAAGTCTTGGGTAAAAACTAATATATAATAATAACCCAAAACAAGATCCAAAAGTTTACAAATAATCGCTACATATTAGATGGAGTTATACATAAAGGCACCACATAATAATATACAAAATAGAGAAATAGTACTACAGTATATATAATATAACATATGAGTATACAATACAGTATAAATAACATGTCAATAAGGTGGTCAAAAAACATCAAATTATGTATGATGTAAAAATATCGCATAACGATTCAATGCAACACAATCATCAAATAGTATAGCAGTAATTAGTACTAATGATTGCGCAGTCCCTGTAGATATTCGGTTGCAGTCAAACAGACCCGGTTCTTGACAATTGATGTCCAATGCCCGTAATATTCAAATTCTCCAAGGGGAAGAATAGCAGGTGGTCAATGTAAAACACATTTCATTCCAAAGGTACAAAAAACTAGATAAAAAAAGAAATGTAAAGTGAAAATACAATAAAAACTAAAGATAAAAAAAGTCACAGATGCGGAGACGAATCAGAGATAAGATGCAAAGCTCAATTGTTCGTTAAGACCTTTAGGCATCATTGTGTTAAGTGTCACAATCCAACGGCATTCTCTTTGTGCCAGGATACGACCACTATCACCACCACGGATGCCGAGGCTAACATGGTCAATGCCTTTAATTTTTAGGTCATCAGATCTACAATTATGTTTAAGTCTAAAATGGCGTGGAATTGTCTTGAGCGACTCAATGTCCTCCACATCACGGGCAGCCTCAATATCCCTCACATGTTCGCGTGTTCTAATACACAACTCTCTAGTAGTCAAACCAATGTATATAAGGTTACAAGTACAACTAGCGTAATATATCACATGTGTTGTAGAACATGTGATATAATCTCTAATGGTGAAATCCTTGAGGCCGTCCGATGACGCGAAGGACAGAGCCCTCACGTGGTTACGACATGCCCGGCACCGTCCACATGGGTAGAATCCTGTGACAATATTCCCCACATTGAATATATTCTGGGATTTTGCCACATAGTGGCTTGATACCAATGTATCTTTAAGATTTCTGCTCCTTTTCGCTGTCATTTGTGGGAAAGAAGGAAGACGTCTCTGGAGCTGGGGATCGGTCATAAGTACAGACCAGTGTTTGGTAAGCACCTTATGCATTGTGCCCCATTGCTGATTATATGTTGAAATGAATCTTATGATCCCTTCTGTTTCATTAGACTTTTTGCGGCTGCTGCCAAGTAGATCGCTTCTCCTGGTATTTTTGGCTCTCGCATAGCCTCTTTTTATGGACCTGTTACTATAGCCCCGATCCCTAAACCTCTGCCCAAGGTCCAAAGCCTGCTTGTCAAAAAGTACATCAGTGGCACAGATCCTCCGAGCCCGGAGGAACTGACCTGTTGGTATAGCCCTGATGGTGGAGGCCGGATGCGATGATGATGCGTGTAAAAGAGAATTAACAGATGTAGACTTACTGTATAGGTCTGTTTCAAAAGACCCATCAGCACCCATATTTATCTCAAGATCCAAGAAATTAACTCTAGTTTTATTATATGAGTAAGTGAGCTTGATATTGAAATCGTTACGGTTCAAACTCACCATAGAATCGTCTAATTCCACTACAGAGCCCTGCCATAAAAAAAGAATATCATCTATATATCGGTACCACCCTAAAATTTGGGGGGCAGCCTCTGCGCCGTCCAACAGCAAACCCCTCTCCCAAAAACCGAGAAAAAGGTTTGCATAGGAGGGCGCATAGGCCGCCCCCATGGCGGTACCGCGTTTCTGTAGGTAATACCGATTTTTGAACGTAAAAAAGTTGTGGGTGAGAATGAACCGTAACAAGTCCAAAACCAACTCACGTAAATCTGGATCCAGATTGCTTGTTTCCAGAAAAAACTGTGAAGCTGCAAGGCCATGTGTGTGATTAATACACGTATATAGAGATTCTACATCGGCCACTAAGGGGTTAATAAACTTGCTTGGACATTTCAACAACACTTCTTACTGTGTCTACCTCAACCGCAGCCAAGTGAGTACAGACTCCTACAATTAGTGGAGAAAGCGGGCACAACCAAATGAGTAAGGGCCCTGTCTCAGATAGCGACACACCAGCGATCCCGACAACGATCAGGATCGCTGGTGTGTCGCTACATGATCGCTGCTGAGCTGCCAAACAGGCAGCTCAGGCAGCGATCAGGACAGCAACACTGCGGGTAACGTCGCCTAATTACCCACAGTGTACGTTGGATACCAGCGCGCTGATGCAGGGAGCTGGTAACCAAGGTACACGTCGGGTTTCCAGGCGCTGCGCGGTGCCTGGAAACCCGACGTGTACCTTGGTTACCAGCTCCCCTGCAGCAGCGCGCTGGTATCCAACGTACACGTCGGGTTTCCAGGCACAGCCCCGCACCTGGAAACCCGATGTGTACCTTGGTTACCAGTAGATCGCTGGTCTCCTGCCTGTCACACGCAGCGATGCATGCTGGCCAGCGGGAGACCAGCGATCAAAAAAAGTCCTGACATTTCTGACATGACCAGCGATTCACAGCAGGGGCCTGATCGCTGGTACGTGTCAGACATAGCGAGATCGCTGCTGTGATCGCTGTTTAGCTGCGATCTCGCTAGCGATCTCGCTATGTGAGACGGGGCCCTAACACATACAGTACTTGCCACCCAGGACCTGACCTCCTGCCTTCTTACATTTGTTATGGCATTATTATTTTCCATTATGTATTCTTACATATGCAGTGGCTTGCAAAAGTATTCAC
Organism: Oophaga sylvatica; assembly: GCA_033576555.1. NCBI lineage: Eukaryota > Metazoa > Chordata > Amphibia > Anura > Dendrobatidae > Oophaga > Oophaga sylvatica. Next base: position 123,174,164 of record JARQOD010000004.1, read on the forward strand.
CCCTTGGCTTTTTACCTATTCTGTTACATTACAGCCTGTTTTTACATATTTTTATAATCTGGTTTTTGTGTGATATATCAGCACCAAATAGTCTAAGTTAGTGAAGTGAAGTGAAAAAATATAGGCATAAATTAAATTGATAGGATAAAATAACTGAAAATTGGCATGTGCATATTATGTGCATATGTATTCACCCCTTTTGCGATGAAGCCCCTAAATATTTCTGGTGCAAGGAATTACCTTCATAAGTCACATACGTAGTTTAAGGCTGTGTTTCCATGGTACGGAAACACAGCGCTTTGGACGGAGCGGAAATTCCGCTCCGCCCAAAGCCCCGTCCCCTTCTGAACGCGCGCTCATTCCGGATGTGTTCAGGATGCCGCAAGGGACTAGGACATGCTGCGGTCTGAAAAGACGCGCCGCATGTCCGGAAACGCAGGTCTTCCGCCTGCGTGTTTTGAAGCATAGTGGAGACAGGATTTCTTGAAATTCCCTCCACTATGATGTAACATCTGGACGCTGCGTGTTTGACGCTGCGCCAACGCACAGCGTCAAACACGCAGCTAATCCGGACTGTTTCCTGATAGTGGAAACATACTCTTAGGAAGTTCACTTGTGTGCAATCTAAGTGTCACATAGTCTGTCAGTATATACAATTTACCTTCTCTGAAAGGCCGCTGAGGCTGCAACAGCATTATAGCAAGAGGCAGCACTGATCAAACACCACCGTGAAGACCAAGGAGCTCTCCAAACAAGTCAGGAACAAAGTTGTTGAGAAGTACAAGTCAGTGTTGGGTTAAAAAAAATATCCCAATCTCTGATGATGAGAATCTGTGGTCAGACTTGAAAAAAGAGAGGAAACCATCTAACTTGAAGGAGCTGGAGCAGCTTTGCCTTGAGGAATGGGCAAAAATCCCAGTGGCAAGATGTGGAAAGCTCATAGAGACTTATCCAAAGCAGCTTGCTGCTGTAGTTGCTGCAAAAAGATGCTCTACAAAGTGCTGACTTTAAAGGAGTGAAAGGTTATGCACAAGGTAAGGTTTTAATATTAGAGTAGGACTGTCTCAGCAAGGGTCACCATGATGTGGTGGGATGGCTTGTGCATTTTTTTTAATCAAAATTATGTTAACTAAGCACCCTATATTATTTTATTGCTGTTTATTTACTATAGGGTATTTACTTTTATGTTTCTGTCTTTGCTTTTTTTTAGTTATATACATGCTTATTGTTTTTGTTGTAAATACCCGTCATGTTGTTGAAAACAAATAATATTTTGTAAAAATAAAATGCCTCTAAAGGTATTTGAAACTGCAGAACAAGAACCTTATAAAAAAGGAAAAAGGCCCCAAAAGCAAGTTGATAATTAAAGGGAACCTGTCAGCTCATTTTTCGAATATAAGCTGCGGCCACCGCCATTAGAGGCGTATCTACAGTATTCTGTAATGCTGTAGATAAGCCCACGATGTTACCTGAAAGATAAGAAAAACAAGTTGTATTATACTCACCCAGGGGGTGGTCCGGTCCGATGGGCGTCGCTCGTCCGGGTCTGGTACCTCCCATCTTCATGCGAAAACGTCTTCTTCCTTGCTTCTGTCGCAGCTCCTGTGCAGGCATAATTCTCTGCACTGTTGAGGGCTGAGCAGAGTACTGCAGTGCGCAGACGCCGGGAAAGGTCAGAGGGGTCCAGCACCTGCGCACTGAAGTACTTTACTCTGCCCTCAACAGGGCAGAGCAGTGCGCCAGCACCGGAGCCGCGACAGAAGCAAGGAAGAGGACATCATTGCATGAAGATGGGAGGCGCCAGACCCGGACCTGCAACACCCATCGGACTGGACCGCCCCCCCGGTGAGTATAATCTAACTTGTTATTCTTATCTTTCAGGTAACATCGGGGGCTTATCTACAGCATTACAGAATACTGTAGATAAGCCCCTAATGGCGGTGGCCCCAGCTTATAGGTGAAAAATGAGCTGACTGGTTTCCTTTAACAGTTACTGCAGACTTGTCACTTTCTTTTACTAACTAAGGCTTTGTCCACACTTTCCTTAGTTTTTTTATATTCTTTTCAGATTTCCATTGTAGTTTTACCACCAGACTAATGCAGCACACGCATCCATTCCAAAATAAATCTTTATTGATTTGTCCCGTCTGTCTTGGTTTCTGTACAAATTGAAGCCATGACGTCAATGTGAACAGAGCGTCAGATCTTCTGCTAATAACAAACAAGAAACAAAGGAGTGAATAGAAGAGCGCTTGAATGATCGCAGGATTTTTTTTCTTACAGTGGATAGCCGCCCACCAGGGAAAGCTTTTTAGCTCTCAGTCAGCATTTGTTGTAAAAAGTGGTAAATATCACCCATTTACCATGAAAGTCAGGAATAGACGCATCTTATATGGAAATGACTTTCCTGTTTGATCGCACATTAACGCTTTCTCAGTCCCACGTTCCCTTTTAAACTATTGCTTCTCCTTGACGACTTATTACAAACCTATTTATACCTTTTTATAAATCCATCAGGATTCAGTTTTGCGTGACAGCTAAAATAAACTGAATGGAAATGTATGTTCGGTGGCATTGACGCAAGGTTTGCCTTCAATATACAGTTTGCTGTTAATGCCTTTCCATGTATTTATAAAGGTATTTATCAATGCGTGCAGAAACATCAAATAATATTTTATAGGAAACATGTAACACACTTTAATTTTTTTCTTTTAATTTTGAAATATGGCTGAACCTGTTATTATCCATCATTGGATCAAATCAAATTTTTGTCTCATTTATTGCAATTAATAATCGTATTGGTCTCTACGCGTTTCACCCTCTCAACTGTCGGTGGGCACATAAGGATCAGGAGACTACTAGCAATGATTGGCAGTCATGATACTTGGCTCGTATAGTGGCTGTCAGAGCCATAGTGTCATTGTGCTGATGTGCCCACTGGCAATTGAGAGTGTGAAATGCATAGAGAATAATGAGATTAATAATTGAAATCAAGGAGTCAAAAATTAGATAGCAATAAAATGTCTATCCAGTGAAAAATAATAGCAGGTTCAGCCAATATAACAAGAAAGAAACTTGCATGTATCACTCTTCTCTTAAAACTGGCCATACTCTGCTGTTTACTATGTGAAAATCCAATGATAAATATCTATTGTAATAGTTCTGTTAGAATAGTATTTACTGCTGTTGTAATACATTCAGCAACAAATAACCCAGACCAAGCACTACATTAGACAGACTGAGTGATGAAGAGGACCATAATGTGAAAACAATTTTTATTGAAAGATATATAATAAAACATAGCACTAAAAATGTGAAGTGCCATATAGCGAATGTTGATATGATCAGTAATAGTACTAAATCAAAGTTTGAGAAAATATATTTATTTATGGGGCATAGCAACAAATAGCACTACAGTGACCCCCCCCATCTGCAATTCTATGAAAAGTCATGAATCAACCACAGGATATTAAAAAACAACAATATAGCTGTGTACACTGACAACAGTGGCAAAGTAGTTACTAATACCATCCTAAAATGTAAACATGTAGCCTAATAGTAAAAAGAGTAAGACATGAGAAGGAGTGCAAAAAAAAAAATAGGGTGCTAAAATACACTATACACCTCTATCCCCTCCCATGCACACAATAAAAGATAGAGTGAAAATGGAGCGAGGTGATAGAATACACTATACAGCTCTTATCCTCCTTTAACCAAATCAATTTGAAAATTCTTAGTATGGAACCCAGTATACCTGTGTGTGGACGATTCCCCAAACTTCAGATATATTCTCTCAGCGTCCCTTCACCCCGACGCGCGTTTCGCCGCCAGCTTCTTGTGAGAACTTGTTAGGGTGAGCGGTGAATGTATATTTAAATGAAGCGCCCTACAATCAGAAAAAGAGCTGGAGTTACCGTTGATGTTAGCATCACATGTCGTGACCGCACACCTCTTTATCAATGATATTCCTGGAGACGCTCTATGATACGCAAGCTTTTGGGCTTGCGTGTCAATGTGTGATCATCCCCGAAAGCACCATAGGCTTGTGAGGCAGCGCATGGGCGCTGTCAGCGTGATAACAGAACTAAGCTGAAGGAAGAATGCGGGGCAGGGTGGTTAGGCTGATATGAGGACATCAAGTGACTATATATACAATAAGCGCAATAAAAGTGATGAATCCTAAACATGCAAACAAGGATATCAGAAGTGCCGATGTGCGTACTGTAATATTAATAAAGGATAGTGACAGTGAAATAAACATTAGCATAATATATGCATAAAAACAGTAAAATGGAGTGAATGTGAAATAAACATTGGCATTATATATGCATGAATTTGAAAATAGGCATGAATACAATTGAAATATAAATTGACCTATTACACATAATGTGAAATACAATATTAAAGTGACAGTGCCTAATCAAGGTTAGAGTATTTAAAGTGATAGTGCATGGAGAATATAAATGGAGTGACCTGAATTAGCGGCCAAACCCTAGAATTCTATATATACAATCATCAGTAACCTATATTAATAAGGTGCTGTACAGTCATGGCCAAAAGTTTTGAGAATGACACAAATATTATATTTTCACATGATCTGCTGCCCTTTGGTTTTTATGTGTGTTTGACAGATGTTTTTTTTATCACAGACAGAAATATAATTGCAAACATATGAGTAACAAAAGCTTATATTGACAGAATGAGTTAATGCAGCAAGTCAATATTTGCAGTGTTGACCCTTCTTCTTCAGGACCTCTGCAATTCTCCCTGGCATGCTCTCAATCAACTTCTGGACCAAATCCTGACTGATAGCAGTCCATTCTTGCACAATCAATGCTTTCATTTTGTCAGAATTTTTAGGTTTTTGTTTGTCCACCCGTCTCTTGATGATTGACCACAAGTTCTCAATGGGATTAAGATCTGGGGAGTTTCCAGGCCATGGACCCAAAATCTCTATGTTTTGTTCCCTGAGCCATTTAGTTATCACCTTTGCTTTATGGCAAGGTGCTCCATCATGCTGGAAAAGGCATTGTTGATCGCCAAACTGCTCTTGGAGGGTTGGGAGAAGTTGCTCTTGGAGGACATTCTGGTACCATTCTTTATTCATGGCTGTGTTTTTAGGCAAGACTGTGAGAGAGCCGATTCCCTTGTCTGAGAAGCAACCCCACACATGAATGGTTTCAGGATGCTTAACAGTTGGCATGAGACAAGACTGGTGGTAGCTGTCATGTGTGCATTGCCACGAAGATCGTCGCGGTTGCACATTCTGACTTCTCACAGCTGAGTTGCTGTTTCTTTGTGTTTGGCAGTTAGGGAGTTAATTCTGTCTGTGCTCAGTTCTGGGACTGGGTGCAGTTTCTCCCGGCTGCAATTAATTATTTGTTGATTGGTTTCCTTTAAATCTCTGGTTGTCTGTGTTGGGAGTTGCCAGTGAAATTCTTCATGCAGACCACAGATAGGATTGTATCTGTATAGACTTAAGTTAAAGAGCTCCTTAGTTGTTTTAAGCTCACCTTGCTTAGAGTTTAATATCCCAGATCATTTATGTTCCTTCTGTGTTTGAGTGTGTATGCAAGTCTGTGTTTTCTCCAGTCTGTCTAATATGTCTAATCTGTGTATTTAGCAGAGATCAGCCCGTATTCCTTTGGTGGTAATCAGTATCCTTCTTAGGACTGATTACAGGGTTCAGGGACTGATAGGAGACAGGGTTAGGCTGGAGACTTGGACCTCTGAACCATTATCAGTACCTCCAAGGTGAGGGATTAGTTAGGACCCCAGTTTAGGGTCAGGTTAGACCCCCGGTCCTCCTCTTTCCTGTGACAGTGTATCAAGTCCTCAAGATTAACCCTGAGTTCAACGGATATCGTGTCAGGTAAATCTATTCTATATTTACATGCTGATGTTGCTATTCTATATGTTGTATAGAGTGTTGTTCTTTTAAGAATAGTTTACTGACATCGTACACATATCATAAGACCGCGTGACATTTTCACTGGCCCATAAAATTATTCCCAGTTGCCATGGATCCAGTAGCCCAGCTGGCTCTGCAGTTGCAGGGATTATCCATGGAGCTGACGGACATTAAGTCCAAAGTTTTGTCTCCCTCGGAGCAAACCAGATTTGAACCTAAAGTAGCTCTCCCGGACAGGTTCACTGGTGGGCGAGACAAATTTTTTACCTTCAGGGAAGCATGTAAATTGTATTTTCGGCTTCGGCCTCGATCATCAGGGAGTGAAGAGCAGAGAGTGGGAATTGTTATCTCGCTCCTACAAGGGGACCCTCAATCCTGGGCCTTCTCCCTTCCTCCGGGATCCCCGGCTCTACAGTCAGTAGATCGATTTTTTACTGCCCTGGGTTTGGTATATGATGACCCAGATCGGGTCTCTCTTGCTGAGACAAAATTACGTAAGATACAGCAGGGAGATCGTCCGGCGGAGGAATTTGCTTCTGAGTTCCGTAGATGGGCCACAGATACTCAGTGGAATGACCCAGCTCTTAGAAGCCAGTTTTGTCATGGGCTTTCTGACAAATTAAAGGACGTTTTGGCTCAGTATGATTCTCCTCCATCACTGGAGGCTGCTATGGCCCTAGCTATCCGTACTGATAGACGGCTCCGGGAGAGGTGCGAGGTAACTCCGCCCCCTGTTGTTACTCCACCTACTACTAAAGTCCCTTATGTTGAGGTTCCCCTTGTCTGTTCGGAGGAGCCTATGCAGTTGGGAGGGACATCATTTCGTAGGAGGGGATTGGCGGTACGCCGCAGGACTAGAAGGTGTTTCTTCTGCGGGAAAGAGGGACATTTTGTTGGGGGATGTCCATCCCGTGCCTTGTTGAGCAAAAAGTCGCCGGAAAACTGTTAATCCCAGGTTGTGTGGTGGACGACAACCTGGGAGTATGTATTTCGTCCGCTAGTTCTTCTCAGTTCCTTGTACCAGTGGAGGTGGTGGTTGGTACGAGAGTGGAGAGATTTTCTGTTCTTCTTGATAGTGGGTCCGGGGCTAATCTGGTTGACGCTCAGTTTGCTCAGGCTCAAGGTATGCATCTGAGTGTATTGGTCAAACCGATCCCTATATTCTCCATTGACGCCAGGCCTCTCGGCCAAGGTAGCTTTGTTCATGAGGTTCATAACATTGACCTTCGGGTAGGGGCAATACATAGGGAACTATTATCTTGTTATGTGTTGGAGGGTCTACCTACTCCTATTGTGTTGGGACTTCCTTGGTTGGTTAAACATAACCCTGTGATTAATTGGCAGTCCAGAGATATAAGCCAATGGGGGGAGTTTTGCAAAAGTAACTGCATGAAACACAGTCATCAGTGCGGTCGTGCCTAGTACTTTGCCTCCTTTTTTGGAGGACTTTGGGGATGTGTTCTCTGAGGAGGGGTGTCAGGAGTTGCCTCCTCATCGCGTGTATGACTGCTCTATTAATTTACTTCCTGATGCTAAGTTACCTAAAGCTAGGTTATATAACCTTTCTGGTCCTGAGAGGCAGGCTATGAAAGATTATATTTCGGAGAGTCTGGCCAAAGGGCATATTAGACCTTCATCTTCCCCAGTGGCCGCGGGGTTCTTCTTTGTGAAGAAAAAAGATGGAGGCCTACGCCCTTGCTTGGATTTCCGCGAACTTAATCGGATTACTGTTCGAGATCCGTATCCACTCCCTCTGATTCCTGATCTCTTCAATCAAATTGTTGGCGCCAAATGGTTCTCTAAATTGGATCTCAGGGGGGCGTATAATCTGATTAGGATAAAAGAGGGGGATGAGTGGAAAACGGCGTTTAACACGCCGGAGGGACATTATGAGAACCTTGTCATGCCTTTTGGTCTGACTACTGCACCAGCAGTGTTCCAACATTTTGTTAATGACATTTTTCGTCATCTGGTGGGGCTGTTTGTGGTCGTATATTTGGATGACATTTTAATTTACTCACCAGATCTTGTGTCTCACCAGGAGCATGTGAGACAGGTGTTGCAGATCTTGCGAGACAATAAACTATACGCCAAACTGGAAAAGTGTGTATTCGCCGTACAGGAACTTCAGTTTTTGGGTTTCTTGGTGTCAGCCTCCGGTTTCCGTATGGACCCTGAAAAGGTGAGAGCAGTGCTTGAATGGATCAGCCAGAGGATCTTAAGGCTCTGCAGCGTTTTCTGGGGTTTGCTAACTACTACCGGAAATTTATTTGTAATTTCTCATCTGTTGTCAAACCTCTCACTGACATGACAAGAAAAGGGACGGATTTTTTCTAAATGGTCGGACAAAGCTTGCCAAGCTTTTTCCTCTTTGAAAAAATGTTTTGCTTCGGCACCCGTTCTCATCCAACCAGATGCATCACAGCCGTTCGTTGTGGAGGTGGACGCGTCTGACGTAGGGGGGGGTGCAATATTGTCCCAGGGTCCGTCCCCTGGTAAATGGCATCCGTGCGCTTTCTTTTCTAAAAAATTGTCGTCCGCCGAAAGGAATTATGATATCGGCAATAGGGAACTTTTGGCCATTAAGTTGGCTTTTGAAGAATGGCGTCACTTTTTGGAGGGGGCAGTCCACCCGGTCACCGTCATTACTGATCACAAGAAACTGCTGTATTTGGAATCTGCTAAGCGTCTGAATTCCAGACAAGCTCGATGGTCGTTGTTTTTTACCAGGTTTAATTTTGTTGTCACTTATCGCCCTGGATCTAAGAATGTTAAGGCGGATGCCTTGTCTCGCAGTTTCCCAGGGGCCGGGAAAATGGATGACCCGATTCCTATCCTTCAGGAGGGGGTGGTAGTGTCGGCTGTATGTTCTGAGCTTGAGGAGGAGGTGTTAGAGGCTCAGGGGGACGCCCCTGCAGGACCTCCAGGGAGACTGTTTGTCCCAAATCAGTTGAGACAAAAGGTTATTGAGGCACATCATAATTCTGCTTTAGCAGGACATCCAGGGAGTAAGGCTACTTTAGATCTCCTTTCTCGCCGGTTTTGGTGGCCTAACGTTAATAAAGATGTTTTAACTTTTGTCGCGTCCTGTGGGGTTTGTGCTCGCTCTAAGACCCCTCATACCCGTCCGTCTGGGACCCTCTTACCCTTGAAACTTCCGGAGCGTCCATGGACTCATTTGTCTATGGACTTCATCACGGACCTTCCTCAGTCGTCAGGGAAGACTGTCATACTGGTGGTTGTTGACAGGTTCAGTAAGATGGCACATTTCATTGCTCTTCCTGCCCTCCCTAATGCTAAAACTCTGGCGCAGGTGTTCATTGGGGAGATTGTGAGACTTCATGGGTTGCCTTCTGATGTGGTGTCAGATAGGGGGTCTCAGTTTGTGTCCAAGTTTTGGAGGGCATTTTGTTTACGTCGGGGGATGCAATTGTCATTTTCCTCGGCTTTTCATCCGCAGACCAATGGTCAGACAGAGCGTCTGAATCAAAGCCTAGAGACTTATCTTCGGTGTTTTGTCTCAGAGAACCAGGAGGACTGGTCTTCTTTCTTGCCTCTGGCAGAGTTCGCTCTTAACAACAGGCGGAGCGAGTCCACTGGTAAGTCCCCGTTTTTTGGGGCATATGGTTTTCATCCCCAGTTTTGTACATTCAATGGGGGGGTCCCTTCTGGGGTTCCTGAGGAGGAGCGTTTCTCGTCGTCACTTGCTTCAGTGTGGAGAGGTGTATTGAATAATCTGAGTGCTATGGGGAACCGTTATAAACGTATGGCTGATAGGAGGAGAGTTTCTGGTCCAGATCTTAATGTGAACGATCTGGTATGGTTGTCTACCAGGAATATAAAACTTAAAGTTCCCTCCTGGAAGCTGGGCCCCAGATTCATCGGGCCGTACAGGATCAGTTCCATAATTAATCCTGTGGCATTTCGTCTGGACCTCCCTCCTACGTTTAAAATCCACAATGTGTTCCACAAGTCATTACTTAAGAGGTACGTGGCACCAGTCATACCATCACCTCTACCTCCTCCTCCAGTGGTGGTCAATGGTAACTTGGAGTTTCAAGTGTCAAAGATCATTGACTCACGTCTGAATCGCCGGTCCCTTCAGTACTTGGTGCATTGGAAGGGTATGGTCCAGAGGAGAGGACGTGGGTTCCTGCGTCTGACATTAACGCAGATCGTTTGGTGCGGACCTTCCACAGAACTCACCCGGGCAAACCTGGCCCTGAGGGTCCGGAGGCCCCTCGTAGAAGGGGGGGTACTGTCATGTGTGCATTGCCACGAAGATCGTCGCGGTTGCACATTCTGACTTCTCACAGCTGAGTTGCTGTTTCTTTGTGTTTGGCAGTTAGGGAGTTAATTCTGTCTGTGCTCAGTTCTGGGACTGGGTGCAGTTTCTCCCGGCTGCAATTAATTATTTGTTGATTGGTTTCCTTTAAATCTCTGGTTGTCTGTGTTGGGAGTTGCCAGTGAAATTCTTCATGCAGACCACAGATAGGATTGTATCTGTATAGACTTAAGTTAAAGAGCTCCTTAGTTGTTTTAAGCTCACCTTGCTTAGAGTTTAATATCCCAGATCATTTATGTTCCTTCTGTGTTTGAGTGTGTATGCAAGTCTGTGTTTTCTCCAGTCTGTCTAATATGTCTAATCTGTGTATTTAGCAGAGATCAGCCCGTATTCCTTTGGTGGTAATCAGTATCCTTCTTAGGACTGATTACAGGGTTCAGGGACTGATAGGAGACAGGGTTAGGCTGGAGACTTGGACCTCTGAACCATTATCAGTACCTCCAAGGTGAGGGATTAGTTAGGACCCCAGTTTAGGGTCAGGTTAGACCCCCGGTCCTCCTCTTTCCTGTGACAGTGTATCAAGTCCTCAAGATTAACCCTGAGTTCAACGGATAATCGTGTCAGGTAAATCTATTCTATATTTACATGCTGATGTTGCTATTCTATATGTTGTATAGAGTGTTGTTCTTTTAAGAATAGTTTACTGACATCGTACACATATCATAAGACCGCGTGACAGTAGCGCTCACCTTGTCTTCTCCGAATGAGGCGTTTTCCTGATGTCCCAAACAATCGAAAAGGGGATTCATCAGAGAAAATAACTTTACCCCAGTCCTCAGCAGTCCACTGCCTGTACCTTTTGCAGAATATCAGTCTGTCCATGATGTTTTTCTGGAGAGAAGTGGTGTCAGGATCCCGTCTGGGTTGGAGCCGATGTTACTGCAAACACTAGGGGAAGCAGAGGCAGGTAACGTAGTCAGGTGGCAGCAGGAGGTCGGTACACAGGAAAGGCAGTGTTTGTAGCAGAGGAGCAGGCAAATAACGTAGTCAGGTGGCAGCCGAAGGTCGGTACACAGGAAAGGCAGTTCGGTAGCAGAGGAGCAGGCAAATAACGTAGTCAGGTGGCAGCCGGAGGTCGGTACACAGGAAAGGCAGTTCGGTAGCAGAGGAGCAGGCAAATAACGTAGTCAGGTGGCAGCCGGAGGTCGGTACACAGGAGAGCAGAGTTTGTAGCAGCAGGAACAGCAGGAGAAAGAGCTTGACTAAAGGCTGGAAGCACAATAATCTCGCAATGACACACCCACAGGGCCAGGTTTATATAGGGTGTGTAATTGGCAATCAGAGGCCCAATCAAGAGAGCACTAGGTGTAGCCAATCAGGAAGAACAGTCAATGGTATCTGGGTTCAGCAAGGAACTTTGCAGCCAGCAGAATAGCTCAGATGGTAGAGCTGCTGGCCAGTGGACAAGAGGTACTGGGTTCGACTCCTGACAGTACTCCCCTCCTTCCAGGATGGCCTCTGGACATCTCAGGAGCTGGCTTATCCGGGTACCTCTGATGAAAGGCTCTTGTTAGTCTAGGAGCATGGACGTTGTCTCTTGGTTCCCATGAATTTTCCTCTGGTCCGTAACCCTTCCACTGCACCAGATACTGCAGTTTACCTCTGAATTTTCGGGAGTCCAGAATCTTATCCACAATGTATTCTTCTTCACCACGGATCCTTTCTGGTGGAGGAGGTGGCTGAATTCTTCCTGGAAACGGGTTTTCACAGAAGGGTTTGAGCAAAGATATGTGAAACACTGGATGAATCTTTAGATTGTTGGGAAGTTTTAAACGAAAAGCAACCTGGTTAATTTTTGCAGAAATTTGAAAAGGTCCAATGAATTTCTGACCCAATTTGGAGGATGGCACATGTGTCTTAAGGTTTTTAGTGGACAGCCAAACTTTGTCTCCAACCTGAAGAGCAGGGGGCACTCTCCGATGTTTATCTGCTGCTTCCTTATATTCTTCCTGGGTCTTGAGCAATATCTCTGATAATTCCTTCTGGGATTCCTTTAATTTTGTAAGCCTGTCATTAACAGCAGGAATGGGAGTGTTCACTGGCAGATTAGGGATAAATACTGGATGTACTCCATAATTAGCAAAAAATGGAGTTTGAGATGTAGCGCTATGTATGGAGTTGTTGTAGGCAAACTCTGCTGTTGGTAAATAGTCCACCCAGTCATCCTGAAGATAGGAAATGAAGCAACGGAGGTATTGCTCCAAAGTCTGGTTCGTTCTCTCCGTCTGGCCATTGGACTGAGGATGGAAAGCGGTAGAAAGATTCACCGTGACTCCCAAGGCTGTACAGAAACTCTTCCAAAATTTTGACGTAAACTGAACGCCTCTGTCAGACACCACGCTGTCAGGAATTCCATGTAACCTGAATACCTCTTTGATCATCAGTTCTGCAGTTTTTTCAGCAGTAGGAATTCCTTCAGTTGGAATAAAGTGGGCCATTTTTGTGAGTCGGTCCACTATGACAAGGATGACAGTCATCTGTTTGGAAGGGGGTAGTTCCACAATAAAATCCATGGAAATAGATCCCCAAGGCCTGGATGGAACTGGGAGTGGTTGCAGGAGTCCTAGAGGAGACGATCGTGGGGTCTTGTTTCGTGCGCATGTTAAACAGGTTGAAACATATTTCCTCACGTCCTTCCTACAATTAGGCCACCAAAAGAAACGAAGTAGTAAGTCTTGTGTTTTTGCAACTCCAGGATGTCCTGCCAGTTTAGAATCATGGACACTTTTGAGGACTTCAAGGCGAGAAGATTCAGGTACATATATTTGGTGTTTCTGCATCCAAAACCCCTCTTTGAATGAAAGATCGACGTCTTCCGAAGGATGGTTAAGGAAAGAGTCCTCTTGATATCCATCTTTAATTCTATTACCTAGTCCTCTAGAGTGCAATATTCCCAAAAAATTTTTAGGGCCTAGAATTGTATCATCATTACTAGACCTCTCCTGAGGTTCCGAACACATCCTGGACAGGGCGTCAGCCTTGCCATTTCTTGAACCAGGCCGGTAAGAGATTATAAAATTGAATCTTGAGAAAAATAAGGCCCATCGTGCTTGTCTTGCAGACAATCTTTTTGCTGTACGGAGGAATTCAAGATTCTTGTGGTCCGTGAGGACAGTCACAGGGTGATTGGCACCTTCCAGAAGATGTCTCCACTCGGAGAAGGCAACTTTAATGGCTAACAGTTCTTTATTACCAATGTCGTAGTTCTTTTCTGCAGATGACATGGTGTGGGAAAGAAACGCACATGGGTGAAGATGCATCTTGTCCCCAACTCGCTGAGACAGAATGGCTCCCACTGCAGAGTCCAAGGCGTCCACTTCGACAGTAAATGGCAATTCAGGATTTGGGTGTACTAACAATGGAGCAGACGTAAAAAGAGTTTTCAACTTGTCAAAAGCCTCCTGTGCCTCCGGAGACCAGAAAAATGCTTTGGTCTTTTTTGTTAGTGTAGTAATTGGTAGTATGATCCGTGAAAAGTTCTTTATAAATTTTCGGTAAAAATTTGCAAATCCTATGAAACGCTGGACGTCTTTTAAATTTCTTGGAACAGGCCAGTCCACTACAGCATTGATTTTGCCGGGATCCATGCTCAGACCTTCTGGGAGATGATATATCCCAGAAATTGGATACTGGTTTGTTCAAACTCACATTTTTCAAGTTTAATGTAGAGATGGTTCTCCTGTAGTCGTTCCAAGACTAACTGGACGTGCCTGCGATGCTCTTCCAAGGTGTCTGAAAATATAAGAATGTCATCGAGATAAGCCACAACGAATTGGTCCAAGAAATCTCGAAATACATCATTAATAAAATGTTGAAAGGTGGCTGGGGCATTGCTAAGGCCAAAGGTCATAACAAGAGATTCAAAATGTCCATATCTCGTTCTGAAGGCGGTCTTCCACTCATCTCCTGGGCGAATCCGTATGAGGTTGTAAGCCCCTCTAAAATCCAGCTTCGTAAAGATTTTCGCAGAACGGAGTCTCTCAAATAGTTCAGGAATCAAGGGTAGCGGGTAGCGATTCTTGACAGTGATTATTATTCATCTCTCTGTAGTCAATACATGGCCGCAGAGTGGAGTCTTTCTTTTCAACAAAGAACAGGGGTGCCCCAGCTGGAGATGTGGAAGGTCGAATAAAGCCTTTCTCTAAATTTTCATCCAGGAACTTTCTTAATACCTTCAATTCAGGTTCGGAAAGATTGTAAATCCGTCCAAATGGAATGGTTGCTCCTGGCAGCAATTCAATGGGACAGTCGTAAGGACGGTGAGGAGGTAATTGATCTGCTTTCTTCTTACTGCAGACATCAGAGAACTGCTGATATTGAGGTGGTAGTTTCTCTTCCTTCTCATGCGAAATCTCAGAGATTTGGACTTGTTGGAGAACAGGAGGTTCCTTATGACAATTATTCTTACAGTAGTCAGATGGAAAGGTGATGGTCCTTGATGCCCAGTTGATAGAAGGGTTATGGACTGAAAACCAGGGGATCCCTAGAATAACCGGAAATTTCGGAGATGAAATAAGGTGGAAACTGACAGCTTCATGATGATCCGGGTCGATACAAATCTCCAGTTCGATTGTCTCATGCGTGACAGGTCCAGAAGACAAGGGTGATCCATCCACAGTTTCCATTTCAATTGGTGTGGATTTGGTCCTTCTGGAAATATTATTATCACGTGTAAATTTTAAGTCCATAAAATTTCCTCCTGCTCCCGAATCCAACAGGGCAGAGCATTGTATTTTTTGGGTGCCCATTACAACCTGAATGGGAATTACAAAATGAGATGATGTGGTATGTATTTTGTCTATTTCTGGCGTTACTGATGAGATAGTCTGCAAGATGGAATCTGACTGCTGAGAAAGGTCCGTATTGCTGGCAGACCTGTTGTTGGTAAAGGCTATAGTCCTTTGTTAGGACAGTTGATGGCATAGTGTCCAGGGTCCCCACAATAGAGGCAGAGATGTTCTGCACGTCGCCTCTCCTTCTCCTGTGCAGAGAGTGGTCTTCGGATGACGTCGATCTGCATTGGTTCAGACACAACTTGCGTCTTTTCTTGGTGGTCTGATGCTGAAAATGAGAAGCCAGGGCTATTCCCAAGTGCTCGCAGTCTCTCCTTTCTCCTTTCAGTAAGTCTCTGGTCAATCCGGATACATAGTTGAATAAAGTCCTCCAACTGGTCAGGGGTCTCAACCCTGGCAAGCTCGTCTTTCACTGGTTCTGATAACCCTCGTCGAAATTGACTTCTCTGGGCCGCTGGATTCCAGGTGGTGTCGGCCACCCAGCGACGGAACTCCGATGTATATTCCGCAACAGAGCGACGTCCTTGGCGCAAATTATGTAATTTGGTTTCTGCTGTGGCACAGCGGTTTGGGTCATCAAAAACTTGATTCATAGCTGCGATGAAAGCTTCCAGGTCATTAAGGAGGGCATAGTCCTTTTCTACATAAGGTGAAGCCCAAGCAAGAGCTTCATCCGTCAGGAGATTTATCATGAAAAAAACTTTCTTCCTCTCACTGGTAAAGGGAGCAGGTTGCATCTGGAAGTATATGCGGCATTGATTGAGGAATCCTCGGTACTGCTTGCGATCCCCACTGAACTTTGCAGGCAGCGGCAGCCGCGCGTTTGATTCGGACCCTGAATTGCGCACGTCCAGTAGTTGTTTTTGTAGCTCAATTACTTCCTGTTGTATCGCCGTGAAATCAGTTTGTAACTTGGCATATTTTCCTTGAGAGTCAGTACAAAAACTTTGAAGCTCCGTAACTTGCCGCCTCAGGGTGTTCACAGCGGACTCCATTTTGGCGCGAGATTATTCTGTCAGGATCCCGTCTGGGTTGGAGCCGATGTTACTGCAAACACTAGGGGAAGCAGAGGCAGGTAACGTAGTCAGGTGGCAGCAGGAGGTCGGTACACAGGAAAGGCAGTGTTTGTAGCAGAGGAGCAGGCAAATAACGTAGTCAGGTGGCAGCCGGAGGTCGGTACACAGGAAAGGCAGTTCGGTAGCAGAGGAGCAGGCAAATAACGTAGTCAGGTGGCAGCCGGAGGTCGGTACACAGGAAAGGCAGTTCGGTAGCAGAGGAGCAGGCAAATAACGTAGTCAGGTGGCAGCCGGAGGTCGGTACACAGGAGTGCAGAGTTTGTAGCAGCAGGAACAGCAGGAGAAAGAGCTTGACTAAAGGCTGGAAGCACAATAATCTCGCAATGACACACCCACAGGGCCAGGTTTATATAGGGTGTGTAATTGGCAATCAGAGGCCCAATCAAGAGAGCACTAGGTGTAGCCAATCAGGAAGAACAGTCAATGGTATCTGGGTTCAGCAAGGAACTTTGCAGCCAGCAGAATAGCTCAGATGGTAGAGCTGCTGGCCAGTGGACAAGAGGTACTGGGTTTGACTCCTGACAAGTGGCTTCTTTGCTGCCCTCCTTGAGACCAGGCCTTGCTCCAAGAGTCTCCGCCTCACAGTGTGTGCAGATGCACTCACACCTGCCTGCTGCCATTCCTTCACAAGCTCTGCACTGCTGGTAGCCCGATCCCGCAGCTGAAACACTTTTAAGAGACGGTCCTGGCACTTGCTGGTCTTTCTTGGGCGCCCTGGAGCCTTTTTGGCAACAATGGAACCTCTCTCCTTGAAGTTCTTGATGATGCGATAGATTGTTGACTGAGGTGCAATCTTTCTAGCTGCAATACTCTTCCCTGTTAGGCCATTTTTGTGCATTGCAATGATTACTGCACATGTTTCTTTAGAGATGACCATGGTTAACAGAAGAGAAACCATGATGCCAAGCACCAGCCTCCTTTTAAAGTGTCCAGTGGTGTCATTCTTACTTAATCATGACAGATTGATCTCCAGCCATGTCCTCATCAACACCCACACCTGTGTTAATGGAGCAATCACTGAAAAGAGGTTAGCTGGTCCTTTTAAGGCAGGGCTGCAATGATGTTGAAATGTGTTTTGGGGGATAAAGTTCATTTTCTAGCCAAATATTGACTTTGCAAGTAATTGCTGTTAAGCTGATCACTCTTTATAACATTCTGGAGTATATGCAAATTGCCATTAGAAAAAGTGAAGCAGTAGACTTTGTAAAAATTAATATTTGTGTCATTCTCAAAACTTTTGTCCATGACTGTAATATATTTCTGGATAGACCTGCATGAAGAACGGTGGAATTATAAAGAATACATTTTAATATCATAATATTAGTTAATAATTAGCTGTTTAGTCTACTTCAGTCCATGATATATATTTTAATACTATTATGACTTAAAAATATTTGGGGCCTTTGTACAGTGATAGGTAGCCATCCAAATGGGTGCGGTCTAGGTACAGTAGCTTAGCACCTATGAAAACGTTATCAGGGGAACTGAAAAACTGAAAGAACAGTTAGCTACTCCACATCTGCCACATAAAGTGTTTGTGAGTACATAATGTACACGTCTCTCAATTTGTATGCAAGGTCTTGGAAATCTGGAATTCCTTGCCTGAGTAGGTGGTGACGGCGAACTCAGTCGAGGGGTTCAAGAAAGGCCTGGATGTCTCCTTGGAGCATAACAATATTGTATCTTACAGTTATTAGGTTCTTTAGAAGGACGTAGATCTGGGGATTTATTCTGACAGAATATAGGCTGAACTGGATGGACAAATGTCTTTTTTCGGCCTTGCTAACTATGTTACTATGTCTTCATCTCGGCTTTGTCCACATTGGAGAAAATAGACAGATAGAAAGTAAGGAGACAGTTAACATGTCAGGCACATTAATTCACAATGCATGCAGCATACTTAGGTCATTTTAGGTCAAGCCTGGGAACAGCAATTTGTGACACATTGAGATCAATGAGTCTAATGCCGGCTCTACTTACAGTCAGTGCATTGTCCATAACATCACAATACTGATTCTCTGCTGTATAGAAATGAGCCACATAACAAATTATAATGTGAAGGTTATCTAATAGAAAATAATATGTATGTTATCTTTGGGTGTAAACTCTCATGATAATGGCAATACAAATAGATCACTAATATCTCTTAAGGTAATGCTAACACTACCGATGTAATCAGCTGGGATTGTATTCTTAATTGGACAAAAGGGATTATTCTCTTCTGACTCGCTGAGATATGAGTCAGTGTCTTGAATCAATTCCTTTCCATATTATGTTATTGATGGACTTTTCAGGTACCATGCCTGATGAGGAGACCTAAGTAGTCTCAAGAGTTTGTTATTTGTCTTTTCACTTAGCCATTAGATGGTATTAACTACTCAGGACTAGAGATGAGCAAATTTGTTCTGATTTTGTCCCCGAATCTTATTTTGACATATTCAGGCCATATTCGAACACTATTCAAGCCGAATGTATGTCTGAAGATCGGTTCCAAACATATTCGGTAATTTCTACTCCCATTGACTCTAATGAAGTTTGGCTGTGTTCAACGAATATTGCAAAAACAATATTGATTCCGATCGTATTCGGAACCGAATCCGAACAAATTCGCTCATCTCTACTCAGGACTCATAATTTTCGTCTTTCCACTGGTTCTTGAGCTTCCAGCATAACTAAATATATAATAAAAAGTAAGGGGGATGGACCCAACTGTCAAGCCAATGAATACCTAAATCAAGAACAGTCTTAGGTCTGTTGGAAATGCATATGCACTGACTTTTATAAACAAATAGAATGAAATGGGCACAGAATTTTAGAACCTAAAACAAAAAGTAGTTAAGAGGAGGACATCCAGTGGGTATCAAACATTCATGTAACTAAAAGCCCTGGTCTCAACCTACCAAAGCCAACAATCAACAGTTATAGTGCTACTTGGTTGGTATGTGGCAGAGAAATCATTGAGTCCCATGGCACACCAGATTGTTTTATAGATGGACAGAAAGTAAAACATCAAGTTTCACCCGGAGCATTTCAGATCCCCACTGTACTTTTCCAGGCACAGTGCTTCACCATCTGCGCTCTACAAGTCCAGTTGACCCTATTTCAACAGAGCAATGGGACTCATCCAGATAGGTCCACATGAAAACGTATTGCTGATCAGGGTTGTCAAATTGATTTTTTATTTTTTCTGGACAGCTTATCCAAAAATTACAGACTGACAATATCCTTTATGGTCACAATGGGAATCCATTTTAAATCAGAAGTGATCCAGGTCTACAGCCCATCATTCTGATCTATAGACATCAGCTGCACTCACTGGAAAATGATGATAATCATGGTTAACATTATTTGCATAAGTTTCTTCAGCTACAAAAACAATCACGGACACCTTATTTCTTTTTTTTTACGGACAGAGCAAAAAAGTGTCCCAATTTTAAAAATTCTCTTGAAATTTCTGGAAGGTTAGGATCCCTGATGCTGATGGACAGCTAGAAGATGACATGCAACCTTGTTTAGACCTAACTCTGCACAAAACTCAGTATTTGAGCTGATTTCACAATACTTCTTTAACTACTTCCGGTCGACCCATAGACCCAGTCCAGTTGATTCTCATTCCACTCTGTAGTGACTTTTTAAAAGGTCACTGCATAGTAGAGCAGTTACAGGAGATAGTCAGACACAGCCCAGCTTCCCATTGTCTAGCTCCTGCCCCCCATTGGAAAAGGAAAACATGTCAAATACATATTATTAATTCTTACAGAAATACATTTTAAAATGTATTTTAGTGGTCGTTTGTGGTCATAAAAATAAAATATAAGTGTGACAGACATGTATTTCCTTCATTTTCCCACCAATGTCGCCTGATATGGGTAAAAAAACATGAAAATAAGTAAATTTGAGCCCCATGTATCCTGCAAAAATCTGCAAAAATTATATGCATATTCAAACAAAAAATTTTTTTTACAGTTTAAATGTCTAACAAAAACAAAAAATGTGCCTGGTCAGGAAGGTGGGCAAATGGCCCAGTCTTGAATTGGTTAAAGGCAACAGAAGAAAATTCACACTCATGGTGACAAAATAATAACCATGATAACACATTTGCTACTACATGATTACAGGATGGATACAATTAAAGAAAAATATTTTGTATCACCACCATCCATTGTCTATCAAGGTGCCACTTCAGTGCCAGTCATTATTCCATACCCTGTATTTTAGAGCTATAAAGATTACTATTAATCAAAATCATTCAGGAATCAAATCAGGAATTTTTCTTAGATCATTCATAATTTTTTCAGTTTAGAGCCTGTTGGATTTACTGTAGAATTTAATGGAGACTATCAGTAGCAAAAGGCAATATCTCATCTATAAAATACTGACACTAGTGTGAAAAATGACCTGCCTGTAGGGGGATGAGACAAATGCACAGTGTGTATGGCTGGCCACTGATGGAAACATTGTATGAAAAACTATAGAAATTGGGCATTGCTACATATATACAACCATATATCCAAATGCTATATAATGGCGCTCTTGTATACTGCTCGTACAGAATATATGTCTCATTACAAAATTAATTTTATTTTTGCACAGTTGAAGACGTGTGATATTTTATAGGATTATGTGACTTCTGCATTAAAATGGGGCAAAAAAAGATTTAAAAAACTTAGATTTTTTTGCAAAATTCATCAACCCCACCTGTGCTATTTTGAAGAATTTGGAGCAAAAAATATCAATCAATGCCACAAGATAAAAATGAATATTTATTAAGCAATGAAAATGATGAATTGGGGCAAATGTGTCCAGTGTGTTACGCCTTATATCTGAATGTCCCAAAACACAGATTCACCTTGACCAGTCAAGAAGTAGGTTTATAGGGCTATTCTCAGGTTTGAAAGTTATCAAGTTATATGGGATAGGGGATAACCTTCCAATCGCTGACAGGTCAACTGTCGTAGCCACACCGTGCACGAGAACTGGGGCTCTTCAGAGCCCCAGCTGAATGGAGCTGCAGTCAATCTTGCGTGCTACTGCTCCATTCACCCTTAGGCCTCCTTCAGCACCCATTTTTCTCATATACAAGAAAAACAGACCGATTATTTTGATCAGACTTTGATTTGAGTGTGGAATGAATGTCAGAGTCATGACTTCATCCAAGTGCAATCTGATTTTTACATGGACCCATAGACTTGCATTCTCTATTTTGGTCCGACCCTCGGATCAAAATCAAACATATCTAGGTGATTTTTTGCGGACTGCCTGGTCTGCGAAAAATCACAACTTGTCAATGGAACCATAGACTATCACAAGTATGAGTGCTATCCGAGAAATATCTGAAGGAGGCCTTAATTGGACCACTGCAGATAGCCGAGCACTGAGCTCAGCTAGCCTTCGTCACTCTTATTAGAATGAATGGAGAGGTAATGGGCATGATCGACCTCTGCTGCATTCAGTTGGAGCTCTGAAGAGCTCAGGTGCTCAGGATCGCTGTCCCATGCATAAGGGATAACTTTCAAACTTGAGAATACCTTTATAAGGTCACATTGTTAGGCTGGTTCCAAACATGATGTGAACTCTCCGGCGTCATATACGCGTCAAAAACGACTGTGTGAATCGGATCTTACATAGCGTGCGCATTTCACCTCCAATAGTTGGTACCTGTGTTGTTCCACAAGACTAAACGAGCTCTCCAAACACCCAAAGACCATGGTCATCTAAATTTGGTTTAGTAAAACCACAAAGTTCTGAATTAAATTACAGGTCCAATGTGCAGATATGGTAAAGCAAAAAAGGAAATATTATTTTAATATTATTATATCATTTTAAATGAAGGTAGTAGTAAGTTTAATTATATCTGTGGGTTTTGTGTCCTGCCCGGGGTTCTGATATTTTTGGGGACAAGATTCTCATTTCGTACAGTTCTATTTTTGCAGTTTATTATAAGTGATTGGAATTTGCTCTAGATTCTTCATGGCTTTCTTAAATCTCTTAAGTAATTGTGAAAATATACATTATCATATTTGGTCCATATACACTTAATGTTAAAGGGATAGTGCAAAATCCATATTTTTTATATACCATTCATAGGCGTACCCCCCTAGAAGCAGTGGCGCGCCACGCACCTATCATGAGTTCTGGTCACCTGTTTTTCCTGCCGCCGGCCCTTTAAATCTTCGGGCACGGCGGCTTTACAGGTGCGCGCAGTAACCCAGGTGCCCTGTACATAGGGGGTTAATAAGAACAACTGACGTTGAACGTCAGCATGTTCTTTGCGGGCAGAGAGAAAGCGGTCTGCTCTCCCTGTCTCCCGCCCCTTGCTGCAGCGCGCCCGTTGAACCTGAACGTATCAGGTCAGTGACTGTCTCTCAACTCAGGCATCCGGAGGAGCATAGAGTGTCAGGAGTCAGGACAGGTGCTGATTCTGGGGCCTGGGGCTGGGGCTGATGTATACAGGGGCTGTGGCTGTTGGCTGATGTATACACGGGGCTGGGGAATTGCTGGGCTGATGTATATACGGGGGCTGGGTGATTGCTGGGCTGATGTATATACTGGGGCTGGGGATTGCTGGGATGATGTATATTTAGGGGCTGGGGGATTACTGGGCTGATGTATATACAAGGGCTGGGGGATAGCTGGGCTGATGTATATACAAGGGCTGGGGCTGGCTGGGCTGATGTATATACAGGTGGTGCTGGGCTCTGTGGGCTGGACCTGGTGATGATATATAGAGGTGGTGCTGGGCTCAGTGGGCTGGACCTGGTGATGATATATACAGGTGGTGCTGGGCTCAGTGGGCTGGTGATGATATATACAGGTGGTGCTGGGCTCAGTGGGCTGGTGATGATATATACAGGTGGTGCTGGGCTCAATGGCCTGGTGATGATATAAACAGGTGGTGCTGGGTTCAATTGGCTGGTGATATATACAGGTGGTGCTGGGCTCAGTGGGCTGGTGATGATATATACAGGTGGTGCTGGGCTCAATGGGCTGGTGATATATACAGGTGCTGGCTGGGCTCAGTGGGCTGGTGATGATATATACAGGTGGTGCTGGGCTCAGTGGGCTGGTGATGATATATACCGTATATACTAGAGTATAAGCTGACCCAAGTATAAGCCGAGGCCCCTAATTTTGCCACGGAAAACTGGGTAAGCTTATTGACTCGAGTATAAGCCGGGTGTATAAACCGCCGTCCTGCTCTGTGCTCCCCGTCCTGCTCTGTGCTCCCCCATCCAGCTCTGTGCTACCCTATTCTCCTCTGTGCTCCCCCCTCCTTCTCCATCCTCCGCTGTGCTCTCCCCTTCCTGCTCCGTCCTCCTCTGTGCTCCCCCCACCTGCTCCATCCTCCTCTGTGCTCCCCCCTCCTGCTCTGTCCTCTTCTGTGCTCCCCCTTCCTGCTCCGTCCTCCTGTGCCCCCCCGTCCTGCTCCATGCTCCTCTGTGCTCTCCATCCTCCCCCATCCTGCTCCGTGCTCCTCTGTGCCCTCCATCCTCCCCCCGTCCTGCTCCGTGCTCCTCTGTGCTCTCCATCCTCCCCCCGTAATGGTCTTTGCTCCTCTGTGCCCTTCATCCTCCCCCCCATCCTGCTCCGTGCTCCTCTATGCTCTCCATCCTCCCCCGTAATAGTCTGTGCTCCTCTGTGCCCTCCATCCTCCCCCCCATCCTGCTCCGTGCTCCTCTGTGCCCTCCATCCTCCCCCGTCCTGCTCCGGGCTCCTATGTGCCCTCCATCCTCCCCCCGTCCTGCTCCATGCTCCTCTGTGCTCTCCGTCCTCCCCCGTCCTGCTCCATGCTCCTTGTCCTCCTCCATGTTCCCCCCATCCTCCTCCATCATACTCACCCTCCCCGTGCTATCGCTGAACGTCCCGGCAATCCTCCGTTGTACCCGGCTTCCTGCAGCTCTCCTGTGCTGAGCGGTGACGTAATACCGCTCATTAAGGCCATGAATATGGACGCCAAGCCTATGGGAGTGGAGTCGCGTCCATATTCATGACCTTAATGAGCGGTATTACGTCACCGCTCAGCACAGGAGAGCTGCAGGAAGCCGGGTACAAAGGAGGATTGCCGGGACGTTCAGCGATGGCACGGGGAGGGTGAGTATGATGTCCCAGCCACCGGCTCCTGCCGCGGCACCCCCTCCCCCTCTGGTTTCTTCCCAATGACTCGTGTATAAGCCGAGGGGGCATTTTCAGCACAAAAAAAGGTGCTGAAAATCTCGGCTTATACATGAGTATATACGGTATACAGGTATGGAGCAGTTTCATTCATCTTTTTCATTCTAAAATTTTACAATCTGAATGGCCATGGCTTGCCTCCCCCCTAGTTTTGATCCTGGGTATGCTCATGATACCATTCCTTAATATATACAGGGTTACCTGTTAATTGGATAGACGGGATTCTTCTGTACCATAGAAACAATAATTGTCATTCATTTACGCCATTTTTTATTGGGCACCCTATCATTACTTTTATTGGCTACCTATAACTGTGTATAAAAATACATTTTGACTAATTTACTATGAATTTTACATTAGAATTTCAATAAATCACCCTTCTAATTTCTTACAGTTAATGGAATTAGGTGCTAGAGAAGTTACAAAGATGAACACCTAACTGCAATATAATTAAATGAGTCCTGATAACCTAGAGGGAAAACCCTATGTTCCTAAATTCATGTCATTGGGATGAATCAGGCTCATCCGCTGTGGAGTTTGTCTCTGCTTTGGACCACTAGAGGGCACCCCATATACATATTCTCTATACAGGACGTCAGATAATCTAACAATGGAATGAAGAGCAGAGCCAAGCTGGGAGATACAACAGCACTCTCAAAGTGAGGAAGACAAGACAGCATTGTTTTAACGGGAAGGCTACTTTCATCTACAACATGATGAAGTCGGAATCATCTTAAGGATCAGCTGAATTCTTCAAGATCCATGTAAGTGATGCCTGCTGGATGAGAAGTGTGTTGAAGCTTAGCTGCCTTCAGTATACAACTGTACCTTTATTTATTTCTACTTGATGGCATAGGAAGGTTTAGAAATTTAATCTCTAGTCATTTTAAACCCTATATCAATTTTTTTTGTTTAATTTTTTTCTTTTTTTTATTGTTTTTTGTGTTTGCAGCTTCGATGGAATTATACGTTGTTTTTTATGCTTTTTTTTATATAAGGGTGTTTAAATGACAGGTGGCTTTATTTATTTTCATGTGATAGGATATTAATTTTTGTATGTTTTCCATTTTGTACTCAATTGTATCTTTGTGTCTTGTTACTGTGTCTTGTACATAATCTTAGGAAGAACTGACTCACCAAAGATTCCGGACACTGAATGTGTGCAACTCAGGTAGACGTGAGGAACATGAGGCCATGGTGATGTTTCGTAGGAATGGACCATGCAAATGTAGCTCAACTCATCTCTCCTAGTCATTGGGTTCATTCTGGAAGAAACTGATGCCACTGATTAATGTAAAAATGCTGAATGATGAGAACTTGTCCAAAAAGTAACATCTGAAACACGGAAACCAGGTATCTCCTGCCTGGACCCCTCTTTTATTTATACAAGAAAAACCTTCAGGGATCCAAACATTTAGAGCCGAATCATGATCCCGAGATAAAACTTCTTTCTGCCATCTAAACTACTTGTCTGACTTTGGAAATAGTCTACGGACAAATCTTAAAAAGATGTAGAAGATGAATCTTTTTGGTCTGATGGCTGCTGAGGTGTAACATCCATTCATTTCATTTTTTTGGCAGACTTCGAAACGATTTTGCACTTTACTTAAAAACGCATGTGAAAGGTGAAATCTTACCACCACCACCACTACGTTCTGCTTAATCTAAAGGTTCAGCTGGTCATCAGTGAAAGAAATTGGGACAGCAATGAAATACAAGCACTAAAGACAATATGTATTGTTTTAGTGGCTGCCTAAATGTATTCGGAAACAAACATGAAGTTTACAGCGAATTAAGGAACTCTACGATCTCAAGCCTATAAATGACAAGCGAGAAGAATGTAAAAGAAGTGTCAAAGTGTGGAAAGGATCCGGGATGCAATTCTATTATTAAGGAAACAAATCGTAAGACAAAGCAAGATCTCCTGGTCATGCTCCTGTGAAGGATCCAGCTTCAGGTTCTCCAGGTACAGTATGATCATGACTTTATAATGCATACATGAAATCAGGCAGCCAAGCAGTGGAAAATCGTGCTTTAATAATACCATCTGCATCATCTAAGGCAAAATAAAATAAATAATGCCTTGACATTTATTCTGTGTGATACATTTAGGGCTGCCGTGTCCTGCCTACAGTGTCCTAGATATGCAGACCGTAATAATGAAGCCTAGAATGTGGGCTTTTAATGGATGAAGATAAACTGAGCTGTGTCGGAGCTTGTAATAAGGATGTTCAAGGGTAATTGGGAATCATTTGTTCATACAAATATACAAACCTATGGAGGAGAGCTGACGTGGTAGCACCGGTCAAGTGTAAATGTCACTTCGGTGAAAAGATGCCCTTCGAAAGCTCCTTGGCTCGTAATGATGTGCATGTTTAATTGGCTAATGGAAAAAAAAGCGATGATGTATTACTTATTTATCCTGTTATTAGAGGAGCATGTAGCACTATCATTTTCTACAGCCCTGTACACACACTCACAGACGTAGCCTTTATCATGTTACCTTTCCTAGAAGTATGGATGATGCGACCAGGAAAAAGTTTGCCCAGCCATTACTCAAGGTGTCAAGAACTTCTAACACTTTGATTTTCTAACATGTGAAGCATTATTGTTTGCTCTTTCAGATATAGAAGAGGTGAATTTGTCATTTGTCTCTCAAAGACTATTTCAGGAGTAATATAGTATGTATACCTTCACTTGGTATGAGATAAGTTCAGCCACAAAACAAACCCAGATCTTCTACATTCATAGTATAAATTGTTTGTTTTTTTCTGTCACGAGGATCTTTTCTTTCACTATGGTTGTTTCCATATATTTTTTTAATGAAAACTTACAACATAAAAACACTAAATTATAAGTTTAACTGTAGATATAAAAAAAAGTCCACGTTCCATTGTTTGGCCAGACAACCCCTAATTAGCTGGCGTCATCATTCCACTGTTGGGCTTTTTGCTGTGCCCTAGAAGTATTCACATTATGTAATGAATGTCATTACAGAGAAGCAACTCCCCCCCATTATTCTCCAGTACTGAAGTGTTCGGAGCATAATGTTTTTTTAGATGGTAGCGGATTTCATTTATGCAGTATTTGTAGAAAGGACACCACAAACCAATAAATGTAACGGACTGAAAACGGTCAAGTGCATTCATGTGCTCTGTAGACAAATGAATGCATCTTCCTTTATCAAATGAGTCAAGTATTATGTAACTAAAAGCTTTGGACTCAGACCTAGCATTATAAAATGGTAACTAAGCATTAACTGTGTGGATACTGATGAAAAACACATACCAGTTATATACATCATTGCGGTACCAACAACAGGAAAATGAGAAAATCAGAAAAGTGCAGCCATATTATGAGGAGGAAGATTGTACTTTTATTTTATCAGAGCTCGATTAAATGTGTATGTATATATATTCAGTGAGGAAAATAAGTATTTGATACACTGCCTATTTTGCAACTTACCTTCAAAGAATGGAGAGGTCTGTAATTTTTATCGTATTCAGACTTCAACTGTGAGAGACAATCTAAAAAAAATCCAGAAAATCACATCATACGATTTTTGCATACTTAATTTGCATTTTATTGCATCAAATAAGTATTTGATACAATAGAAAAGCAGAACTTAATATTTTGTACAGAAACTTTTGTTTACAGTCACAGAGGTCAAACTTTTCCTGTAATTCTTGACAAAGCTTTCACAAACTGCAGCAGGGAATTTGACCCACTTCCCTATACAGATCTTCTCCAGATCATTCAGGTTTTGGGGCTGTGACTGCGTAACACTGAGTTTCAGTTCCCTTCAAAGATTTTTTATTGGGTTCTGGTCTGGAGACTGGCTAGGCCACTCCAGGATCTTGAAATGCTTCTTAGTCATTGTCCTGCTGGAAGACCCAGCCACAACCCATCTTCAATGCTCTTATTGAGGGAAGGAGGTTGTTGGCCAAAATCTCGCAGTACATGACCCCATGCAGATAAGCTCCCCCAAGGTATGATGTTTCATCCACCATGCTTCACGGTTGGAATGGTGTTCTTGAGGTTGTACTAATCCTTCCTACTAACACGGCCAGTGGAGTGTTATGAATGTGCTAGAGATGGTTTCTGAGCAGAGGCTCCCTCTGGTGGTTACAGACAGTACTGAACCTCTCAGCGAGGAATGGCAATCTGGGATCGCTGACTGGTCTGATATAAGGGAGGTTCCCTCCCTGATGGTTGCCGATGATCAATTGTTCTTGTCTCAGTTGTGGTTCCTGGTTCATTTGGAAGTTTGCTGAGTCTTGCCTGCATCTTCTGCTTTCAGATAAGATATTTTCTGCTTTTATTTTTGTGCTTGCTTTTTGCATAGTTCTCTGCACTTTTGTGGAGGTCAGCCAGGTCCCCTTCTGGGGCCTGTACTCCTCTCAGTTTATCTGTAGCCACTGTTATTTGTTCATTTGTTTTTTCCTGTTTTTTCAGTGGCTGCGGCTTAGTTTTGTTACACCAGAGTTCTGACTTAGGTGGTGAGATCGTGTGATCTCAGGTGTTTTTGCAATCAGAAGAGTTGGTATTTTTTAGAGTTTTTTTTGGATTGCAGTAAGAATCCTTTCCTGTACTTTTCTGTCTAGACAGATTGGGCCCCAGCATTTGCTCATTCTATTTTCTGTCTGTGTCCGTGCTTCTTCTTGTCTAACCGCCATTACATGTTTGGGGGCTTCCTATTTTCTTTGGGGATCTGCTCCGGGGCAGATAGCTTTCCTCTTTCTGCCTTTAGGTGTAGTTATCTCTCAGGCTGTGACGAGGCGTCTAGGATCAACGTAGGAATGCTCCACAGCTACCTCTAGTTGTGTGGTTAGTTCAGGTTACTGCAATCCAATAGGTTCCAGCCTCTTTGGTGTATTGCCGTTTTTGTTTTTTCTCCTCAGCTACACAAACATAACAGTCGAGTTGATATCAAAAAGTTCTATTTTGGTCTCATCTGACCACTTGACCATCTCCAATGTCTCCTCTGGATCATCCAGATGGTCATTGGTGAACTTCAAATGGGCCCTGCTCATGTGCTGGTGTGAGCAGGGGGGACCTTGTATGCCTTGCAGGTTTATAATCTATGGTGGCATACTGCGTTACTAATGGTAATGTTTGAGACTGTGGTCCCAGATTTCTTCAGGTCATTGACCAAGTCATCTCATGTAGTTCTAGGCTGATTCCTTTCCTTTCTCAGAATCATCTTTACTCAACGAGGTGAGATTTTCATGGTACCCCAGACTGACGAAAATTGACAGTCGTCTTGTGCTTAAACCATTTTCTAATAATTGTACCAACCTTTTTTGCCTTCTTATCAATCTGCTTGCCTATTGTCCTGTAGCCCATCCCAGCCTTGTGCAGGTCTACAATTTTGTCCCTGGTGTTCTTAGGCACCTCTTTAGTCTAGGCCATGGTGAAGAGGTTGGAGTGTGATTGAGTGTGTGGACAGGTGTCTTTTATAGAGGTAATGAGTTCAAACAGGTGCAATTATTACAGTAAATGAGTTCAGGGTAGGAGGGTTTTAAAAAGAAAAACTAAGGTCTGTGAGAGACCGAATTCTTGCTGGTTGGTAGGTGATCAAATACTT
Source organism: Oophaga sylvatica (assembly GCA_033576555.1). NCBI lineage: Eukaryota > Metazoa > Chordata > Amphibia > Anura > Dendrobatidae > Oophaga > Oophaga sylvatica. Next base: position 123,204,048 of record JARQOD010000004.1, read on the forward strand.
ATTTCATGCAATAAAATGCAATTTAATTATTTAAAAATCATACAGTGTGATTTTCTGGATTTTATTTTTAGATTATGTCTCTCACAGTTGAAGTGTACCTGCGATGGAAATTACATACCTGGTGTATAAAGCAAGGTAGCAGTACAGGCTAAAATTTAACTTTTAATAATTGCCTTTAAAAAACGAGGTTTTCGTTCAGTATATAACAACAGACAATAAGTGTATCCTAACCACCAATAATTTGTGAAAAAACAAAAAATTGTTAAAACCGTCAGTAAAACAGACTTGACTTAATCATGGGATAAACAAGGATAGATCTATCTAGAAACTATCCACAATATTTAATAAATCTAGGTATATATCAAATGACTGACAGTCCTTGGTTTATAGATGTCCACATGGTTTGGGGTAATGTATGGCTTGTTTAAAAAGCCTCCCCCATTTACAAGAATACAGTGGATATCAACATATGGTAAGACTGTTCTATTTTTTTGAGATGTGCAATTTATGAAGGAGAAAAAGAAGCACACACAGTCATTTGATATATATCTAGATTTATTGAATATTGTGGATAGTTTCTAGATAGATCTATCCTTGTTTATCCCATGATTAAGTCAAGTCTGTTTTACTGACGGTTTTAACAATTTTTTGTTTTTTCACAAATTATTGGTGGTTAGGATACACTTATTGGTTGATGTTATATACTGAACGAAAACCTCGTTTTTTAAAGGCAATTATTAAAAGTTAAATTTTAGCCTGTACTTCTACCTTGCTTTATACACCTCATTTTTGATTGGTAGATCCTTATGAAATTACATACCTATTCTTTTTAGGTGAGAAAACTTGCAAATGGCAGTGTATCAATATTTATTTATAACATAAGGTACAATCTTCCTATATCAAAGCACTCTTGAGTGAATGGATCTCTATAGCTCTGCTCTAGGTTGCATTTAAAGGTTCGGTGGGGTCAGATGCTTTAGACATCAGTCATGGTGGGAAGATGATCATAGGTAACTGAAGGTTAAAGTTGATGTCATCGACTGATTATGTTTCACAATGTGGCAAAGTACCTAAACATTTTTAATGTGGTGTAGATAATATTATAAGATCTAGTAAAATTATTGCTTGCCTCTTGTTTCATGCAAACAATATCATTCCAGTAGTACTCCAGTGATATGAAGTAGAAGTGTAGCTAAGCTTCCCTTTATCTGGGGCAAAGATTTAATGTGGATTTACCCCCCACCTCTTAGATTCACCCTACAATTTTACAACTTAAAGGGTTATTTCCATCTCAGCAAGTTATGACTATCCATAGGATAGGTCATAACTTGCTGACTGTTGGAAATCTCGACTGACCATGCATGAGCTCCACTATCAAATTTATTGTCTATGAGACTGCTAGAGAAAGCCAAGCACTGTACTGAGCAAGTAATCACCTATCTTAAACATTAAATGAACATATCTATCTATCTATTATATCTAATATCTATCTATATATCTATTATCTACTATATCTATTATCTATCTATCTAATATCTATTATCTATTCTATCTATCTATCTATCTAATATCTATCTATCTATCTACTATCTATCTATCTATCTATATCCCATATCTATTATCTATATATCTAATATCTATCTATTTATCTTCCATCTATCTAATATCTATCTATCATCTATATTATCTATTATTATCTATCTATCTATCTATCTATCTATCTATCTAATATCTATCTATCTATCTATCTATCTATCTATCTATATCTATCTATCTATCCATCCCATATTTATCTATCCCATATCTATCTATCTATCTATCTATCTATCTATTATCTATCTACTATCTATCTATCTATCTATCTATCTATCTATCTATTATCTATCTATCTATCTATCTATCTATCTACTATCTATCTATCTATCATCTATCTATCTAATATCTATCTATCTATCTATCTATCTATCTATTATCTATTATCTATCTATCTATCTATCTATCTATTATCTATCTATCTATCTATCTATCTATCTATCTATCTATCTATCTATCTATCTATCCCATATCTATCTATCCCATATCTATCTATCTATCTATCTATCTATCTATCTATCTATTATCTATCATATCTATCTATCTATCTATCTATCTATCTAATACTATCTATCTATCTATATCTATCTATACTATCTTTATCTATATCTATCTATATCTATCTATCCCATATCTACTATCTATCTATCTATCTATCTATCTATCTATCCTATCTATTCTATCTATCTATCTATCTATCTATCTATCTATCTATCTATCTATCTATCATATCTATCTATCCTCATATATCTAATATCTATCTATCTACTATCTATCTATTCTATCTATTATCTATCTATCTATCTATCTATCTATCTATCTATTATTATCTATCTATCTATATCTATCTATTATTACTATCTATCTAGATAATATACAACAACTACCTGCGCCTCCAGAAAGGTCTCAAAAGGAAGAAATCCCCGCACAAGATCTAAATTGATCGATGGAAAAAGTAGAGCAATGCTATGAAGTCAAATGTAATGATGCAGCGTGCTTACTTGCGTGATTGCAGGGAAGTGGATCAGGTAAGGAGGAAGTCTTTGCTTCGTGCAGATAATTCCTGGACCGTGCACACAGATGAAGCACACAACGGTGCTGGAGCAGGGAGCGTCCTCCCTGTAGTTGGATCAAACTTGCTGTGTGAGAGCGTTCTCAGTCCGGATACTGCGCGGCGTTCCCAGGCCACGAGGCGCCGCTGGTCCGAAGTGGACGGGACAAGGGGCGGGACAAAAAAATCGGTGACGTCACCTGGGTATAGGAGGCGGGAAGGGTCAAAAACATCCGACGCGTTTCAAAGGTACACGGACCTTCTTCATCAGGGATTAAGACCCATTGTTGGATCAGCCTTTTATACCTGTAGAAGCCCCTCGCCCCTCCTCCTTAACAAGGGATTTAAAAGAGGTGCTAACAGCAAAGCAAATGGTGATATGGATAGTTTACTATAAGCTTGTATGTATGCGTTTACCGCCAACCACTGTTGATTGTGAGGATAAACTAAAAAGTATTAAAAAAGGGATTATAAAATACCTACTGACAACAAACATTGATTAGCTTTAAAGATTTTTATTAGAAGCGTATGTTCTCTCCTGTTTAGCCCTAGGGGGCCAACTATCCAGGGTGAAAACCTTTGAATTCCATCCTACGAATCTTTTAATGTAGTCCCCACCCCTCTGTTTTTTAATAACTTATCCACAAAAATGAATCCCCGTCAGATTGTTGTGTTTGTCGCCCCTTGTGCGGGATTTCTTCCTTTTGAGACCTTCCTGGAGGCGCAGGTAGTTGTGTATATTATCTGTTGACTCAATTGCACATTCTTTGGGCATTTTTAGTCAGTTATTGCACAGCAGCTGGCTCAACTCCAGTGCCTCCGGTATAGTGAATGCTATTTTGTCTTATCCATTAAACCCCTATTTTTTTTTAGGTACGCAGTGTATCTATTTTATATTTTATCTATCCTATCTATTATCTATCTATCTAAAATCTACTATCTACTATCTCTATACCTATCATCTATTATCTACTATCTATCATCTTCCCATATCTATCTATCTATCTAATATCATTATCTACTATCTATTAATCATCTATTATCTATTTTTATACTATCTATCTATCTATCTATCTACTTCTATTATCTATCTATCTATCCATATCTATCTTCTATCTATCTAATACATCTATCTTCTATCTATTATCTATCTATCTATCTATCCCAATCATATCTAGTTTTATCTCATCTATCTATCTATCTATATCTATCCTATCCCATATCTATCTATCTATCTATTATCTATCTATCTATCTATTATCATCCATATCTATTTTCTATCTCATATCTATCTATCTATTCCATATTATCTTTAATCTATCTCTGTCTGTCTGTCTATCTATACTATCTACTACATGCATAATATGTTTTTTTTCTTCAGAAAACCACTTCCTTATTCAGATTGTGATAGATCCACCTTATTTTATGCCATACAGAGGCAGAACTGAAGTTCCAATTATCATTGACAGTACATGTAAAGCATGTTCATATATCACAGACGTAAACAATAAGGTTCCACTTCACACCTAAATAGTACTGCTATATCAGACCCAACAAAAATTTTAGACCTCAATCACGACATAAAAAAGTAGAACCCTACTTTAATTTAGACAAGGACTTGTCAAACTTTTACTGGTGCCTCGACAGACATACTATGGATATGCTTAAATAAACATGCTTCTCTGTTTACATTTTAATTTTCTTCAGAATGCCATCCCTTATCAATCAGAGACCATAGTCCCTTATTAGTCACTCAAAAATCATTCAGCTCCATATTCAAGGATCTTCATAGTTTGCAACTGTATTATTCCAGATGTAATAGTTATATAGACAATGAAGACAACATATAATAATACTCTGGATGCCTGATCAGAATTACTGGGCAAGGCTGATTACTTGTCAGTTCATTTACTATTCATGCAACCGTCACTCAGTTGTCAGTTACACATCTAAAGATGCATTAATTCATGTGATTGACCACAAAAGATACACACAAAATTCAAACACCGGCAAAGGTTCAGCAGAGATTGTCTTGTATGGACCACCAATTATCTGTCACAGAGCCCTCTAGATAATGCCTCCTTCACACGTCCTGGCGATTCCTGCACTGGAAAAGCCAATACTGGTGAGATCCATGGTCAGTGTCCGCATGCCATACATATGTACACATGTGACATCCGTGTGTCTGTGTGCTGTCAGTGTGCTAAGCATTGCGGCTTTAAAGTCTCCTCACCTCGGCATGTCAGACTTGACATATCACTTTCTTGCAAGAAGAAATGTTACCCCTTGGATCCCGATGATGCGCCTCTCGCCCACCCAAACCAAATTTCACACTTTGCACTGACTAGGGGCAGTACCCCGAAACACAGTGTTTGCAAATTGACATTTTGGCTTTTATCCTAAGTCATGTGAGAATGCTAATTACAGAGTTGATATTGACTTTTAGGGTTGCTACTTCCTATAGGTGGCATTAGAGTTCTAGTCCTCTTCCTCTTTGAAGAGACAATGCGCTGTCAGTGTGACAAGTATGGAGTGAAATGCAGCATAGAGTTTTATGTATCAAAGATGTTCAAAAATAGAGCTAGATAGCTATGAGGAGCATGATAGGTGGATAGATAGATGTCAGTGATTTCTAATCAGTGCTCTGCATCCTTATTTTTCTGTACTTGTATTTATTTTGTAAATAAATAAATAAAGTGGCATGGGGGTTCCCCTTAATTTTCATAACTAGCTGAGGGAAAGCAGCTGATGTTAATATTCTGGGAAGTGGCCAATAGCCATAAAGGTTCCCAGGCTGTTAATATCAGCTCACAGCTGTCTGTGCAGCCTTTACTGGTTATTATAGGGGATATCCCTCCAAAAAATGTTGTGGGGTCCCCCCCTGTATTTACTAATCAGCAAAGGCTAAGCAGACAGCTGTGGGCTGATATTAACCCTTCACTCCCGGAGCTTTTTTCGATTTTTCGTTTTCATTTTTCGCTCCCCTTCTTTCCAGAGCCATAACTTTTTTATTTTTCCGTAAATATGGCCATGTGAGGGCTTATTTTTTTGCGGGACGAGTTGTACTTTTGAATGATACCATTGGTTTTACCATGTCGTGTACTCGAAAACGGGAAAAAAATTCCAAATGCAGTGAAATTGCAAAAAAAGTGCAATCCCACACTTGTTTTTTGCTTGGCTTTTTTGCTGGGTTCTCTAAATGCAAAAACTGACCTACCACTATGATTCTCCAGGTCATTATGAGTTCATAGACACCAAACATGTCTAGGTTCTCTTTTATCTAAGTGGTGAAAAAAAATTCCAAAGTTTGCTAAAAAAAAAAAAAAAAAAATTGCATCATTTTCCGAGACCCGTAGCGTCTCCATTTTTCGTGATCTGCGGTTGGAGGAGGGCTTATTTTTTGCACACCGAGCTGACATTTTAAATGATGCCACATTTATGCAAATAAGTTATTTTGATCGCCCGTTATTGCGTTTTAATGCAATGTCGCGGCGACCAAAAAAACGTAATTCTGGCGTTTTAAATTTTTTCTTTTTATTGATAGATCGGGCGATTCTGAATGCGGCGATACCTAATATGTGTATGTGTGATTTTTCTTTTATTGTTTTATTTTGATTGGGGCAAAAGAGGGTGATTTGAACTTTTAGGTTTTTTTATTTTTTTTTAAATTTTTAAACACTTTTTTTTACTTTTGGCATGCTTCAATAGCCTCCATGGGAGGCTTGAAGCATGCACAACTCAATCGGCTCTGCTACATATGGGCGATGAGCAGTTCACCCATATGTAGCAGATTTACTGCATTGCTATGAGACCTCTGGTTGTCAAGGCAACGCGCCGCCGACCCCCGATCACGTGACGGGGTCGGCGATGAGCTCACTTCCGGCCCTGCGGCCGGAAGCTCTAGTTAAATGCCCGCTGTCAGCTTTGACAGCGGGATTTAACTAGTTAATAGGCACGGGCGGATGACAGTTCCGCTCGCGCATATTGCGGGCACATGTCAGCTGTTTATAACAGCTGACATGTCGCGGCTTTGAGGTGGGCTCACCGCCGGATCCCACCTCAAAGCAGGGGATCCTTACTGATGACGTACTATCCCGTCATTGGTAAGGAAGGGGTTATTAGCCTAGGAATGGGCCATGGATAATGGCCCCTTTCCCGACTAAGAACATCAGCCATTAGCCGCCCTAGAAATGGCGTCTCCATTAGATACACCAATTCTGGCTTTCAGCCTCCTATCTTCCCAGAATATTAACATCAGCCCCCAGCCATCAGCATTCCCTCATCTAGTTATGAAAATTAAGGGTGACTCCACACCTTTCTTTCAATTTAATTATTTAATACACTCTATAGTGGGTGCTGACTCCAATTTTTATCAGCGTCGCCTGGTCTCGCTGATCGCAGGGAGACCAGGCGACAATGATGAGAGCTAGATTCAGCTCCCAGCGCCTGGGAACAATACTAATTGTACTGCTTTTCCCATCTGTGTGTCATCAGTGTGCATGTACGCAGCATGCATTTTGTCCGTGCTGCGTGAAAAAAAGGACAAGTCTTCGGGTTTTTCACATGGATTCACAGTCATGTAAAAAATCTGACATCTGCACCACCATTGAATAAGATGGGTGTTCGTATGTCTGTATTTGTGGTCCTTAAAGAACAGACCACATACGGGCATAAAAAACTGAAAAAAAAACGGACATTTGAAGAAGGCCTAACACCGAAGTATTGGTAACACAATGGATTACTCACTGTGCCTTTATTCAGTGGTTCCCAGGGAGATTGTTGCAATCGGGTCAAAAGGAGGTCCAATTTTGACAATCCCAGGAGTTCAGGCACCTTGAAATGATGTGGAAGATCTTTAGGAGAAACTCAAAGGGTTTCACACATTTAATAAAAAGTTAAAAATTGGACATTTATATTGATAGACCAGAAATTGCTGCAGTCATACAAAGGACTGTATAGTGTAACATCCCTGCCAGCATCACTGCATGGCTTTCCATCCCCCACGAGGCAGATACACCGACTTACTCACTCCCCCTGGCCATGCAGTGAGTTCTGTCCTCTGTATGCTGTAAACCATGTGTCCTCAGCTTGCTGTGTGCATACTTCCTGGCTGTATGCTTAGGGCAGACGCACCTGATTCTTAAAGAGACAGTGTGCGCATTCTTAATGTGTCCCCAACCTATTGCTAAGGGGCACCTGGTACTTAATACATTTATGTCAGTGGGAAGATGCCTGAGCAACATTCTCTTTCAGTCTGTGGTCAACTACTGAGTTGCCAGTTTCTGTCCTGTTTATGTTCTTGTTTCTGCTACCCTGGGGTCTTATACCCAGGTCTGAACCTCGAGTCTTTACCTGTACCTTACTTGTCTTGTTTCAGCCACACTGGGGGCTGAGTACCCAGGACTGAATCCTGAATCCAGAACCTGTTCCTGTGTCTGTCCTTGTTTGAATTACGACCTATCCCTGTACCTGTTAATATCCTAGTCTGGACCCTTCCTTAACCTGTTGTGTCTGTCCTGGTCTCTATTCCTTAATCTTGCAGTGTCTGAGCATGCTTCTATCTCTATGGATCTTCAGTGTCTGTACTGACACTTATCTAAAAAACCTGCAGTATCTGAACCAGCACCTATCTCTATTCTGTTGTCTCTGCACAACGTTAGTGATCTTTGTGTACACTTGCAACTTCATTGTAAGTACCAATGTGAATCTGGTCCTGTCTGTCCTATTCTGCAACTGCGGCTTTGCATCTGTTCCACATTTGCGGCTCTGCATCTTTTCTGTACCTGCGTCTCTACATCTGTGCCGCACCTGCAGCTTTGTATCTGTGCCGTACCTGAGGCTCTGCATCTGTTCCGCACCTGCGGCTCTTCATCTGTTCTGCACCTGTAGCTCTGCATCTGTTCTGCACCTGCAGCTCTGCATCTGTGCCACATCTGTGCTCCTTGCTTGTCTGGTCTGTACTGGGTCCTACCCGCCACTGTATTCCAGTCGTACCAGCCTTTGTCCCAGTCCTTCCTGAAACTGTTTCTATCTGTCCAGTCTAAACTGAGTCCTACCCGTCCCTGTATCCCACTCATACCAGACTGTGTCCCAGTCCAGCCCGAAACTGTTCCTGTCCCTCTAGTTTGAACTATGCTTGCCTGCCTGCTAGAGTGTCAGCCATGCCCGCCCGCCTGCTAAAGTGTCAGCTGTGCCCACCTGCCTGCCAGAGTGTCAACCTTGCCCTCCTGTACATCACCTGTGCCTACCAGTACTTGCCTGTCTATATACATCAGCTGAGCCAGACAGGAGACCTCTGGTTGTCATGCCAACCGATCACATGACGGGGGTCACCGGTGGGCGGATTTTCGGAGCAATTTTTGGAAGCTAATGTTAAATGCAGCTGTCAGGGTTTGACAACGGCATTTAACGGGCTAATAGTCACTGGTGGATCGTGATTCTACCCGCGGCTGTTCTGGGTACATGTCAGCTCTTCAAAACAGCCGATGTGGGAAAGATGTGGGCTCGCTACCGTGGCCACATCGATGGGGGGAGTCCGTCATCGGCATAAATTTACACCCAATGTCGGAAAGGGGTTAATTCAATTTAAATCTGAAATCTTCTAAATCTGCAGTGCATACACTGGAGGCCTAGCTACCACAAGTGTCTTGCAGTGCCATTTTGTGCGACCTCAAACCATCTAAACACAGAAATCCTTATCTGTATGCAGATTCTCACAAGTATTTTTCTTGTCAGAGGGCAGAACTGACCTGTAGGCGAGGAAAGCATGAGTAAGGACATATGATGCAAAGTGTGGTCATCTCTTAAATCCCAATATTTCAACATAATGGGAATATCCTAGCATCTGTAAATCATCTACAAAGAAGTAGGTAAGGTGGAGAGGTGGTCATGAATGTATGTAGATATCTTCATTGTGGTTTTATGGGAGTAGTAAAGCACTTGGTTTTATCAACATAAACTACAATGGAGATTTCACTACAAGTTCATTCATGGTCTCTTCATTTCTGGTGTGACACAGGGAAAAAAGGATTTTTTCGCAAAAGTAGAAGTTTTTCCAATTAGTGAAATTCTTGTAAATGGCATTTACTTTTGACATATCATAAATAATTCAGATGGTAATTAATAACACTTTAAAATTTATTGTTGCCATTGAGTTAGCTCCTCTACTCTGAATTCAATACAATCTAAGGCTCTGGACCAAAAGTGCATAACTTGTTTGTCACAATGATGGCTCCTATCAGCAATATACAGTACATACATTACATAGTTATTACATGAAAAATTACAATTGAGTAAATGCATTGATGTACTGCTGAGTCAGCTGTCAGTCAGTGCTGGGGTGTGGTTATAGCTGCTGCTCACTGTGTTCTGAGCAATGACTGAAACTGTGCTGTGACTGAAAGCCATAAGTTCCTGGGAGGAAAAAGGTAATTTTTTTTCGGTAGCTGGGTTTTCAGTGTGCCGACAGGTTTAGAACGCCTCATATTTGCAGGTTAATAATGTTAAAGGACATGACAGCTTCTCTTAAAACCCATTACTGGTTAGCCATGCAGTGGAGTACTTTGATGCATGCAAAGGAATATTTTGCAGCATAAAAATCATGGTTTTCATGAAAAATACAGATCCTTTACTGAACCACTGCTTGAAGAAACAATCTTCTAAAAACTGGCAGTAGGTTGAGAGTTGTTTATAAGGCAATCTTCCACTTGAAAAGGTCCAACTAGATCATTTTTAGTAATACCAGACCATAGTACACCACCTCCACTAGGCTGATGTCTCAGTCAAAGCAGAGGTCTGTGCTCTTTACTGATCCAGCCATGGGTCCATCCATTTGATCCGTCAATTATCACTCTCATCTCAACTTATGTGTCTTGTTCAGTGGTGGTTGGATTTCAGCCTTATTACCTTGGCCATGTCTTTGAGCACTGAACGCCTTACTGAAATATCACATGGTCATAAGTATTCAGACTCTTTGCTCAATATTGAGTAGAAGCACCCTTTTGAGCTAGTACAGCCATGAGTCTTCTTGGAAATGATGCAACAAGTTTTTCACACCTGGATTTGGGGATCCTCTGCCATTCCTCCTTGTAGATCCTCTCCAGTTCCGTCAGGTTGGATGGTGAACGTTGGTGGACAGCCATTTTCAGGTCTCTCCAGAGATGCTCAATTGGGTTTAGGTCAGGGTTCTGGTTGGGCCAGTCAACAATGGTCACAGAGTTGTTCTGAAGCCACTCCTTTGTTATTTTAGCTGTGTGCTTATGGTCATTGTCTTGTTGGAAGGTGAACCTTCGGCCAAGTCTGAAGTCCAGAGCACTCTGAAAGAGGTTTTCATCCAGGATATCTGTACTTGGCCGCATTCATGTTTTCTTCAATTGCAACCAGTAGTCCTGTCCCTGCAGCTGAAAAACGCCCCCATAGCATCATGCTGCCATCACCATGTTTCACTGTTGGGATTGTATTGGGCAGGTGATGAGCAGTGCCTGGTTTTCTCCACACATACCACTTACAATTATCACCAAAAAGTTCTATGTTCATCTCATCAGACCAGAGAATCTTATTTCTCATAGTCTGGAAGTCCTTCATGTGCTTTTTAGCAAACTCTATGCAGGCTTTCATATGTCTGGGACTGAGATGAGGCTTCCGTCGGGCCACTCTGCCATAAAGGCCCAACTAGTGGAGGGCTGCAGTGATAGTTTACTTTGTGGAACTTTCTCTGTTGTGAATGTGTTAGAAATGAATTCTGAGCAGAAGCTCCCTCTGGTGGTTGCAAACAGTACTGAACCATTCAATGAGGATTGGCAATCAGGAGTTACAGACTGGTCTTATATAAGGGAGGTTCCCTCCCATCATGTTTGCCGGTGATCAATTTTTCTTGTCTCAACTGTGGTTCCTGGTTCACTTGGAAGCTTGTTGAGTCTTGCCTGCATCTTCTGCTATCAGATAAGATATTTTCTGCTTTTATTTTTGTGCTTGCTTTTTGCATTGTTCCCTGCACTTCTGTGGAGGTCAGCCAGGTCCCCTCCGGAGGCTTGTGCTCCTCTCAGTTTATCTGAGCCACTGTTATTTGTTCATTTGCCTTTTCCAGTTTTTTCAGTGGCTGCAGCTTAGTTTTGTTACACCAGAGAGCTAATTTAGGTGGTAGAGGTTGTGTGATCTCAGGTGTTTTTGCAATTAGTAGAGTTGGTATTTTTTAGGGTTTTTTGGATTGCAGTAAGTGTCCTTCCTATCCTTTTCTTTCTAGGCAGATTGGGCCCCAACGTTTGCTCTTACTATTTTCCGTCTGTGTCTGTATTTCCTCTTGTCTAACCGCCATTACATGTTTGGGGGCTTCGTATGTTCTTTGGGGATCTGCTCCGGGGCAGATAGCTTTCCTCTTTCTATCTTTAGGTGTAGTTAACCTCTCAGGCTGTGACGAGGCATTTAGGACCAACGTAGGAACTCTCCACGGCTGCCTTTAGTTGTGGTTAGTCAGGGTACTGCAATCCAGTAGATTCCAACCTCTCTGGTGTATTGCCGTTTTTGCCTGCTCTCCTCAGCTACCAAATCATAACAGTATCACCGGCCAAACTGAAAATTATATGGTACTCAACAGAAGGGAAAAATAGTAAAAGGAAAAAGAAAAAGGGAAGTTGTCAGAATTTTTTTTTTCTCTGTTTGTTGCATTTTTTCCCTCTTTTTCTCTGGGTGCTGAGGAGGATTTTTTTTTTCTCTCAATGGAGTTTGCACAGTTGTCTGGCCGTGTGGATCAGCTTGCCACTGAAGTTTGGGGTATTGCTACCTATCTTGCTGGGTTGCCAGTTGTGGAACCCAGGATCCCCATGCCAGATTTATTTTTGGGGGATCGAGCTAAATTTCTGAATTTCAAAAATAACTGTAAGTTGTTTTTTGCCTTAAAACCTAAGTCCTCAGGGAACGCAGCACAGCAGGTTCAAATTGTCATCTCTCTCCTGCGTGGCGATCCTCAGGATTGGGCTTTTTCCCTGACACCTGGGCACCCTGTTTTGAGTAATGTTGATGCATTTTTTCTGGCTCTGGGGTTATTGTACGATGAACCTAATGTCACTGATCATGCTGAAAAAACCTTGTTGGCATTAAATCAGGGGCTTGAGGACGCTGAGTTGTACTGTCAGAAATTCCGAAAGTGGGCAGTCCTAACCAAATGGAATGATGATGCTTTGGCAGCCCTTTTTCGGAAGGGTCTGTCAGAGAGTGTAAAAGATGTTATGGTGGGTTTCCCTGCTCCCTCTGGTCTCAATGATTCTATGTCATTAGCGATTCAAATTGACAGACGTTTGCATGAGTGTAGAGGTATGCGTGGAATAGTGTTGCCTTGTGAACCAGCTTCTGAACCCATGCAGTGTGATAGAGTGGCTTCTGGGGCACAGCGTCATGAGTTTAGAAAACGCAATGGGTTCTGTTTCTACTGTGGTGACGCCTCTCATGCTATTTCAGTCTGCCCTAAGCGGGGAAGACGTTTTGCACGCTCAGTTGTCTTGGGTAGTGTTCAGACTAAATGTTGTGAATGGGTTTGAGATGAGTTCTGAGCAGAGGCTCCCTCTGGTGGTTACAAGCGGTGCTAGTCTGTCCAGTCAAGATTGTGAGGACTGGGAATCAGGTGTTACTGATTGGTCTTATATAAGGGAGTCACCTTCCCATCAGGGTTGCCGGTGATCAATTGTTCTGGTCTGAATCCTTCATTCCTGTTTCCCTTGTAGCCTGCTGTGTCGTGTCTGCATCTCCTGCTAACAGATAAGACATTTTCTTCTTTTGTGTTTGTGCTATATTTTTGCATTTTGTCCTGCACTTCTGTGGGGGCCTTCAGGGTCCCCTCCGGGGGCTTCTGCCCTCTCAGTTTTGTTCAGCCACTGATGTTTGTACTTTTGCTTTTTCCAGTTTTTTCAGTGGCTGCTGTTTTGATTTTGTTACACCAGAGAACTAATTTAGGTGGAAGAGGTCGTGTGATCTCAGGTGTTTTTGAAATTAGTAGAGTTGGTGCCTTTCAGGGTTTTCTGGGATTGCAGTAAGTACCCTTCCTATCCTTTTCTATTTAGTTAGTTTGGGCCCCAGCGTTTGCTCATACTATTTTCTTTCTGTGTCAGTATTTCATCTTGTCTAACCGCCATTACATGTTTGGGGGCTTTCTATTATCTTTGGGGTTCTGCTCCGGGCAGATAGCTTTCCTATTTCTATCTTTAGGTGTAGTTAGTTTCTCAGGCTGTGACGAGGCGTCTAGGACCAACGTAGGAACGCTCCACGGCTGCCTCTAGTTGTGGTGGTTAGTCAGGGTACTGCAATCTCATAGATTCCAACTGCTCTGGTGTATTGCCTTTTTTACCTGCACTCCTCAGCTACCGAAACATAACAGTATCACCGGCCTCTTCCACCTAAATTAGTTCTCTGGTGTAACAAAATCAAAACAGCAGCCACTGAAAAAACTGGAAAAAGCAAAAGTACAAACATCAGTGGCTGAACAAAACTGAGAGGGCAGAAGCCCCGGAGGGGACCCTGAAGGCCCCCACAGAAGTGCAGGACAAAATGCAAAAATATAGCACAAACACAAAAGAAGAAAATGTCTTATCTGTTAGCAGGAGATGCAGACACGACACAGCAGGCTACAAGGGAAACAGGAATGAAGGATTCAGACCAGAACAATTGATCACCGGCAACCCTGATGGGAAGGTGACTCCCTTATATAAGACCAATCAGTAACACCTGATTCCAGTCCTCACAATCTTCACTGGATAGACTAGCACCGCTTGTAACCACCAGAGGGAGCCTCTGCTCAGAACTCATCTCAAACCCATTCACAACACTAAATTTCTGTTGACTGTTACCCTGATTTGCTCCCTTTCCACATTTTCTGCTCGGGATTTTGTTGATTCGGGAGCAGCTATTAACCTGATGGATTTTGATTTTGCTAAACGTTGTGGGTTTCCCTTGATACCCCTACGGAAGTCTATTCCCCTACTGGGGATTGATTCTACCCCTTTTGCTGAGAATAAACCCCAGTTCTCTACTCAGGTGATAATGAGGGTTGAACCTGATCATCAGGAGAGTTGCAAATTTTTGGTGCTGCATAATCTGCATGACATTACTGTACTAGGTTTCCCTTGGTTACAGTCTCATAATCCTGTTTTGGATTGGAAATCTGTGTCTGTAACCAGTTGGGGCTGCCAATGTGTTAATGCCAACACTCCTGTTTTTTCTGCCTCTCCCCAGGCTCAGGATGTTCCTGACTTTTTGACTGATTTTTCTGATGTGTTTAGCGAAAGTAAATCTGCATCCTTGCCCCCCATAGGAAATATGACTGCGCTATTGAATTAGTGCCTGGTAGTAAATTCCCAAAGGTCGCCTTTTTAACTTGTCTGTACCTGAACATGACGCTATGCAGTCTTATATCAAGGAGTCATTGGAGAAGAGTCATATCAGACCATCCTCTTCACCCTTGGGTGCCTGTTTTTTCTTTGTGGCCAAAAAGGATGGTTCATTAAGGCCGTGTATTGATTATCGTCTCTTGAACAATATCACTGTGAAATATCAATATCCGTTACCCTTGATTTCTGACCTGTTTTCCAGGGTGAAAAGTGCTACTTGGTTTACCAAGCTTGACCTCAGGGGGGCATATAACCTTATTCGCATTAAGCACGGGGATGAATGGAAGACGGCGTTTAATACCCCAGAGGGGCGTTTTGAGTACCTAGTGATGCCCTTTGGGCTCACTAATGCTCCTTCCGTCTTCCAGTCCTTCATGAATGACATTTTCAGGGATTTTGTGGATAAATTTCTGATTGTTTATTTGGATGATATCTTGATTTTTTCCAATGACTGGGACTCTCATGTGAAACATGTTCGGACTGTGTTCCAGATTTTGAGAGAGAATGCTCTGTATGTGAAGGGATCAAAGTGTCTTTTTTGCGTACAGAGGATCTCATTTCTGGGATTCATTTTGTCCCCATCTGTTATTGAAATGGACCCGGTCAAGGTTCAGGCCATCTGTGATTGGGTCCAACCTACTTCATTAAAGGCTCTTCAGAGATTCTTGGGTTTTGCCAATTTTTATTGTAAATTTATTGGTAATTTCTCTGTTATTGTTAAACCATTGACTGATTGGACCAAAAAGGGTTCTGATGTGGTGAATTGGCCTCCTGAGGCAGTCTCTGCGTTTCAGGAACTTAAGCAGAGATTCACTTCTGCTCCTGTTCTACGGCAGCCTGATGTTTCTCTGCCATTTCAGGTGGAGGTTGATGCCTCTGAAATTGGGGCAGGTGCCGTTTTGTCCCAAAGAGATCCAGAGACCTCTAAAAGTAACCCTTGTGCCTTTTTCTCTCGAAAATTTTCTCCAACTGAACGTAATTATGACGTGGGTAATCGGGAGTTATTGGCCATGAAGTGGGCTTTTGAAGAGTGGAGACATTGGCTGGAGGGAGCCAAACATCAGGTGGTGGTCCTCACGGACCATAAGAATCTGGTTTATCTGGAATCAGCCAAGCGACTTAATCCTAGACAGGCCAGGAGGGCCTTGTTTTTCACACATTTTAATTTTGTGGTTTCCTTTCTTCCTGGCACTAAGAATGCTAAGGCGGATGCCCTCTCGAGGAGTTTCCTTGCGGACTCTCCTGAGTTATCTGATCCTGCTGTTATTTTGAAAGAGGGTGTAGTGCTTTCCGCCATCTCGCCCAATTTGAGACTGGCTCTGGAAGGGTGTCAGGAGGATAAACCTGAGCGCTGCCGTATTGGGAAATTGTTTGTCCCAGACCGATGGAAAAAGAGTGTGATGTCTGAGATTCATTGTTCTGCGTTGGCCGGTCATCCCGGAATTTTTGGTACTAGAGACTTGGTTAGTCGGTCCTTTTGGTGGCCTACTTTGTCTCGTGACGTCAGGGAATTTGTGCAGTCCTGCGGGACTTGCTCTCGCTCCAAGCCTTGCTCTCGCTCTAGTGGTTTGTTGATGCCATTGCCTGTGCCCAAGAGACCATGGACCCATATCTCTATGGATTTCATTTCCGACCTCCTGTTTCTCAGAGAATGACCGTTATCTGGGTGATTTGTGATAGGTTTTCCAAGATGATACATCTTGTGCCATTACCTAAGTTGCCTTCCTCCTCCGAATTGGTGCCTTTGTTCCTTCAGCACGTGGTTCGGTTACACGGCATTCCTGAGAACATTGTGTCTGACAGAGGAGTCCAGTTTGTTTCCAGATTTTGGAGGACTTTTTGTTCTAAACTTGGTGTTCAATTGTCTTTCTCCTCGGCTTTTCATCCTCAGACCAATGGACAAACTGAGAGAACAAACCAGACATTGGAGACTTATCTGAGATGCTTTGTGTCTGCTGATCAAGATGACTGGGTCTTTTTTTGCCTTTGGCTGAGTTTGCTCTTAATAATAGGGCTAGCTCTGCCACTTTGATGTCTCCATTTTTCTGCAATTTTGGGTTTCACCCTCGATTTTCTTCGGGACAGACGGAGGCTTCTGTCTGTCCAGGTGTTGACTCTGTTGTGGAGCGTATGCAGCAGATTTGGGACCAGGTAGTGGAGAGGTTGTCCCTCTCTCAGGAGAGGGCCCAGCGGTTTGCCAACCGGCATAGGACTGATGGTCCTCGGTTTGAAGTTGGGGACTTGGTCTGGTTGTCCTCAAGAAATATCCCTATGAGAGTTGCATCTCCTAAGTTTAAGCCTAGGTTCATTGGACCTTATAAGATCATGGAAATTCTTAATCCTGTTTCCTTCCGTTTGCTTCTTCCAGGGACATTTAAGATCCATAACGTGTTCCACAAGTCCTTATTGAAGAGGTTTGTCGAGCCAGTGGTTCCTATGGCTGTGCCTCCTGACCCTGTTTTGGTTGAGGGCAATCTGGAGTATGTGGTTAAGAAAATATTGGATTCTCGTTTTTCTAGACGGAAACTCCAGTATTTGGTTAAGTGGAGAGGTTATGGTCAGGAGGACAATTCTTGGGTGTTTGCTTCAGACATCCATGCTAGGAGACTGATCCGTGCGTATCACAGAGCTCATCCTGACTGACCTGGTTGCCAAAATGAGGGTTCGGTGACCCCTCCTCAAGGGGGGGTACTGTTGTGAATGTGTTAGAAATGAATTCTGAGCAGAAGCTCCATCTGGTGGTTACAAACAGTACTGAACCATTCAATGAGGATTGGCAATCAGGAGTTACAGACTGGTCTTATATAAGGGAGGTTCCCTCCCATCATGGTTGCCGGTGATCAATTGTTCTTGTCTCAACTGTGGTTCCTGGTTCACTTGGAAGCTTGCTGAGTCTTGCCTGCATCTTCTGCTATCAGATAAGATATTTTCTGCTTTTATTTTTGTGCTTGCTTTTTGCATTGTTCCCTGCACTTCTGTGGAGGTCAGCCAGGTCCCCTCCGGAGGCTTGTGCTCCTCTCAGTTTATCTGAGCTACTGTTATTTGTTAATTTGCCTTTTCCAGTTTTTTCAGTGGCTGCGGCTTAGTTTTGTTACACCAGAGAACTAATTTAGGTAGTAGAGGTCGTGTGATCTCAGGTGTTTTTGCAATTAGTAGAGTTGATATTTTTTAGTGTTTTTTGAATTGCAGTAAGTGTCCTTCCTATCCTTTTCTTTCTAGGCAGATTGGGCCCAACGTTTGCTCTTACTATTTTCTGTCTGTGTCTGTATTTCCTCTTGTCTAACCGCCATTACATGTTTGGGGGCTTCCTATGTTCTTTGGGGATCTGCTCCGGGGCAGATAGCTTTCCTCTTTCTATCTTTAGGTGTAGTTAACCTCTCAGGCTGTGACGAGGCGTCTAGGACCAACGTAGGAACGCTCCACGGCTGCTTTTAGTTGTGGTGGTTAGTCAGGGTACTGCAATCCAGTAGATTCCAACCTCTCTGGTGTATTGACGTTTTTGCCTGCTCTCCTCAGCTACCAAATCATAACATTTCTCCCATCTCCCTACTGCATCTGCGGAGCTCAGCCACAGTGATATTGGGGTTTTTCTTTACCTCTCTCACCAAGGTTCTTTTCCCACGATTGCTCAGTTTGGCTGGACGGCCAGGTCTAGGAAGACTTCTGGTTGTCCCAAACTTCTTCCATTTAAGGATTATGGAGGCCACTGTGCTCTTAGGAACCTTGAGTGCTGTAGAAATTCTTTCGTAACCTTGACCAAATCTGTGCCTTGCAACAATTCTGTCTCTGAGCTCCTTGGCCAGTTCCTTTGACCTCATAATTCTCATTTGGTTTGACATGCACTGTGAGCTGTAAGGTTTTATATAGACAGGTGTGTGCCTTTACAAATCAAGTCCTATCAGTTTAATTAAACACAGCTGGACTCCAATGAAGGACTAAAACCATTTCAAGGAGGATCACAAGGAAATGGACAGCATGTGACTTAAATATGAGTGTCTGAGCAAAGGGTCTGAATACTTATGACCATGTGATATTTCAGTTTTTCTTTTTTAATACATTTGAAAAAATTTCTACATTTCTGTTTATTTTCAGTCAAGATGGGGTGCAGAGTATACATTAATGAGAAAAAAATGAACTTTTTTTGAATTTACCAAATGGCTGCTATAAAACAAAGAGTGAAAAATTTAAAGGAGTCTAAATACTTTCCATACCCACTGTATATCTTCTGGTTAATATAGGAAGATGGTAGTACTGGAATATCACATCACTGGAGGACAATGGGTTCCTGGTCACTTCACGTTTGATTCTTCTCAAATCTTTGGCAGTTAATGTCCATTTTTTATCAACATGTTTTTGAGACTGTTGATTATTAGCAGCAATCCTTTTGATTCTTCTGCTGCTGCATCCCTGCGCAATATATTTTTTTACAATTTTTAGCTTTTCAGAGTCAGTGAAATCTCTTTTAGCCCATTTTGACTAAGGAAAACAAGCTGCCTAATAATTCTGCACACCTTGATAAAGGGTGTTATATCTTTAGGCCACAGTGGAAGCAGAGCAGAGGTCATAAGTTATAGTCATTAGGTATAGGCACATTTACTACAGGCTCTGAAGGTTGGCTTTCATATCAATCCCCAAATCATAAATCTAACTTAAAGAGATTGTTTGGTCTAAAAAGACAAGACTGCAGTCACTCTATATGACTGCAGACTTGTGAATCCTCACATCACGCACACTGTGCGCCGCGATGATTCTTGGGCGTCACCGGTGGTCATGTGACCACAATTATTTGATATTCATACTCTGACTAGAATCCGACTAGACTGCTTCCAGAGTGCTTAAAACAAGTGTATTGCGCGAGGTCAAAAGAGTCTAGTCTGATACTGGTCATGAGTATTCATAGCACATACTTGCGGTCACATGACTGCAGTTCCCAGCCAGAACCTAACTAGACTGTTTCAGACTTCACACAATACACTTATATTCAGTGCTCTGGGAATAGTCTAGTCGGATTCTAGGTGTAGTATGAATATCGCATATTCTCACAGCGCACAGTGTTGCAGTCACATAAAGTCATTTTAGACTGGGCGACCTCTTCAATATCAGACCCCAGACCAGATCAATATAATATTATCAGACTCCGATCCTGACTCATATATTAATAGGGTTTATTAACTGTGGAAGGGGGCTATAATGTACCACTCCTCATTCTGAGCCCAGTTAATTGGTTATGGATTAAAAAGTATACACATAGATTGTTAAAGTATATATTGCAGATAGACAACTCATTATACAGGTATTATGTATCATGCTTGGGGCGGTAGCCAGTGGTGAGGGACATGTTTTCTGCGCTCTGCCCCACTACAGAAAAACGAGGTCCAGTTTCAGTGTGTGTTTCACTTAAGAACACCTCCCAGCTCTGGTTGGTCACGCAGAGTGTGAGCGTCTGTGTGTGACTCCGGAAATAAATAAAGTGACTTACAATTAACCCTAGACTGTATACACCTGGTATCTTCTGATACAGTACCCTTTTTCTGCTTTTTATATTCTTGTCTAATCCATACTGAGCCTGAGAGTGTCTGTATGTGACTCCGGAAATATATACGGAGACTTACAATTACCCCTAGACTGTATACACTTGTACGCTTGTGATACAGTACCCTTTTTCTGCTTTTTATATTCTGGTGTAATCCATACTGAGCCTGTGAGCATCTGTGTGTGACTCTGGAAATATATACGGAGATTTACAATTACCCCTAGACTGTATACAGCTGTACACTTGTGATACAGTACCCTTTTTCTGCTTTTTATATTCTGGTCTAAACCAACTGAGCCTGTGAGGTCTGTGTGTGACTCCCGGAAAATTTTAACGGAGATTTACCCAAAAACCCCTAGACTGTTACAGCTGTATGCTTGTGAACCCGTACCCTTTTTTTGCTTTTTATATTCTTGTCTAATCCATACTGAGGGCCCTTTTGAGCGTCTTTGTGTGACTCCCGGGAAAAAATATACGGAGATTTACAGTTACCCCTACACTGTATACATCTGGGTGTCTTCTGATAAGTACCCTTTTTTCTGCTTTTTATATTCTGGCTAATCCATACTGGCCTGTGAGCGTTTGTGTCTGACTCCGGAAAATTTTCGGGATTTACAATTACCCCTAGACTGTTTACAGCTGTTCCCTTTTGATACAGTACCCTTTCTGCTTTTATATTCTGGTCTAATCTAACCATCTACTGGGAGCAT
>JARQOD010000004.1:123225408-123272854 GCA_033576555.1 Oophaga sylvatica
CATACACTGGAGCATTATAAATGGGGCCCATCAACACTGGAACATTATAAATGGGGCCCATCATACACTGGAGCATCATATACAGGGCCCATTATACACTGGAGCATCATATTGGGCCCATTATACACTGGAGCATTATATAGGCCCAACATACACTGGAGCATCATCCATGGGGCCCATCATATACTGGAGCATCATATGGGGCCCATTATATATGGAGCATCATATAGGCCCATCATACACTGGAGCATCATCCATGGGGCCCATCATACACTGGAGCATCATATACTGGGCCCATTATACACTGGAGCATTATAAATGGGGCCCATTATATATGGAGTATTATATAGGCCCATCATACACTGGAGCTTCATCCACGGGGCCCATCATATACTGGAGCATCATATGGGGCCATTATATATGGAGCATTATATAGGCCCATCATACACTGGAGCATCATCCATGGGGCCCATCATATACTGGAGCATCATATGGTGGCCATTATATAAGGAGTATTAAATAGGCCCATCATACACTGGAGCATCATCCATGGGGCCCATCATATACTGGAGCATCATATGGTGGCCATTATATATGGAGCATTATATAGGCCCATCATAAACTGGAGCATCATCCATGGGGCCCATCATATACTGAAGCATCATATGGAGTTCATTATTTATGGGGCATCATATGGGGTATGGAGCACATATGGGGCCTTTTCTGTATGGAGCATTATATGTAACCCATTTTGTATGGAGCAATATATGGGGCCCATCATATACTGTATGGAGCTTTATATGTGACTCATTATACTGTATGGAGCAATTTGTGGGGCTCATTCTACTCTATGGGGACCGTCCTATACTGTATGGCACATTATATGGGGACCATCATATACTGTAGCATTATGTGGAGCTCATCATATACTGTATAGAACATTATATGGGACCAATTATGTATGGAGCAATATATGGGGCTCATTATTCTGTATGGCGCACTATGTGGTGCCCATAATACTGTATGGAGGACTATACTGTCCTGTTTTTGAGCTATTGTAGAATTTAAGATAGATATCAGTCATGTCATGTAAGAAGTGAAGTATTTGGCATTGTACTATACCTATTTTCTCTGCCATATCGGAGCATCATGAATTGTGGTATATGTTAAAGGGGCCCACTGACACTCTTTCACCCGGGGCACATGAAAACCTGGAGTCAGCCATGCCCCCCCACAACTTTAGCCAAATAACTCCGTTTTTAATGCGTAACTATTATTATAAAGTAAAATAAGGTTGACAAGCTTAAGGAATAATAATTGATGTCATTGGCATTGAAATGGTCACTGTAGGTGTGTTTACTGTCCTCCACTCCCTGCCGACTTTGCTTCCCCATTGTCTTGCATTGGGTTTCGTGTTTCAGTCAGACCTTAACTTTTGCCATTAGTCGGCTGATTTTATTCGACTCGACTTTGTGAAAGTCGGGTGGTCCGAAACCCGACTCGACCCTCCCGGAGGCAAAGTCGCTCATCTCTAGCTGTGAGCACAACCCCCATCTGTGGACGTCGTGCACTCAGACCATCCTCATGGAGTCGGTTTCTAACCGTTTGTGCAGACACATGCACATTTGTGGCCTGCTGGAGGTCATTTTGCAGGGCTCTAGCAGTGCTCCTCCTGTTCCTCCTTGCACAAAGGCGGAGGTAGTGGTCCTGCTGCAGGGTTGTTGCCCTCCTATGGCCCCCTCCACGTCTCCTGGTGTACTGGCCTGTCTCCTGGTAGCGCCTCCAGCCTCTGGACACTACGCTGACAGACATAGCAAACCTTCTTGCCACAGCTCGCATTGATGTGCCATCCTGTATGAGCTGCACTACCTGAGCCACTTGTGTGGGTTGTAGAATCCGTCTCATACTACCTCGAGTGTGAAAGCACAATCAACATTCAAAAGTGACCAAAACATCAGCCAGAAAGCATTGGTACTGAGATGTGGTCTGTGGTCCCCACCTGCAGAACCACTCCTTTATTGAGTGTGTCTTGATAATTGCCAATAATTTCCATCTGTTGTCTATTCCATTTGCACAACAGCACGTGAAATTTATTGTCAATCAGTGTAGCTTACCAAGTGGACAGTTTGATTTCACAGAAGTTTGATTTACTTGGAGTTATATTCTGTTGTTTAAGTGTTCCCTTTATTTTTTTGACCAGTGTTTATACATATATATGTGTGTGTTACTGACATCTATATATCTATCGATTCTATGTATACATCTACTCTATCTATTCTAACCTATCACTCTGTGAATTTACTCTACACGGCACATGAATTACCGGGTTTTATTCTATCTTTTACCAAATGTTACCGACTGTTTCCAATTTTAAGAAAAATGCTAGTGTTACCGATTACGAATCCGAATGTACCATATTCATGCCCAATTTGTTTGGTGATCGTTTTCCGAACATATTCGTTCATCACTAGTTATGATTTAAACATGGAAAAATGAAATGTAAAAAGTTTAATCTCAGAACAAATGAAACCTTTTCATTCCAAGCAGAAGTTTTAACGTAGTTCTAAGGCACAAAATCTTTTGTTGTATCTGTATTTTCTTGTCATTGTACCTCTTGGGGATTATCTATCAAAGTGTCCAAGCTTTAAATGGAAAATTACAAACTCTGGAAGCGCCAATACAAATATTTCACTTGATATGACATTCTCCCAATCTTCTTGATCTATTTATACACTTTTTGGAGTTTGAGATTTCTTTTTTATGGCAAACTGGCAGAAGTACTCTGTATTTCCTTGCACAGATTGATGTCATATTTATAAACTGTCCAGTCTATCATTTTCTAACAGTAGATTATTACTGCGTTTGTAAAAAAAAACACATTTTTCAGTTTTTACTTATTCATCAAATTAAAAAAGTCAAAACTGATCTAGTCCTATTGATTATATCCCCAGAAACACTCTCAATATAATGTTGAAACTAAATAGAAAATAAATTTATTGGATATACAGACTTAATACGCTGAAGCCGAATGGTCTGAATGAAATTACAGAGGTATTTTTATAACAATGTTTGCTCTCCTATAGAACAATATACATGTTTATATACATAAGTTTTCTTTCTGGTTAATTTTTTCTTTAGAAGGATTTATAATCTTGTACAATGTGCCCAAATTATTTTATTTTTTTAAATTATTTTATATATGTTTTTTTTATATCATTACATAATTTTTGTATAACTGATATGCTGTCTGGTTGTGACCTGAATTGATAGGTATTAATTGTGGAGGTAAAATGATATGTCTGTTTTTTTGGCATGATGTTTTGGTGCAGTGAACAAATTGTGCATTGGTTCTGTATTTTGTACAGCTGGGGATTGATCCTTGATTCTCCTGGTTCTCTCCTCCTGCATGTGACTGTTTTTTCGTGCTTGTTGGTTGTTTTTTTCCCCATTACTCTATTTGATTGACCAGTAACCTCGGTCATTAACAATAATGAATTTTCTACGTCCATTTTATCAGATTCTCTTCATGTGAATTTTTATATACCTACAGTGCTTGTTAGTTTATTTTTCTTGCTCCATTTGATTGATTGGAAACACTGCTCTTCAAATGATTGTTTTACATACATCCGTGTCTTGGTCTGTCCCTTGAGCAATATATTATCTAATTTAATTATGTTGGATTGATTATATATATATTATATATATATGTATATATATTATATACATATAAATATATTATATATTATATATATATAATATAATATCAATCCAACATCAAAATACAGAAAAATCTTTGAAGGTTTGTCCAAACTTGTGGTCTATACTGTATATATATATATATAGAAATTTTGAGGTTGCAACTGTCTAACTTATATATATATATATATATATATATATATATATATTACAGTATAGACCACAAGTTTGGACAAACCTTCAAAGATTTTTCTGTATTTTGATGACTATGAAAATTGTACATTCACACTGAAGGCATCAAAACTATGAATTAACACATGTGGAATTATACATTACACTTTACAAAAAAGTGTGAAACAACTGAAAATATGTCTTATATTCTAGGTTCTTCAAAGTAGCCACCTTTTGCTTTGATTACTGCTTTGCACGCAGAACAGGTGAACGGATGGACTCTACATGCCTGGTTCACACCGTGAAGCATGGAGGAGGTGGTGTGATGGTGTGGGGATGCTTTGCTAGTGACACTGTTGGGGATTATTCAAAATTGAAGCGGTGAGCGGTCCAGCTCACCCCAAATCATCTCGATTGGCTTCATGTCTGGCGTAGCACCCCAACACTCTCATTCTTGGTCAAATAGCCCCATGGAGGTGTGTTTGGGGGTCATTGTCCTGTTGAAAAATAAATGATGGTCCAACTAAACGCAAACCGGATGGAATAGCATGCTGCTGCAAGATGCTGTGGTAGCCATGCTGGTTCACTATGCCTTCAATTTTGAATAAATCCCCAACAGTGTCACCAGCAAAGCACCCCCACACCATCACACCACCTCCTCCATGCTTCATGGTGGGAACCAGGCATGTATAGTCCATCCGTTCACCTTTTCTGCGTGCAAAGCAGTAATCAAAACAAAAGGTGGCTACTTTGAATAACCTAGAATATAAGACATATTTTCAGTTGTTTCACACTTTTTTGTAAAGTGTAATGTGTAATTCTTCATGTGTTAATTCAGAGTTTTGATGCCTTCAGCGTGATTCTACAATTTTCACAATCATGAAACTACAGAAAAATCGTTGAATGAGAAGGTGTGTCCAAACTTTTGGTCTGTACTGTATATAATTCTTTTAATCCTAGGAGTCATTTTATCAATTTATTGAGGTAGAATTATCCCTTATATATACATTTTTTATACATTTTCATTCTATTTCTAGATAAAAACTTTTTTTATAAAGAGGATCATGAAAGAATTCACAGGTGATACATAAATCCATTTTAATATGTTTTAATAATTTACATAAAAATGATATGTATATTTTTTTCGTTTTTATAAATAATCATTACATTTCTTAGTTTTATAAATAAAATTATTGCAATTTTTTTTTTGGGTGGCTATCTCAACTTTTTAAATACATTTTATATATACTTTTTACTAATTTTTTATCCAAAGATTAATCTTCTGTTCATTTCTTTTGATTGGGAGTGGTGGCTCAGTCGATTGATGAACTTGTGGAGCTTTCCCGCACACATTTTGTTTAGTGGGTTCGTGTCCGTGCTTGTGCCTTTTTTTTTTTCCTTTCTCCTTTTCTTTTTACACCTGTGAGCAAATATATAATGTTACAAACAAATTGGATTTGCTTTATTCTATTTTTGCTGCATTTTATGTTATAATTTGAACTGTCATGTGCTACATTAAATGTCAGTGTCATGAACTTTGACACTGCTGGACATGTGATTCCCCTTGGCACCTGATTTGAATATGGAATCTATTTAAACTCTTAACCCCCAAGGATGGTTTGCACGTTAATGAACTGGCCAATTTTTACAAATCTGACCACTGTCTCTTTATGAGGATTTAACTCTGGAACGCTTCAACGGATCTTAGCGATTCTGAGAATATTTTCTCGAGACATATTGTACTTCATGATAGTGGTAAAATTTCTTCCATATAACTTGCGGTTATTTATGAAAAAAATGGAAATATGGCGAAAATTTGGAAAATTTTGCAATTTTCAAACTTTCAAAGAACTGAGAACACTCTGGAGGAGCAACTCAGCGCTGAGATTGCAGCTAATAGTACAACAACTCTTCATAAGACACATTGCAAGAAATTGAGTATGATAAATCAGCAATATTAATAATTACCCGTCATAGTGGTGCTGGGGTGAGCGCAGGACACCGAATCCCCGACGTACGTTTCGGTACACCTTCTTCAGGGGCGTGGTTTAGGGGATTCGGCGTCTCATTAAATATCCTGCCCCAGTGATCACATGTCTAAAAATGGCCATACATGGTGACCTGCACAGATGTCTGTGATGAAGCAGCAGGCTCTCAAAACAATGCCGCGCATGCGCCGACGCTGAATGGGGAGCTGGATCACACAGGGCGGCTGGCGCCTAGCCGTTACCCCAGAGACCAGACACACCCACAGCAGAGGGAGCATAGATATCGCGCGAGTATAAAGCCGAGAGCGTGCGGTGGGGGAAAGTCATGTGATCAGTGGGGGCGGAGTTTATAATATAGAACACAGAGCAGCCAGAGAACATCAGTGAGATGCATTGATTACTCAATACATGTGGGGACAATACATAACGAAGGAAGTATACATGAGTTTATATCTTCACAATCTAGTCGGCAACAATATGTATCACTCTATACATCACGGCATATAATTATACAGTTATTACAATTATATAAAGTGAGCTACGGATGCATTAATATCTCCACAGTAATATATGTTAGAGACTCCCAGACTTGTTATAATTGCATGTGGGGAGTCAAGTCATATAGAAGAAGTTTAAATCTCATGACAGAAGTTCAGTTTTACAAAGATATATTTGGAAAAGCGTTATGAAATATGACGATCATAACATACATCACTGCGACATTATGACAACATGTCCGATAGTTGGCAAACAGCACTTATTATATATCAAAATAATAACGATTGTATATAGATACATAATATTGATGAGCCGTGACGTCACATGAGGTCTCAATCAATAGATGTTGTTCATATGACCAAAATGGAGTATATGGATAAGTAATGGTTATGATAGTCCGAACAGTCTGTGGCATCATGTGTCCAGGCATCCAAAGATTTCTCTGTGTAGAGAAACGAGACGGAAATCCCCCGCTGGTGAGATAATGTGGGTTACTTAGAAAGAAGAACAGAGAAACAAAATTGAAACCAGCTTAAAAAACAACAAATTTAAAAACAAGTGGGGTAAGGAATAGATCAATTATATTAACCAATAGTGGGACGCTGGGACTAAATTATCAGAGGAATGATGCAAAGCCATGGGATTCGTTTAAACCATACGGGGACATAGTTCCCAGGATGGTAATCCATCTACATTCTTTTTGTGCTAACAGCCGCTTAACATCCCCACCTCTAATTCCACAATGTATTTGTTGTATTCCCCTTACCATAAATAATTTGGGGTTACATTGATGGAATAATTTGTAATGTCTAGGTATAGTTTTTAGCGTTGTAAGGTCCGCGACATCTGCAGCCGCAATGATGTCCCGCACTTGTTCCCTAGTTCTTATTTTTAGCTGACGAGAAGTCATCCCTATGTAGATTTTGTTGCAACTGCAGGTAGCATAATATATGACCTGCATTGATTTACAAGTTATATGTTGTTTAATAGTAAAACTTGTGTTACCATCAGCTGAGGAAAAATTTTTTGTCCGCATGATATTTTTGCATGCTACACAATTTCCACAGGGATAACATCCCTGTGGCGGGCCGCGTGTATTAAAGGGATTACCTATAGTGGGGAGATAGTGGCTGTGCACTAACAGATCAGATAGATTTTGGCTCCGTCTAGCCTGTCATTAGTGGACGCTCAGACAGAATGGAGGACAGGGAGGGTTCAGTTTTTAGAATGTTCCAATGACGTTGGAGACATTCCCTCATGACGGACCACTCCCCATTGAAAGTCGAGATGAACCTGACTGAGTTAGAATTTTCTTGTCGTTTTTTAATAGGGTTCTGTGGGTGGAGTAAAGATGTGCGTTGACATTTTTTGGCTCTCAAATAGCCTTGCTTCACGCATCTATTACTGTAACCACGCATTTTGAACCTCTCCTTGAGATCTGTGGCCTGACTCTCAAAACGGGCATCGGAGGAACACACTTTACGCAGTCTCAAAAATTGCCCTGATGGAATGGCCCTAACCGTTGACCCGGGATGTGATGAAGTAGCGTGTAGGAGTGAATTAACCGACGTGGGTTTCCGGTAGATATCGGTCTGTAAATGAAAATATTCATCCACCGATATCTTAATATCTAAAAATCCACCTCGGTTTTACTAAACTTGTAGGTAAACTTAATGTTCAAGGCATTCGAATTTAATTCATCCATAAAAGAGTGTAACTGTTGTTCTGTACCTTGCCAGATGATAAGTACATCATCGATATACCTTAACCAGCACTGCACATGGTCCGCGGCTTGCGCACCCTCTCCGCCAAAAATCATCCTCTCCCAGAAACCCAGAAAAAGATTTGCAAAAGAGGGCGCACAGGCCGCGCCCATGGCAGTGCCGCACAACTGCAAATAATATCTGTCCTTAAAGACAAAAAAATTATGGGTAAGTATATATTGTAAAAGGTCCAAGATCAATTCACCGAAAGGGCCATCCCAACCCCCATGGCTTAGGAAATGACGGCATGCATCTAGGCCATCTTGATGCCGAATGCAGGTGTACAGTGACTCGATGTCAGCTGTTACCAGTAGCATGTCCTGCTCAAGAGTCACACCGTCAATCCGAGCAAGTACGTCCATTGTGTCTCTGGCATAGGAGGGCAACAATTCTACCAAAGGTTTGAGATAGTAATCTACAAATTTGCAGATAGATTCACAAAGCCCTCCCATGCCAGAGACAATAGGACGTCCCGGTGGTTCAGAGGCATCCTTATGTATTTTGGGCACAAAGTAAATGGTAGGTATTTTGGGATACCTAACGAGTAGTCCCTCCAAAACCCTTTTGGGAATCAGGCCATCCTCAAGGGCATGATTCAGAATCATCTCAAGCTCCGCGGAGAAGGCACTAAGGGGATTATGATCTAATCTTAAATACGTTCTCCTGTCCCTCAACTGTCTGAATGCCTCTTTTTCGTATAAATCTTGCGGCCATACCACTATGTTTCCCCCCTTGTCAGCCGGTTTTATAACAACGTCCTCCAGAGATTGTAATTCTCTCAAGGACATCTGTTGTTGGGCTGTGAGATTATCCCGATTTCGTTTATGGGAAATACGTTTAAAGTCCTCCGTCACTAGTTTAGTAAAAATCTCTACAGCTGGGCTTAAGGACAAGGGGGGAAACCGAGTGGAACGTGGATATGCAGATGGAGGGAATGTGCCACTGGGCAACGTTTCCTGCTCATCTAATAGGTCCTCCAATACTCGTAATGCCTCCTCTTCCACCTGATCCATGTTTGGATTGCTAGGATCCCGTTTTTCATAAAGTTTTTTAAGGATCAATTTTCTAGAGAATAGATTTAGGTCTTTAATAGCAGTAAAGGAATCATATATATTGATGGGAGAGAAGATAAGGCCTCTAGAGAGCACCTCAAGTTGTGACTCTGTTAAGGTATATGTGGATAAATTAATTACCTCAAGGTTGTTTTTCTTGTCACGCTTGTCTTGTTTATTAGGTAATGTAATTTTGCGTTTGACAACTTGAGTCTCCCGATTTGGGATTAGATTAATACTTTCTGTATTTCTCGAGGTCTTAGATCTGGAGGACTCTTCACTTGAGGCATAGGAAGTTATAGATGTTGATCTCTTTCGAGCGAAATTACGGGAACGACGTATCTTCCGATTCCACTATACATTGTATTTTGTTGTTTATCATTGACATCCCTTTGGAACTTGCTAGTTTTATTAGTACAGATTTCTTTTTCCCACTTTTGAAATTCACCATCAATTTCTTGGTGGATAGAGAGCAGTTCGCTCTCAGATAATTCCTGCTTTAATTTAGTTTGTATAATTTCTATCTCGGAATCCAATACATCCAAGATTTCTTTGTTTTGTATACTTAATAGTTCCATAAATCCTCTGGAACAGCTGGTAGCCAGCTCTTCCCATTTCTGACGGAAGATTAGCTCATCCACATCAAACGACGGAAATACCTGAACTCTTAATCCCCTAGGTACCAAACCTTTTTCAATGTATTTAATTAAAAAGGCGCGGTTCCACCAGATTCTCGTCCTTTTCAATAGTAGGTTTTTTAAACTTTTTCTCATTTCTTGAGTGTCCTTACCACGACTTGCTACAGTTGGTTTAGATTGGTCACTAAAAACCTCATTAATTCGTGTAAGCCATATCTGATCACGAGCTTTATAATCCATATTTGCTTTGGAGGAAAAAGCTGTGAAAAACACAAAAAATGAACATAACAAAAGATACCTCCAAGACATATTAATTATATAAATGGGCGTGGAAATCCACAGTTATATTAAACAGAATAGCAACATAGCTGCGACTCATGACAACATATCAAAGAACTGAGAACAAGGAGTCAAAATGCTAAATTAAAAAATTATAATTTTATTGAAACACTCATAAAAAATCTCATGAAAAAAGATTTAAACATAATCCAACCGTGTGGAAACTTGAACGAGAGCAGATTTAATAAATGAGGAATGATGTGAGGTCACAATAGAGAACCAAAATACCAAACTGAAATGACAAAGGTGTCCTGCTTACACCTGCACCACATGAGAAATAGCAAAGCTGGGCTATAAGTGAATGTGAATCAGAAATTCGCAATGCTGATAAATAAATTTAGACAGAGCCACAAAAGTGTATAGTACAAATCATAGCGCTGGATTGAGCCCAGGTGCCACTTAAAATGAGAGGAAAATACACACTGAGCGGTCTCCAACAGGAATCCTAATAGGTAAATGTTTTGCTGACACTCTGGAGGAGCAACTCAGTGCTGAGATTGCAGCTAATAGTACAACAACTCTTCATAAGACACATTGCAAGAAATTGAGTATGATAAATCAGCAATTATTAATAATTACCCATCATAGTGGTGCTGGGGTGAGCTCAGGACACCGAATCCCCGACGTACGTTTCGGTACACCTTCTTCAGGGGTGTGGTTTAGGGAATTCGGCGTCTCATTAAATATCCTGCCCCAGTGATCACATGTCTAAAATGGCCATACATGGTGACCTGCACAGATGAATGTGATGAAGCAGCAGGCTCTCAAAACAATGCCGCGCATGCGCCGACGCTGAATGGGGAGCTGGATCACACAGGGCGGCTGGCGCCTAGCCATTACCCCGGAGACCAGACACACCCACAGCAGAGGGAGCATAGATATCGCGCAAGTATAAAGCCTAATAAACAAGACAAGCGTGACAAGAAAAACAACCTTGAGGTAATTAATTTATCCACATATACCTTAACAGAGTCACAACTTCAGGTGCTCTCTAGAGGCCTTACCTTCTCTCCCACCAATATATATGATTCCTTTACTGCTATTAAAGACCTAAATCTATTCTCTAGAAAATTGGTCCTTAAAAAACTTTATGCAAAATGGGATCCTAGCAATCCAAACATGGATCAGGTGGAAGAGGAGGCATTACGAGTATTGGAGGACCTATTAGATGAGCAGGAAACGTTGCCCAGTGGCACATTCCCTCCATCTGCATATCCACGTTCCACTCGGTTTCCCCCCTTGTCCTTAAGCCAAGCTGTAGAGATTTTTACTAAACTAATGACGGAGGACTTTAAACGTATTTCCCAAAAACGAAATCGGGATAATCTCACAGTCCAACAACGGATGTCCTTGAGAGAATTACAATCTCTGGAGGACGTTGTTATAAAACCGGCTGACAAGGGGGGAAACATAGTGGTATGGCCGCAAGATTTATACGAAAAAGAGGCATTCAGACAGTTGAGGGACAGGAGAACGTATTTAAGATTAGATCATAATCCCCTTAGTGCCTTCTCCGCGGAGCTTGAGATATTCTGAATCATGCCCTTGAGGATGGCCTGATTCCCAAAAGGGTTTTGGAGGGACTACTCGTTAGGTATCCCAAAATACCTACCATTTACTTTGTGCCCAAAATACATAAGGATGCCTCTGAACCACCGGGACGTCCTATTGTCTCTGGCATGGGAGGGCTTTGTGAACCTATCTGCAAAATTGTAGATTACTATCTCAAACCTTTGGTAGAATTGTTGCCCTCCTATGCCAGAGATACAATGGACGTACTTGCTCGGATTGACGGCGTGACTCTAGAGCAGGACATGCTACTGGTAACAGCTGACATCGAGTCACTGTACACCTGCATTCGGCATCAAGATGGCCTAGAAGCATGCCGTCATTTCCTAAGCCATGGGGGTTGGGATGGCCCTTTCGGTGAATTGATCTTGGACCTTTTACAATATATACTTACCCATAATTTTTTTGTCTTTAAGGACAGATATTATTTGCAGTTGTGCGGCACTGCCATGGGCGCGGCCTGTGCGCCCTCTTTTGCAAATCTTTTTCTGGGTTTCTGGGAGAGGATGATTTTTGGCGGAGAGGGTGCGCAGGCCGCGGACCATGTGCAGTGCTGGTTAAGGTATATCGATGATGTACTTATCATCTGGCAAGGTACAGAACAACAGTTAAACTCTTTTATGGATGAATTAAATTCGAATGCCTTGAACATTAAGATTACCTACAAGTTTAGTAAAACCGAGGTGGATTTCCTAGATATTAAGATATCGGTGGATGAACATTTTCATTTACAAACCGATATCTACCGGAAACCCACGTCGGTTAATTCACTCCTACACGCTACTTCATCACATCCCGGGTCAATGGTTAGGGCCATCCCAACAGGGCAATTTTTGAGACTGCGTAGAGTCTGCTCCTCCGATGCCCGTTTTGAGAGTCAGGCCACAGATCTCAAGGAGAGGTTCAAAATGCGTGGTTACAGTAATAGATGCGTGAAGCAAGGCTATTTGAGAGCCAAAAAATGTCAACGCACATCTTTACTCCACCCACAGAACCCTATTAAAAAACGACAAGAAAATTCTGACTCAGTCAGGTTCATCTCGACTTTCAATGGGGAGTGGTCCGTCATGAGGGAATGTCTCCAACGTCATTGGAACATTCTAAAAACTGAACCCTCCTGTCCTCCATTCTGTCTGAGCGTCCACTAATGACGGCTAGACGGAGCCAAAATCTATCTGATCTGTTAGTGCACAGCCACTATCTCCCCACTATAGGTAATCCCTTTAATACACGCGGCCCGCCACAGGGATGTTATCCCTGTGGAAATTGTGTAGCATGCAAAAATATCATGCGGACAAAAAATTTTTCCTCAGCTGATGGTAACACAAGTTATACTATTAAACAACATATAACTTGTAAATCAATGCAGGTCATATATTATGCTACCTGCAGTTGCAACAAAATCTACATAGGGATGACTTCTCGTCAGCTAAAAATAAGAACTAGGGAACATGTGCGGGACATCATTGCGGCTGCAGATGTCGCGGACCTTACAACGCTAAAAACTATACCTAGACATTACAAATTATTCCATCAATGTAACCCCAAATCATTTATGGTAAGGGGAATACAACAAATACATTGTGGAATTAGAGGTGGGGATGTTAAGCAGCTGTTAGCACAAAAAGAATGTAGATTATTATTATTTATTTCTATAGCACCATTGATTCCATGGTGCTGTACATGAGAAGGGGTTACATACAAATTACAGGTATCACTTACAGTAAACAAACTAACAATGACAGACTGATACAGAGGGGAGAGGACCCTGCCCTTTCGGGCTTACATTCTACAGGATTGTGAGGCAGGAGACAGTAGGTTGGGGGGTTGCAGCAGTTCCGGTGTTGGTTGAGGCAATATCTCCGGTAGTGGTGAGGAGGTAGCAGGGTCATTGCAGGCTGTAGGCTTTCCTGAAGAGATGGGTTTTCAGGTTCCGTCTGAAGGATCCAAATGTGTTTGATAGTCGGACGTGTTGGGGCAAAGAATTCCAGAGGATGGGGGATATTCGGGAGAAGTCTTGGAGGCGGTTGGGTGAGGAGCGAATAAGTGTGGAGGAGAGAAGGATGTCTTGGGAGGATCGGAGATTACGTGAGGGAAGATATCGGGAGATTAGTTCAGAGATATAAGGAGGAGACAGATTATAGATGGCCTTGTAGGTCAGTATTAGTAATTTGAACTGGATACGCTGAGGGAATGGGAGCCAGTGAAGAGATTTGCAGAGGGGAGAAGCGGAGGAGTAGCGAGGAGAGAGGTGAATTAGTCGTGCAGCAGAGTTAAGGATGGACTGGAGAGGTGCAAGGGTGTTAGCAGGGAGGCCAGAGAAAAGGGTGTTGCAGTAGTCGAGGCGGGAGATGATGAGGGCATGCACAATCATTTTAGTAGATTGAGGGTTGAGGAATGGGCGGATTCTTGAAATATTTTTGAGCTGAAGGCGACAGGAGGTAGAAAGAGCTTGGATGTGCGGTTTGAAGGACAGGGCAGAGTCAAGGGTTACTCCGAGGCAGCGGACTTCTGGTACGGGGGAAAGCGTGATGTCGTTAATTGTGATAGATAGGTCAGGTAAGGAAGATCTGTGGGATGGGGGAAAGATTATGAGTTCAGATTTGTCCACATTGAGTTTGAGGAAGCAGGAGGAGAAGAAGGAGGATATGGCTGATAGACACTCCGGGATTCTGGATAGCAGAGAGGTGATGTCTGGGCCAGAGAGGTAGATCTGAGTGTCATCAGCGTAAAGGTGGTACTGGAATCCGTGGGACTTTATGAGTTGCCCAGGCCAAGTGTATAGATTGAGAAGAGTAGGGGTCCTAGAACAGAGCCTTGGGGGACTCCAACAGAGAGAGGGTGGGACGAGGAGGTAGTGTGGGAGTGGGAGACGCTGAATGTGCGGTTGGAAAGGTATGAGGAGATCCAGGATAGGGCGAGGTCTTTGACGCCAAAGGAGGAAAGAATCTGTAGTAGAAGGCAGTGGTCAACTGTGTCAAAAGCAGAGGACAGGTCAAGAAGCAGGAGTATAGAGTATTGTCCGTTTGCTTTGGCTGTAAGTAGGTCATTAGTAATTTTGGTCAGGGCTGTCTCAGTGGAGTGATGGGGGAGGATGGATTACCATCCTGGGAACTATGTCCCCGTATGGTTTAAACGAATCCCATGGCTTTGCATCATTCCTCTG
Source organism: Oophaga sylvatica (assembly GCA_033576555.1). Taxonomy (NCBI): domain Eukaryota; kingdom Metazoa; phylum Chordata; class Amphibia; order Anura; family Dendrobatidae; genus Oophaga; species Oophaga sylvatica. Next base: position 123,240,289 of record JARQOD010000004.1, read on the forward strand.
ATAATTTAGCCCCAGCGTCCCACTATTGGTTAATATAATTGATCTATTCCTTACCCCACTTGTTTTTAAATTTGTTGTTTTTTAAGCTGGTTTCAATTTTGTTTCTCTGTTCTTCTTTCTAAGTAACCCACATTATCTCACCAGCGGGGGATTTCCGTCTCGTTTCTCTACACAGAGAAATCTTTGGATGCCTGGACACATGATGCCACAGACTGTTCGGACTATCATAACCATTACTTATCCATATACTCCATTTTGGTCATATGAACAACATCTATTGATTGAGACCTCATGTGACGTCACGGCTCATCAATATTATGTATCTATATACAATCGTTATTATTTTGATATATAATAAGTGCTGTTTGCCAACTATCGGACGTGTTGTCATAATGTCGCAGTGATGTATGTTATGATCGTCATACTTCATAACGCTTTTCCAAATATATCTTTGTAAAACTGAACTTCTGTCATGAGATTTAAACTTCTTCTATATGACTTGACTCCCCACATGCAATTATAACAAGTCTGGGAGTCTCTAACATATATTACTGTGGAGATATTAATGCATCCGTAGCTCACTTTATATAATTGTAATAACTGTATAATTATATGCCGTGATGTATAGAGTGATACATATTGTTGCCGACTAGATTGTGAAGATATAAACTCATGTATACTTCCTTCGTTATGTATTGTCCCCACATGTATTGAGTAATCAATGCATCTCACTGATGTTCTCTGGCCGCTCTGTGTTCTATATTATAAACTCCGCCCCCACTGATCACATGAATTTCCCCCACCGCACGCTCTCGGCTTTATACTCGCGCGATATCTATGCTCCCTCTGCTGTGGGTGTGTCTGGTCTCCGTGGTAACGGCTAGGCGCCAGCCGCCCTGTGTGATCCAGCTCCCCATTCAGCGTCGGCGCATGCGCGGCATTGTTTTGAGAGCCTGCTGCTTCATCACAGACATCTGTGCAGGTCATCATGTATGGCCATTTTTAGACATGTGATCACTGGGGCAGGATATTTAATGAGACGCCGAATCCCCTAAACCACGCCCCCTGAAGAAGGTGTACCGAAACGTACGTCGGGGATTCGGTGTCCTGCGCTCACCCCAGCACCACTATGACGGGTAATTATTAATAATTGCTGATTTATCATACTCAATTTCTTGCAATGTGTCTTATGAAGAGTTGTACTATTAGCTGCAATCTCAGCGCTGAGTTGCTCCTCCTGAGTGTCAGCAAAACATTTACCTATTAGGATTCATATTGGAGACCGCTCAGTGTGTATTTTCCTCTCATTTTAAGTGGCACCTGGGCTCAATCCAGCGCTATGATTTGTACTATACACTTTTGTGGCTCTGTCTAAATTTATTTATCAGCATTGCGAATTTCTGATTCACATTCACTTATAGCCCAGTTTTGCTATTTCTCATGTGGTGCAGGTGTAAACAGGACACCTTTGTCATTTCAGTTTGGTATTTTGGTTCTCTATTGTGACCTCACATCATTCCTCATTTATTAAATCTGCTCTCGTTCAAGTTTCCACACGGTTGGATTATGTTTAAATCTTTTTTCATGAGATTTTTTATGATTGTTTCAATAAAATTATAATTTTTTAATTTAGCATTTTGACTAGTGTTGAGCATTCCGATACCGCAAGTATCGGGTATTGGCCGATATTCGCTGTATCGGAATTCCGATACTTAGTTCCGATATTTTTCATATATCGTATACCGGAATCGGAAGTTCCCATAATTCTTTGAGAGGCAGTGTGATTTTAGTCAGCCAATGGGGAATCCTACGAAGTGTGGGCACATCCTGTAATGCTGCGTTCATCTTAACTAATGGCATGGCTGTGATTGGCTGCTGAAATGATGTCAGAATGCACTATAAAAGGCGCCGCCGCCATTTTAGCGTCACTGTGCTGTGAACTCAGGGACAGAACGCTGCTCTGCTGACTCTGAGGGACAGTTAGAGATTGCGATTTTGTGTACTGTGCTTTAGGCAGGCTACTTTACCAACCGCTGTGTAAAGCTTCCTTTTGCCTTGCAGTGTTGTTTTAACAGCTCTGTGCAAGGTGTGTGTGTGAGAGTGCAGGTGATGCTGCAGTTTGCTCTGCATCCACCGCTGTTTGTAGGCATCTGCACGTGTCACTCACTGACTCTTTTTTTTATTTTATTTTGTGGAATTGGTGCAGCTCCATTCAATTGAAATTAACAGTGATCTATTAGTGTGACGCGCTTCCATCCGTATACAATACATTGGATGCAAACACTATAGAAGTACAGAAAGGAGCCTTTCACAGCTAGTGAACAGTTGTGTGCAGTGTTCACTGTAGTCTGTGAGGTTTTCATTTTTTGAGTGCAGATCACGCTCCAGTAAGTTCTTCAACCACTGCTGGTTGTAGTCTGCTGAGCGTGTGTCACTGCCTCCTCCTTGACATTTTTCTCTAATTGGTGCTGCTCCATTCTATTTTTAAAAAATCTAATCTATTAGTGTGACGCGCTTCCATCCGTATACAATACATTGGTTGCAAACACTATAGAAGTACACAAAGGGGCCTTTTACAGCTAGTGAACAGTTGTCTGCAGTGTTCACTGTAGTCCGTGAGCTTTTCATTTTTTGAGTGCAGATTACGCTCCAGTTAGTTCTTCAACCACTGCTGGTTGTAGTCTGCTGAGCGTGTGTCACTGCCTCATCCTTGAGATTTTTCTCTAATTGGTGCTGCTCCATTCTATTTTAAAAAAATCTAATCTATTAGTGTGACGCGCTTCCATCCGTATGCAATACATTGGTTGCAAACACTATAGAAGTACACAAAGGGGCCTTTCACAGCTACTGAACAGTTGTCTTCAGTGTTCACTGTAGTCTGTGAGCTTTTCATTTTTTGAGTGCAGATTACGCTCCAGTTAGTTCTTCAACCACTGCTGGTTGTAGTCTGCTGAGCGTGTGTCACTGCCTCCTCCTTGACATTTTTCTCTAATTGGTGCTGCTCCATTCTATTTTTAAAAAATCTAATCTATTAGTGTGACACGCTTCCATCCGTATACAATACATTGGTTGCAAACACTATAGAAGTACACAAAGGGGCCTTTCACAGCTACTGAACAGTTGTCTGCAGTGTTCACTGCAGTCTCTGAGGAATAACCACACTTAGGCCTTATAACTTTTCTGACTTTCTTTATCAATCTACCAAGATGAAGAAGGCAGGGAGTAAGGCACGTGGTCGTGGCCGTGGAGTTTCAGCAGGGAGAGGACGTGGGGATTCTGTGGCTGCTGCCGCACCCAGTGACACAGCATCCACCAGTTTTCCCTGTGAACGTTCCTTTATGCGCACTTTTGTAGGAGGTCGGCGTACCCCCCTGCTGCGGGAAGAACAAATTGAAGCCGTTGTTGGTTGGATGGCAGCCAATGCATCGACTTCAATTGCTTCCACCTCCTCTCAGGACCACAGCACTGTTGAACAACCATCTGTCTCTTCACCGCCTGCCAAATTGCCCAGGCAGTCAGAGAGCTCTGTAAAGGAGCCAGCTGAGTCTCTGCTTCTGTTCTCAGAATCTGTTGGCTTGCAAACAGGGGCCCAGCCAAGCAGCATTCTGGAATGTGAAGAAGAGGGAGTATGCAGTGATGCACAACAGCTGTGTCTCTCTGAATCTGAAGAGGCGGGTGAGCCAGTGCCGATGGTCAGCACACCGCAGAACGCATCTGATGATGATGAGACTCAGGTGCCAGTTTCTGTTGAGCATGGTGCTGGCCAGACCACCCAACAGCAGCAGGTGTTGGAAGAGGGTAGTGGAGATGATGAGGTCCAAGACCCAACATGGCGTGAGGAACAGGAAGGTGGTGGGAGCAGCTCTGAGGAAGAGATTGCCCCAACGGTCCAAACAGTAGGGAGAGGTAGGCTGCAGACTCGGTTGCCTGTAGCCTCCAGTTTGGCACCCGTTCGTAGCAGTTCTCTTACAACAGCCAAAACGGGCGCTCCCAGGACTTGCACTGCGTGGTCCTTTTTTGACACACTTGCAGATGATATTTGCTATGTCAAATGCCAGCTGTGTAATCAAAAAGTAAAAAGAGGTAAAAGTGTCAGTAACCTTAATACCACAAATATGTGGAAACATGTGCGGACAAAGCACGTGGTTGAGTTACAATGACACACTGGAGATGTAGGCCAACCTACAGCAGCACCTACATCTTCAGCTCGTGTTGGAGCCTCTTCCTCCAGCTCGCACACAGCTGGTTCGGCTTCCTCACAGGATCGCCATGGAAGAACCTCTGTCACTGTTGTCCAGAGACCCAGTGTTATTCCACCCACAGCTGCAAGTTCCCTGTCATCCTCACACTCCCAGGCCACAAAACAGCCATCGGTAGCACAGGCATGGGATAAAAGACGGCCATACTCGGCAAACCATCCACGAGCACAGGCTCTGAATGCTGGCATTGCAAAACTCCTGTCCCTTGAAATGCTGTCATTCAGGCTGGTGGAGACTGACAGTTTCCGTAACTTAATGGCATTGGCAGTCCCACAATACAATGTGCCCAGCCGATTTTATTTCAGCAGGCAAGCCGTCCCTGGTCTGCAAAAGCATGTTCAGGGAAAAATTAAACATGCGCTACTAAACGCCGTCAGTAGCAAGGTCCACCTGACCACCGATGCGTGGACCAGTACCCATGGCCAGGGACGATACCTTTCCCTCACTGCCCATTGGGTCACTGTTGTGGAGCCGGGTACAGATCTTGCGAGTGGCGCTGTACGTGTTCTGCCAACTCCAAGGATTGCAGGAATCCAGTCTGTCCACATTGACTCCTCCTCCTACTCCAGTTCCTCAGAATCATCGCTGCAGGAGCCGTCACGGTCTACCTCCACATGGACCCGTGAACGCTTACCTGTTGCGACCGATATGAGCACAGCCGTGGCCAAACGTCAACAGGCCGTCCTGAAATTAATTTCCATGGGGAATCAAAGCCACACAGCGCAGGAGGTCTGGAATGCCATCAAGCAGGAGAGCGACGTGTGGTTTTTGCCAGCGAATCTCCAGCCAGGCTTGGTAGTGTGTGACAATGGCCGAAATCTGGTGGCAGCTCTGGGCCTTGGCAACCTCACTCACATACCATGTCTGGCACATGTGCTCAACTTGGTCGTGCAGAGTTTTTTGAGGGACTATCCGGATCTTGATGCACTGCTGCACAAGGTCCGCCTAGAGTGCGCTCACTTGCGACGTTCCAGCATGGCCAGATCGCGCATTGCAGCTCTGCAACGCAGATTTCGCCTTCCTGAACATCGCATCATATGTGACATACCCACCAGGTGGAATTCCACGTTACATATGTTGGAGCGGTTGTGTGAGCAGCAGCCAGCAGTAATGGAGTATCAGCTTCATCAGGCACAATCAACTCGCAATTTGCGCCGTTCACACTTCACCACTACTGAGTGGGCCTCTATGAAGGACATCTGCCACGTTTTGCGTGCGTTTGATGAGTCAACGCGGATGGCGAGTGCAGATGATGCACTAGTCAGCCTGACTGTCCCCCTTATCTGCCTGCTTCAAAAAACACTGCAAGCACTAAGGGATGAGGTTTTGGAAGAGGTGGAGGATGAGGAGTCACAAATTCCATCACCTTCTGGACAGTCAGCGCAACGTGGTTCGTCACAAAGAGCTGGGCAGGGCTCACTTTGTGAGGAGGATGAGGAGGAGTCAATGGAGGAGGAAGACATCGCTCCAGAGGGAGGTACACAACGCTCTAGTCAGTATGTAGAGCGAGGGTGGGGTGATGCAGAGCAGGCAGAGATGACGCCTCTTGCAGGGGACAGCGTTTCTTGGCCAGTTGGGAGTCTGCAGCACATGGTTGATTTCATGCTGCAGTGCCTGAGAAACGACCGCCGCATCGCCCACATTCTCACCACGTCTGATTATTGGGTGTACACCCTCCTAGACCCTCGCTACCGGGACAACTTACAAAGCCTCATCACACCGTTGAACCGGGAGCGTAAAATGCGGGAGTACCAAGACACACTGGTGCAATCCATAATGTTCTCCATTCCAGCCGAGAGCACTGCTGCTGCTACTGCTTTACAAAGCAGCTCTGTGCGTCGAGGCAGTGGAGACAGCTCTGCAACAATAGGGAGCACAAGCAGCGCCTCTGCACAGGGCAAGACCAGTATGTTCCAAATGTGGCGAAGTTTTGTGGCAGCGCCACAAATGTCTACACCATCCGAGACGGCTCCAGTCAGCAGGAGGCAACGTTTCCGTAAGATGGTGACAGACTACATGTCTTTCCCTCTCAGTGTACTCCCAGATGGCTCTTCCCCATTCAAGTTTTGGGTCTCTAAGCTGGATACATGGCCAGAGCTTAGCCAGTATGCATTGGAGGTGCGGCTTGCCCTGCTGCCAGTGTATTAATCGGAGCGCGTCTTTAGTGCTGCAGGTGGTGTACTAACAGACCGTCGCATGCGACTATCCTCCGATAATGTAGACCGGCTTACTTTTCTGAAAATGAACAAGGCATGGATCTCGCCTGAATTTGTCTGTCCGTTTTCAGATTAAATAACTGGTTCGCAACGTTATCCATGTCTCCTGTTATGTTCATCTTTCTACCACCTGAACTCTACTCCCTGGGCTACAACACTGCCAGTTGCTGCTCAGAAGTGTCGTGTCCACAGACCAATACACAATCTATACTGTTAGTGGGGTTCAGTAACGCCAGCTGTTCCCCTGCTGTGTGTCCGGCAAGAAGTCTCCTGTTCCCTACACATGCACAGAAAAACCCATGTCGAACATGCTCCAAATAGGGAAGAGCCGTCACCCTGATTGTTATGCTTAAAACAGGAAATTGTGAAGTTTTCCAGGCCTAGAATGATAAATTTTTATAACAAATATGGACAAATAATAATTTGTCATCACAGCGCATATCTGCACATGTCTATTAGAAATGGTAACAAAAAATAAAACATAGTGTTCACTTTTTTAAATTAATCCATAAAAGTACATTTCATACTTATCAATTAATGCTTTTTAAGGAACTTTATCTGTACCTGTAAGATAATGCAGTCAATGGATGTACGAATCATAAACATCCTCATCATCATCATCACGAGTTATATTTATGACAGACATTATAAAATACACATACTGATGCCAACTGTAACTTCACACACCATTAGTGTTGAGCATTCCGATACCGCAAGTATCGGGTATCGGCCGATATTCGCGTTATCGGAATTCCGATACTTAATTCCGATACTTTTTCAATATCGTATACCGGAATCGGAAGTTCCCATAATTCTTTGAGAGGCAATGTGATTTTAGTCAGCCAATGAGGAATCCTACGAAGTGTGGGCACATCCTGTAATGCTGCGGTCATCTTAACTAATGGCATGGCTGTGATTGGCTGCTGAAATGATGTCAGAATGCACTATAAAAGGCGCCGCCGCCATTTTAGCGTCACTGTGCTGTGAATTCAGATAGGGACAGAACGCTACTCTGCTGACTCTGAGGGACAGTTAGAGATTGCGATTTAGTGTACTGTGCTGTAGGCAGGCTAGCACCAACCGCTGTGTAAAGCTTCCTTTTGCCTGCAGTGTTGTTTTAACAGCTCTGCAAGGTGTGTGTGAGTGCAGGTGACGCTGCAGTTTGCTCTGCATCCAACGCTGTCTGTAGGCATCTGCACGTGTCACTCACAGACTCTTTTTTTTTTCTTCAGTGTAATTCTTGCAGCTCCATGCAATTTAACTATTAGTGTGACGCGCTTCCATCCGTATCCAATACATTGGTTGCAAACACTATAGAAGTAGACAAAGGAGTAGCCTTTCACAGATTGTGGACAGTTGTGTTTCAGTGTTCACTTCAGTCTGTGTTTTTTATTTTTGGAGTGCATATCACGCTCCAGTTACTTGTTCAAGCACTGCTGCTTGTACTCTGCTGAGCGTGTCTCAGTGGCTCATCCTTTTCATTTTTCTCCAATTGGTGCTTCTCCATTATATTTGAAAAAAATCTAATCTATTAGTGTGACGCGCTTCCATCCGTATCCAATACATTGGTTGCAAACACTATAGAAGTAGACAAAGGAGTAGCCTTTCACAGATTGTGGACAGTTGTGTTTCAGTGTTCACTTCAGTCTGTGTTTTTTATTTTTGGAGTGCATATCACGCTCCAGTTACTTGTTCAAGCACTGCTGCTTGTACTCTGCTGAGCGTGTCTCAGTGGCTCATCCTTTTCATTTTTCTCCAATTGGTGCTTCTCCATTATATTTGAAAAAAATCTAATCTATTAGTGTGACGCGCTTCCATCCGTATCCAATACATTGGTTGCAAACACTATAGAAGTAGACAAAGGAGTAGCCTTTCACAGATTGTGGACAGTTGTGTTTCAGTGTTCACTTCAGTCTGTGTTTTTTATTTTTGGAGTGCATATCACGCTCCAGTTACTTGTTCAAGCACTGCTGCTTGTACTCTGCTGAGCGTGTCTCAGTGGCTCATCCTTTTCATTTTTCTCCAATTGGTGCTTCTCCATTATATTTGAAAAAAATCTAATCTATTAGTGTGACGCGCTTCCATCCGTATACAATACATTGGTTGCAAACACTATAGAAGTAGACAAAGGAGTAGCCTTTCACAGATTGTGGACAGTTGTGTTTCAGTGTTCACTTCAGTCTGTGTTTTTTATTTTTGGAGTGCATATCACGCTCCAGTTACTTGTTCAAGCACTGCTGCTTGTACTCTGCTGAGCGTGTCTCAGTGGCTCATCCTTTTCATTTTTCTCCAACTGGTGCTTCTCCATTATATTTGAAAAAAATCTAATCTATTACTGTGACGCGCTTCCATCCGTATACAATACATTGGTTGCAAACACTATAGAAGTAGACAAAGGAGTAGCCTTTCACAGATTGTGAATAGTTGTGTTTCAGTGTTCACTGCAGTCTGTGAGGTATTTTTTTTTTTTTTTAAATGCAGATCACGCTCCATTTACGCTCCAGCCCTTTGTGAGGAACCACGTTGCGCTGACTGTCCAGAAGGTGATGGAATTTGTGACTCCTCATCCTCCACCTCTTCCAAAACCTCATGCCTTAGTGCTTGCAGTGTTTTTTGAAGCAGGCAGATAAGGGGGACAGTCAGGCTGACTAGTGCATCATCTGCACTCGCCATCCGCGTTGACTCATCAAACGCACGCAAAACGTGGCAGATATCCTTCATAGAGTTATTCGCCACTCATTACACTGGCAGTGGCTGCCCATTCATTATAGGATCCAATTCTAATTACTGGTTCTCACCAACAAAGCTCTCCACAGCGCAGCACCCCCCTACATCTCCTCCCTTATTTATATTTATCGGCCTAACCGACTGCTGCACTCTGCAAACGACCTTCGACTAACCTCTGCACTAATCCGTACCTCCCACTCCCAACTCCAAGACTTCTCCCGCGCTGCGCCAATCCTCTGGAATGCTCTACCCCAAGAAATTAGGACTATCCGCAATTTGGATGGTTTCAGGCGCTCCCTCAAAACACATTTGTTCACAGTGGCCTATCACATTCACTAATCAAAGTCATTCTATGTGTAATTCTGTGTGTGTAGCCCATTCACTATCTCCATGCATCCCTCACTCCCTTAAAATGGCTGGACCATCATTGTAAAAACACCATTGTATATAAACACCTGTACTTTGTATCTCCCCCACCTCATTGTAGATTGTAAGCTTTCACCAGCAGGGGCGGCTGATTTTGCTTTAATTATTGTATTGTTAACGTTGTTACTTATGACTTGTGTTTTGAAACTGTTAAACTGTAAAGCACTGCGGAATATTATGGCGCTATATAAATAAATAATATTATTATTCTTATTATAGAGGCCCACTCAGTAGTGGTGAAGTGTGAACGGCGCAAATTGCGAGTTGACTGCGCCTGATGCAGCTGATACTCCATTACTGTTGGCTGCTGCTCACACAACCGCTCCAACATATGTAACGAGGAATTCCACCTGGTGGGTACGTCACATATGATGCGATGTTCATGAAGGTGAAATCTGCGTTGCAGAGCTGCAATCAGCGATCTGGCCATGCTGGAACGTCGCAAGTGAGCGCACTCTAGGCGGACCTTGTGCAGCAGTGCATCAAGATCCGGATAGTCCCTCAAAAAACTCTGCACGACCAAGTTGAGCACATATGACAGACATGGTATGTGAGTGAGGTTGCCAAGGCCCAGAGCTGACACCAGATTTCGGCCATTGTCACACACTACCAAGCCTGCCTGTAGATTCTCTTCCAAAAACCGCACGTCGCTCTCCTGCTTTATGGCATTACAGAGCTCCTGCGCTGTGTGGCTAAGATTCCCCATGGAAATTAATTTCAGGACGGCCTGTTGACATTTGGACACGGCTGTGCTCATATCGGTCGCAACAGGTAAACGTTCACGGGTCCATGTGGAGGTAGACCGTGACGGCTCCTGCAGCGATGATTCTGAGGAACTGGAGTAGGAGGAGGAATCAATGTGTACAGACTTGATTCCTGCAATCCTTGGAGTTGGCAGAACACGTACAGCGCCACTCGCAAGATCAGTACCCGGCTGCACAACATTGACCCAATGGGCAGTGAGGGAAAGGTATTGTCCCTGGCCATGGGTGTTAGAACCCTCTTGTTAGGTTTTGTTTCAGTTTGCTGGTCACATGACCTTTTTTCCCTATTTAGTCTGGCTCCGCCCTTCTGGCTTTGCTTGACTTCATTGTATTATCTACTGTTAAGCTAGCCGGGTGCTTAGGTGCCTTAATCTGTGAGTTTTGCTTGATGTTAGGATCACAAAGTATTTATTTTTCTGTTTAATTATCCATGCTACAATTTATGTTAGGAGGTGTCCACCTTTTCTCCCAGTCCCTAGATCTTGTAGGGATTACTCCCTCGCAACTATAGGTCTTCGTTCACACTAGATGAGGACTTTAGCGGGTCTGGTCGCAGGATCAGGTTCCCCGTTACATCGTAGGGATTCAGCTTAGTTGTATTGTAGGGACAGAATTCCCTTCTTTCCTTACTGGTTGTAGCAGATCATAACAATGGGTAGTGGTCCACGCATCGGTGGTCAGGTGGACCTTGCTACTGAGGGCTTTTAGTAGCGCATGTTTAATTTTTCCCTCAACATGCTTTTGCAGACCAGGGACGGCTTGCCTGCTGAAATGAAATCGGCTTGGCACATTGTATTGTGGGACTGACAATGATATTCAGTTACGGAAACTGTCTGTCTCCACCAGCCTGAATCACAGCATTTCAAGGGACAGGAGTTTTGCAATGCCAGCATTCAGAGCCTGTGCTCGTGCATGGTTTGCGGAGTATGGCCGTCTTTTATCCCATGCCTGTGCTACCGATGGCTGTTTTGTGGCCTGGGAGTGTGAGGATGACAGGGAACTTGCTGCTGTGTGTGGAATAACAGTTTGTCTCTGGACAACAGTGGCCGAGGTTCTTCCATGGCGATCCTGTGAGGAAGCAGAACCAGCTGTGTGTGAGCTCGATGAAGAGGCTTCAACACAACCTGAAGATGTAGGTGCTGCTGTAGGTTGGCCTACATCTCCAGTGTGTCTTTGTAACTCAACTACGTGCTTTGTCCGCACATGTTTCCACATATTTGTGGTATTGAGGTGACTGACACTTTTAGCTATTTTTAATTTTTGATTACACAGCTTGCATTTCACATAGCAAATATCATGTGCAAGTGTGTGAAAAAAGGACCACGCAGTGCAAGTCCTGGGAGCGCACGTTTTGACTTTTGGAAGACAACTGCTCCGAACAGGTGCCAAACTGGAGGCTACAGGCAACCGAGTCTGCAGCCTAACTCTCCCTCCTGTTTGTACCGTTGGGGCAATGTCTTTCTCTATCTTCCTTCTATCACTAACCATTTCTCTAGGCCTCTCCCAGCTTTCAACCAAAGTACTGGTTCTCAGCCACAAAGCTATCCACAGTGCAGCACCCCTCCTACATCTCCTCCCTCATTTCTATCTATCGGCCTAACCGACTGCTGCGCTCTGCAAACGACTTTCGACTAACCTCTGCACTAATACGTACCTCCCACTCCCGACTCCAAGACTTCTCCTGCTCTACGCCAATCCTCTGGAATGCTGTACCCCAAGAAATTAGGACTATCCACAATTTGCATGGTTTCAGGCGCTCCCTCAAAACACATTTGTTCAGAGCGGCCTATCACATTCACTAATCAAAGTCATTCTATGTATTCTGTGTAACTGTGTGTGTGTCTCTAGCCCATTCACTATCTCCATCCCTCAGTCCCTTAAGATGGCTGGAACATCATTGTAAATGCACCATTGTATATAAACACCTATACTTTGTATCTCCCCCATCTCATTGTACATTGTAAGCTGTCACGAGCAGGGGCGACTTATTTAGCTTAAATTATTGTATTGTTAACGTTGTTACTTATGACTTGTGTTCTGAAACTGCTAAACTGTAAAGCGCTGCGGAATATGATGGCGCTATATAAATAAATATTATTATTATTCCTCTGAGCTGCTCCCACCACCTTCCTGTTCCTCATGCCATGTTGGGTCTTGGACCTCATCATCTCCACTACCCTCTTCCAACACCTGCTGTTGGGTGGTCTGGCCAGCACCATGCTCAACAGAAACTGGCACCTGGGTCTCATCATCATCAGATGCGTTCTGCGGTGTGCTGACCATCGGCACTGTCTCACCCGCCTCTTCAGATTCAGAGAGACACAGCTGTTGCGCATCACTGCATACTCCCTCTTCACATTACAGAATGCTGCTTGGCTGGGCCCCTGTTTGCAAGCCAATAGATTCTGAGAACAGAAGCAGACACTCAGCTGGCTCCTGTACAGAACTCTCTGACTGCCTGGGCAATTTGCCAGGCGGTGAAGAGACAGATGGTTGCCCAACAGTGCTGTGGTCCTGAGAGGAGGTGGAAGCAATTGAAGTCGATGCATTGGCTGACATCCAAACAACAACGGCTTCAATTTGTTCTTCCCGCAGCAGGGGGGTACTCCCAGCTCCTACAAAAGTGCGCATAAAGGAACGCTCACGGGGAAAACTGGTGGATGCTGTGTCACTGGGGGCCGCAGCAGCCACAGAATCCCCACGTCCTCTCCCTGAAGAAACTCCACGACCACGTGCCTTACTCCCTGCCTTCTTCATCTTGGTAGATTGATAAAGAAAGTCTGAAAAGTTATAAGGTCTAAGTGTGGTTATTCCGCAGAGACTGCAGTGAACACTGCACACAACTGTTCACTACCCAATGCGTCTCAGCAGGAAGGCAGTCTGTGCGTCAAAACAAAGGCACAAGCATACATCCATGTACCCTGTTTATAAAGCTATATAAAAAAAAATTATGTAGTAGTGACGCACACTTTATTGAGGTACAGTATTACATCGCCATTCACCATCTGTGGCTATGCAGTCTCATCTATATATACCTTATCTATCTGTTGTCATGCTTCCAAGTCGACAGTCAGCCATAAATAGCAATTTTCACTATGCACTATGCACTTTTTAAAGGTTATGTTTGTTAATAAAAATGATTATTGCCACATATTATGAGTATTACATGATGGAAATTGTATAATTTTGTATAAAATATTTAGTGACATTATTCAGCAAATGGAACATTTTAGTAATATCACAGATAACTTGTAATGCTGATGATGTTTTGAAGTCAGACATTCATTGTCTATACAATAAAAATGGTGTACATACTGTTACTTATCCATCATTAATGGATTCAGATATATACTTGTATGCTTTTATGTACAACCGTATAGCAGATTCCTTAACTAATTTATTTTGTGGTTTGCATTGCTGTTCAACATGTTAATGTATGTGTTTATGTTTGTCAATTCTTTATTTATCTAGATATTAGTTTAAATGAAATCATCATCTTATGGTAGTAAAGGTTATCTTTCTCTTGTTTGAAGTATAGACATTTAAAATTGACAGGTAACAAGGAAATTACTTGATCTAGTATTTAAACATCCTACTTGACCCTGGGCTCCAACACCGCCAGTTGTTGCTCGGAAGTGCTGTTAGCACAGTCAACACTTGCTCCTGTGTTACTGGGGTTCAGTAACGTCAGCTGGTCCTCGGTTGTGCCATTGGCTCTTTTCCTTCTGCTGCCCCTCCGGGTTCCAGTACCGTCAGCTGGTTCTCCGCAGTGCCTTTGGCCTAGGTGCCTCCATCTCGGTATCCGAGTTCCAGCAACGTCTGCTGGTCCTTGGTAGTGCTTTGGAGCACAGGTACCTCCTGCTTAGTAACCGTGTCCCAGTAACGTCAGCTGGTCCTCGGTTGTGCCATTGGCTCTTTTCCTTCTGCTGCCCCTCCGGGTTCCAGTACCGTCAGCTGGTTCTCCACAGTGCCTTTGGCCTAGGTGCCTCCATCTCGGTATCCGAGTTCCAGCAACGTCTGCTGGTCCTTGGTAGTGCTTTGGAGCACAGGTACCTCCTGCTTAGTAACCGTGTCCCAGTAACGTCAGCTGGTCCTCGGTTGTGCCATTGGCTCTTTTCCTTCTGCTGCCCCTCCGGGTTCCAGTACCGTCAGCTGGTTCTCCACAGTGCCTTTGGCCTAGGTGCCTCCATCTCGGTATCCGAGTTCCAGCAACGTCTGCTGGTCCTTGGTAGTGCTTTGGAGCACAGGTACCTCCTGCTTAGTAACCGTGTCCCAGTAACATCAGCTGGTACAAGATTGTGCTACAAATACAAGATACGGAACAAGAGACACAAGAACAATAAGCAGAAGATCTAAAAGCAGAAGAACATGAAGTATAAGACCAAAATGAAGAGCAAAATATATGCTCTAAATTCTAAGCAGAAGAAGACTAAGCAGTGTATGGGGGTGAGTCCGTTCCTCCTCGTGGTGCCCCTGGAAAATGCCTGCTGCTGCAGGCTAAACTGAACACGGACAAATACTGTTGTAATTTAAATCTTTTGTGACAGCAAGAACGGAAGGATGAAAAATTCATACTTTGACAGATTACAAGTACAGGATTCTCTGTCACAAATAAGAATATGATGAAGAAGATGAAGCAGAATATGAATAAGAATAATAGTTTAATAAGAAGAATATGAGTAATGTTAACAAAGATGAATAGCAAGAAGTTTAAGAAGAAGATAAAGAAGGTGAAGATGAAGAATAATTTGATGAAAAAGATGATGCTGCAGAAGATTATGAAGGAGAAAGTGTGTGAAAAGTTAAAAAGGTGAAGATGAAGAGCATGGAAGTTGTGTAATATACATATTTTCCAAAATAGAAAAAACGTTAACAACATTGTCAATTTCTTCGTCAATCCGAACATCTTTAAAAAAAAAAATATTTATGCTATTCCATTTGATTGGGTTAAACATCTATGCCTTTAATGTCTCCTCAACCTTCCCCAATACATTGTACATTACTCTTTGTTGTTTTCCTTCATGTACAATTAACCAACAAGGCAAGAATGGGGTTTTTTTAATTTCGATATTTTGTTCCCATAGACTTACATGGGACTTCCGGTATCGGTATCGGGTATCGCCGATATTTTAATGTTATCGGCGATACCATTCCGATTCCGATACTTTTGGATATCGGAAAGTATCGCTCAACTCTACACACCATATATGAAATGGCCAGCATCTAAACCTGGTAATAATGTGCAATACTAAATGATTACATCTACAAAGTGCATCATGCATACTGACAATAGGTAGTTATACCTGCAAGTGCTGTTGAAACAACCACAACAGATATAAATTAATAATGGTATATAGGTATCACAGTGCATAGTTACTCATGGACAATGTCGATGTAATACTGTACCTCAATAAAGTCAGCGTCAACCATTATGCTTGTTAGTCTTGTAGATTGTTAAAGAGGGAACGTGCTTTTTTTGTTGGTCATAGGTGGAGTATTAGACAGTAAATGATTACTGCTGTCGTATTTTTGGCGTCCCTAGGGCAGAATAACGCTGCGTAAGGTCACATTTTATAGAGAGTCATCTAATAGACACACGCTACCCTACCCTACGCGTGACAGTAGGAAGGTAGTGTTGACGGATAAAGCCTTGCGCAACCAGACATGCTTTTACCCTCCTCAACACTGTACAAGCAAAAAATGCATGATTGCAGCCGCAGACTTTATTGACGTACAGTATAACATCGCCATTACCCATCAGAGGCTGTCCACTGTCTGATACAGACATAGAATATACCTTTGCTATCCGTAGCCTTTGTTTCACCTACACTTGCAGGCACACACTTAAATTGTGACAATGCATAATGTTTTTTTAAATGGTTATTTTTTATCGTACATTATTGCGTCATCACATTGATGAGTCCATGCTGGACATGTCATACATGCTGTACAAAGTAACGATTTTATTAACTTAAATAATTGAAATGTCTGTGACTGTCACATATAAATTGCAATGATGATGATGAGTGACTATTACAAAATACATTGTCTTCACTATGTTATGGTTTAACATAGCGTTCCTTAAGTATTATTCATAAATACAAAATGGACTTTTATTCTTAAATTTACAACACTATATTTTGTAAACTAATTTTTGGGTGGTGTGTTTTTCCATTTCTTGTTGCCATGTGCATATATGCGTTTATATTTGCAGGGTCTTTATTTTTAGTCTTGAAATTAGGAAAGATGTGTATCTTCGTACCGTGTTAGCCAGTAGATAGAAAAATATTTAGACTTGAGAGTCCTCAGTGGTTGATACCTTTTAATGGATAACTGAAAAGATGGTAACAAATTGCAAGCTTTCGAGGCTACTCACGTCTCTTCATCAGGCAAAGACTAAAACAAAAAATGAAGAATCACATATTTCTATACACAACAGGACACAGGAATAGTGCAATAGGTAAGACAAGTGACGTGCAGCTGAACTGTCATTATGCCAGAGGGATGAACATAAATATTGGAACAGTTCCTAGATAAGGATAGAAAGTTTTATTGCCCTCTGATGGTGGTCTGGTTTTGTGTTTTCATGCCCCTGGAAGGGCAGAGACGCAGATTCCTTAATTGATATAGAATGACATGAATCCGTGTGATCTATTCATTCCAGCACTAAGAGTGTCAAAGGTCATGATGAGCTTATATTCCAAAACCTTTCTATCTTTCTCATATTTGAAGTTAGATTTTAATACCAGTAATTCCATATCCATCATGCTATGACCGGGCATACCAAAGTTTTTTGCCACAGGTAAATCCATTATTTTTTCTCTTATTGTGTGGCGATGATAATTCATCCTTGTTCTCAGTTTTTGGCCGGTCTCCCCCACATACAGACCCCAATTTGGACATTTAGTACATATAATTAGGTACACCACATTAGATGTGATGCAGCTGAAAGTAGCTGGGATCTTGTAGTCGTGATGGGAGTTGGGGATCTTTATCTTGTCCGTGGTCATTATAGATGCACAGCTTTTACATTTCTTCTAGTTGCAAGGAAAGGTTCCTGCAGCTGTTGGGGAGGACAGGGAGCTTCTGACAATGATGCTTCTTATATTTGGGGGCTGCCTAAAACACAGTAGTGGGGGGTCTGGAAATATGGATTGTAATATCGGGCATCTTTTTATAGTAAAGGTTGTAGTTTCCGTGTAGTTCCCTTTAGCACCTCCAGATTTGGATTGTAGGTGACCACTAGAGGCACCCGGTTATTTTCTTCTTTACCTTTGTAATGTAGCAGGTGATTCCTTGATATTCTGTTGGCTCTTGAAATTTGGTTTTCAATTGTTCTTGGATGGTATCCCTGGTTCAAAAAAGTCTTTCTGAGGCGACCCCCACTACTGTGTTTTAGGCAGCCCCCAAATCTAAGAAGCATCATTGTCAGAAGCTCCCTGTCCTCCCCAACAGCTGCAGGAACCTTTCCTTGCAACAAGAAGAAATGTAAAACCTGTGCATCTATAATGACCACAGACAAGATAAAGATCCCCTACTCCATCAGGATTACAAGATCAAAGGTACTTTCAGCTGCATCACATCTAATGTGGTGTACCTAATTATATGTACAAAATGTCCAACTGGGGGTCTGTATGTGGGTGAGACCGGCCAAAAACTGAGAACAAGGATGAATTATCATCGCCACACAATAAGAGAAAAAATAATAGATTTACCTGTGGCAAAACACTTTTGTATGCCCGGTCATAGCATGATGGATATGGAATTACTGGTATTAAAATATAACTTCAAATCTGAGAAAGATAGAAATGTTTGGGAATATAATCTCATGATGACCTTTGACACTCTTAGTGCTGGAATGAATAGATCACTCGGATTCATGTGATTCTATATCAATTAAGGAATCTGCGTCTCTGACCTTCTAGGGGCATCAAAACAGAACACCAGACCCCAATCAGGGGGCAATAAAACTTTCTCTCCTTATCTATGAACTGTTCCAATATTTATGATCATCCCTCTGCCATAATGACAGTTCTGCTTCACGTCACTTGTCTTACCTATTGCACTATTCCTGTGTCCTGTTGTGTGTAGAAATATGTGATTCTTCATTTTTTGTTTTAGTCTTAGCCTGATGAAGAGACCTGAGTAGTCTCGAAAGCTTTGAATTTGTTACCATCTATTCAGTTAGCCATTAAACGGTATCAACCACTGAGGACTCTCAAGTATAAATATTTTTCTATTCTTGGAATTGAAATTCATCATTTTATTGTCCTAGTAAAACTTCATTTATTCTTGTTTGAAGTACATACATTTGCAATGGCCACGTAACAAGGCAATAACTCAATATTTTATTTCAAAACCCTCCTTGACCCTGGGCTTCAACACCGCCAGTTGCTGCTCAGAAGTGTTAGATGCACAGATGAAAACAATCGCTGATGTGTTTGTGGGGTTCAGTAACGCCTGCTGTTCCCCTGCTGTGTGTCTGGCAAAAATTACTGCTTGTAACTACAAATTCAACTTCAAACATCTCATACTAGGCCTCTGCCTACACCCTCCTTGACCCTAGGCTTCAACACCACCAGTTGCTGCTCAGAAGTGTTAGATGCACAGATGAAAACAATCGCTGATGTGTTTGTGGGTTCAGTAACGCCTGCTGTTCCCCTGCTGTGTGTCTGGCAAAAATTACTGCTTGTAACTACAAATTCAACTTCAAACATCTCATACTAGGCCTCTGCCTACACCCTCCTTGACCCTGGGCTTCAACACCGCCAGTTGCTGCTCAGAAGTGTTAGATGCACAGATGAAAACAATCGCTGATGTGTTTGTGGGGTTCAGTAACGCCTGCTGTTCCCCTGCTGTGTGTCCGGCAAAAATTACTGCTAGCTACCTACACATGGTGAAAAAAACATGACATGTCAAAGTGTCTAGTGCTACACATACATATGAGGCTACACCCTGATTTCTAAGCTGTAAACAATTGAAACGTCAGCTTTAAAACCATAAAATGATTAGTCTTTGTCACAAATCTGTAACAAAATAATTGTGACATATTATTTCAGATATGCATATGTCGAAAACAAATGCTAACACAAAAGCCTAGTTATGCTATAGGATACTGATGGTCAACCTTGTCACTCCATAGCTTAGATAAATCCAACTCACATCATGACTCAAATGCTGCAATGTTGGAAGTGCATAATGTGGGTTGAACTTTGACAACAGCTGCAGTGCGAAGGTTAGACTTCAGTGTTCTTGGCTTCTAAATAAAAGCATACAAGTAAATATAATAATCCAATGTTGATTAAGGGACGTGATGTACACCTGTAATATTGTGCAAACAATGCATGTAGGAATAGTCCTCTTCAACATTACTTATATTTGTGTCATTTTAAAAAATACATATTTAATTAGAAAGTTAACAGCCCATATCATAAAGGTCCTTCATGTAAAATGATAATCGGTAACAAAAATCATGCATTACCTTGTTAAAGTCAATAGTGCATAGTCACAATAGCAAAATATATACCTGTAAGTGGTGCTGAAAGAACGACAACTGATAGAATAGGTGAATGATATCTATTTATCAGACTGAATATGGACACCTGTACAATGTCGATATAATACTGTACCTTAACAAAACAGCTGTGTCACACCTCACACGCGTTTTTCTTGTAGCTTGTTATGTAATAGGGCACATGCGTGTATGTTTCATCATAGGTGCATGTTTACTGAGTAAAGCAGTCATGACAACGCCTTTGTGTTGTCGGTACGCTTGCGATGATGAACGATGCGCACCGTGAATGTTAGTCTGCGTCATAAGACGCACAGACGCTCCAATACCCAACGCGTCACAGCAGGAAGCCAGTCTGTGCGTCCAAACAAAGGCGCAAGCATACATGCACGTACCCTTTTATAAAGCTATATAAAAAAAAGGATGTAGTAATAACGCACACTTTATTGAGGTACAGTATTACATCGCCATTCACCATCTGTGGCTATGCAGTCTCATCTATATATACCTTATCTATCCGTTGTCATGCTTGCAAGTCCACAGTCAGGCATAAATAGCTGTTTTCACTATGCACTATGCACTTTTTAAAGGTTTTGTTTGTTAATATAAATGATTGGCACATATTATCAGTATTACATGATGGAAATTTTAGATATTTTTAAAAACTTTTTAGTGATATTATTCAGCAAATGTAAAGTTTTATGAATGTCACAGATAACTTGTAATGCTGATTATGTTTTTAAGTCAGCCATTCATTGTCTATACAATAAAAATGGTGTACATACTGTTACTTATCCATCATTAATGGATTCTGATATGTACTTGTATGCTTTTATTTAAAACCGTATAGCAGATTATTTAACCTATTTTTATTGTGGTTTGCATTGTTTTTCAACATGTTAATGTATGCGTTTATGTTTGTCAGTTATTAATTTACATATATTTTTTAAAGTAAAATCATCATCTTATGGTACTAAAGGTTATATTTCTCTTGTTTGGAGTATAGACATTTTTAATTGACACGTAACAAGGAAAATACTTGATCTAGTATTTAAACATCCTCCTTGACCCTGGGCTCCAACACCGCCAGTTGTTGCTCGGAAGTGCTGTTAGCACAGTCAACACTTGCTCCTGTGTTACTGGGGTTCAGTAATGTCAGAACGGCAAAAAGTCCTGCTGCCTCCACCCTGTTCTCTTCTCATCCCTGGGCTACAACACCGCCAGTTGTTGCTCGGAAGTGCTGGGTTAGCACAGTCAACACTTGCTCCTGTGTTACTGGGGTTCAGTAATGTCAGCTGTTCCCTGCTGTGTGAACGGCAAAAAGTCCTGCTGCCTCCACCCTGTTCTCTTCTCATCCCTGGGCTACAACACCGGCAGTTGTTGCTCGGAAGTGCTGTTAGCACAGTCAACACTTGCTCCTGTGTTACTGGGGTTCAGTAATGTCAGCTGTTCCCCTGCTGTGTGAACGGCAAAAAGTCCTGCTGCCTCCACCCTGTTCTCTTCTCATCCCTGGGCTACAACACCGCCAGTTGTTGCTCGGAAGTGCTGTTAGCACAGTCAACACTTGCTCCTGTGTTACTGGGGTTCAGTAATGTCAGCTGTTCCCCTGCTGTGTGAACGGCAAAAAGTCCTGCTGCCTCCACCCTGTTCTCTTCTCATCCCTGGGCTCCAACACCGCCAGTTGTTGCTCGGAAGTGCTGTTAGCACAGTCAACACTTGCTCCTGTGTTACTGGGGTTCAGTAATGTCAGTTGTTCCCCTGCTGTGTGAACGGCAAAAAGTCCTGCTGCCTCCACCCTGTTCTCTTCTCATCCCTGGGCTACAACACCGCCAGTTGTTGCTCGGAAGTGCTGTTAGCACAGTCAACACTTGCTCCTGTGTTACTGGGGTTCAGTAATGTCAGCTGTTCCCCTGCTGTGTGAAGGCAAAAAGTCCTGCTGCCTCCACCCTGTTCTCTTCTCATCCCTGGGCTCCAACACCGCCAGTTGTTGCTCGGAAGTGCTGTTAGCACAGTCAACACTTGCTCCTGTGTTACTGGGGTTCAGTAATGTCAGCTGTTCCCCTGCTGTGTGAACGGCAAAAAAGTCCTGCTGCCTCCACCCTGTTCTCTTCTCATCCCTGGGCTACAACACCGCCAGTTGTTGCTCGGAAGTGCTGTTAGCACAGTCAACACTTGCTCCTGTGTTACTGGGGTTCAGTAATGTCAGCTGTTCCCCTGCTGTGTGAACGGCAAAAAGTCCTGCTGCCTCCAACCGGTTCTCTTCTCATCCCTGGGCTCCAACACCGACAGTTGTTGCTCGGAAGTGTCATTGGCACGGGTACTCACTCCTGACCAGACTGGTTACAGCACGCCATCTGTTTCCTGTCAGTGTAAACGTCACTTAGCCTCCAATAAGTTGTCCTGTCGTGTTGCGGTCGGGTTAGCCGACTCTATGGTGCCTGTAGTTTAGGTTCTTCCTATGTGTGCTGCGGGATATGCAAATAAAGGCTGTTTCCGTTGTGACAATAGGACAATCACCCACTGTAGTACTGTGGGATTCGGTAACTGCGGCCGGCTCGCGGCCTGTCAACTTAAATTTCCATGGGTACCTTCTGCTACCCGTCCGGGTTCCAGTACCGTCAGCTGGTTCTCCGCAGTGCCTTTGGCCTAGGTGCCTCCATCTCGGTATCCGAGTTCCAGCAACGTCTGCTGGTCCTTGGTAGTGCTTTGGAGCACAGGTACCTCCTGCTTAGTAACCGTGTCCCAGTAACTTCAGCTGGTCCTCGGTTGTGCCATTGCCTCTTTTCCTTCTGCTGCCCCTCCGGGTTCCAGACAGTCAGCTGGTCCTCGTTACTTGCATTGGCTCTTGTACCTTCTGCTACCGTCCGGGTTCCAGTACCGTCAACTGGTTCTCCGCAGTGCCTTTGGCCTAGGTGCCTCCATCTCGGTATCCGAGTTCCAGCAACGTCTGCTGGTCCTTGGTAGTGCTTTGGAGCACAGGTACCTCCTGCTTAGTAACCGTGTCCCAGTAATGTCAGCTGGTCCTCGGTTGTGCCATTGGCTCTTTTCCTTCTGCTGCCCCTCCGGGTTCCAGCACAGTCAGCTGGTCCTCGTTACTTCCATTGTCTCTTGTACCATCTGATACCCGTCCGGGTTCCAGTAACGTCAGCTGGTTCGCGGAAGTTAGTGAGCCTTCTTGTACCTTCAGCTACATTTACAAATTGAAGATTTTTTAAATGTTTTTTTGGGTAATCACTCTGGATCTCCAACAATGAAGACGACGACCCTGATGACCACCCCGAAGAAGATGACGACCACAAGGACGACGAGCATCAAGCCAACCAGCCTGAACACCGTCACAAAGAAGAAATAAAAGATTACCCAGAAGAAGATCACCAACAGGACAAAGAAGGTTAAGACAAACTACAAGATACAGAACAAGAGACAGAAGAACATAAGCAGAAGATCAAAAAGCAGAAGAACATGAAGTATAAGACCAAAATGAAGAGCTAAATATATGCTATAAATTATAAGCAGAAGAAGACTAAGCAGTGTATGGGGGTGAGTCCGTTCCTCCTCGTGGTGCCCCTGGAAAATGCCTGCTGCTGCAGGCTAAACTGAACACGGACAAATACTGTTGTAATTTAAATCTTTTGTGACAGCAAGAACGGAAGGATGAAAAATTCATACTTTGACAGATTACAAGTACAGGAATCTCTGTCACAAATAAGAATATGATGAAGAAGATGAAGTACAATATGAAGAAGAATAATAGTTTAATAAGAAGAATATGAGTAATGTTAACAAAAAGATGAATAGCAAGAAGTTTAAGAAGAAGATAAAGAAGGTGAAGATGAAGAATAATTTGATGAAAAAGATGATGCTGCTGAAGATTATGAAGGAGAAAGTGTGTCAAAAGTTAAAAAGGTGAAGAGCATGGAAGTTGTGAAATATACATATTTGCCAAAATAGAAAAAACGTTAACAACATTGTCAATTTCTTCGTCAATCCGAACATCTTTAAAAAAAAAAATATTTATGCTATTCCATTTGATTGGGTTAAACATCTATGCCTTTAATGTCTCCTCAACCTTCCCCAATACATTGTACATTACTCTTTGTTGTTTTCCTTCATGTACAATTAACCAACAAGGCAAGAATGGGGTTTTTTTAATTCCGATATTTTGTTCCCATAGACTTACATTGGATTTCCGGTATCGGTATCGGGTATCGCCGATATTTTTGGATATCGGCGATACCATTCCGATTCCGATACTTTTGGATATCGGAAAGTATCGCTCAACTCTAATTTTGACTCCTTGTTCTCAGTTCTTTGATATGTTGTCATGAGTCGCAGCTATGTTGCTATTCTGTTTAATATAACTGTGGATTTCCACGCCCATTTATATAATTAATATGTCTTGGAGGTATCTTTTGTTAATTTTCAAACTTTGAATTTTTATTCCCTTAAAACAGAGAAATATGTCACACATATAGTTACTAAATAACATTTACCACATGTCTACTTTACATCAGCACAATTTTGGAACCAAAAATTTTTTTTGTTACGAGGTTATAAGGGTTAGAAGTAGACCAGTGATTTCTCAATTTTTCAACAAATTATACAAAACCATTTTTTTTAGGGACCACTTCACATTTGAAGTCACTTTGAGGGTCTATATGGCAGAAAATACCCAAAAGTGACACCATTCTAAAAACTGCACCCCTCAAGGTACTCAAAACAACATTCAAGAAGTTTATTAACCCTTCATGCGCTTCACAGGAGTTGAAGCAACTTGGAAGGACAAAATGAACATTTAACTTTTTAGTCACAAAAATGATCTTTTACAAAAAATTTTTTATTTTAACAAGGGTAAAAAGAGAAAATGGACAAAAAAAGTTGTGCAATTTCTCCTGAGTACGCTGATATGTCATATGTGGGGGAAAACCACTCTCTGGGCGCACGGCAGGGCTCGGAAGGGAAGGAGCGCCCGTTTGACTTTTTCAAACCAAAATTGGCTGGAATTGAGATTGGAAGCCATGTCGCATTTGGAGAGTCCCTGATGTGCCTAAACAGTGGAAACCCCCCACAAGTGACACCATTTTGGAAACTAGACCCCCTAATGAACTTATCTAGATGTGTGGTGAGCACTTTGAACCCCAAGTGTTTCAGTAAAGTTTATAATGTCTGGGTGTGAAAAAAAAAAAAATATCCGCAAAAATGATTTTTTAGTCCCCAAATGTTGTTGTCCAATTTGTCCTGAGTACGCTGATACCCCATATGTGGGGTGAAATTACTGTCTGGGAGCATGGCAGGGCTCGGAAAGGAAGTAATGACATTTTGGAAAGCAGACTTTGATGGGTGACATGTTCAGTTTGCAGAGCCTCTGATGTGCCTAAACAGTGGAAACCCCCCACAAGTGACCCCATTTTGGAAACTAGACCCCTTAAGGAACTTATGTAGATCTGTGGTGAGCACTTTGAACCCCCAAGTGCTTTACGCAAGTTTATAATGCCCAGGCATGAAAATAAAAAAGCCTATTTTTTTCCCACAAAATGGTATTTAAGTCACCAATTTTTTATTTTCCCAAGGGTAGCGGGAGAAATTGGACCATAAAAGTTGTTGTCCAATTTGTCTTGAGTACGCTGATACCCAATGTGTGGGGGGAACCACTGTTTGGGCACACGGCAGAGCTCGGAAGGGAAGGAGCGCCATTTGACTATTTCAAACCAAAATTGGGTGGAATCGAGATTGGACGCTATGTCGCATTTGTGCCTAAACAGTGGGAACCTCCACAAGTGACACCATTTTGGAAACTAGACCCCCTAAGGAACTTATCTAGATCTGTGGTGAGCACTTTGAAACCCCAAGTGCTTCGCAAGTTTATAACGTAGAGCCGTAAAATTAAAAAATCATATTTTTTCCACAAAAATGATCTTTTCACCCCAATTTTTATTTTGCCAAGGGTAACAAGACCTCAAAAATTATTGTGCAATTTGTCCTGAGTACGCTGATACTTAATATGTTGGGGTAAACCACTGTTTTGGTGAATCGCAGAGCTCGGAAGGGAAGGAGCACAGTTTGACTTTTTCAAAGCAGAATTGGCTGGACGCCATGTCGCGTTTGGAGAGCACCTGATGTGCCTAAATAGTACAAACCCCCCACAGTGACACCATTTTGGAAACTAGACCCCCTAAGGAACTTATCTAGATCTGTTGTGAGCACATTCAACCCCCAAGTGTTTCACTAAAATTTATAATGCCTGGGTATGAAAAAAATAAAATCCACAAAAATGATTTTTTAATGCCCAATTTTTTATTTTTCCCAAGGAAATTGGACCCCAAAAGTTGTCCCATTAGTCCTGAGTACGCTGATACCCCATATGTGGGGGGAAATACTGTTTGGTAGCACAGCAGGGCTCGGAAAGGAAGTAATGACATTTTGGAATGCAGACTTTGATGGGTGTCATGTTCAGTTTGCAGAGCCCTGATGTGCCTAAACAGTGGAAACTCCTCATAAGTTACCCCATTTTGGAAACTAGATCACCTAGATCTGTGGAGAGCACTTTGAACCCCCAAGTGCTTCACACAAGTTTATAATGCTCCGGCATGAAAATAAAAAAGCCTATTTTTTTCCCACAAAAATGATCTTTTAGTCATTTTTATTTTTATTTTCCCAAGGGTAACGGGAGAAATTGGACCCCAAAAGTTGTTCTGCAATTTGTCCTGAGTACGCTGATACCCCATATGTGGGGGAAAACTACTGTATGGGCACACGTCGGGGCTTGGAGTAGAAGTAGTGACGTTTAGTAATACAGACTTTGATGAATGGTCTGCGAGTGTCATGTCGCGTTTGGAGAGCCCCTGATGTGCCTAAACAGTGGAAACCCCCCACAAGTGACTCCATTTTGGAACCTAGACCCCAAAGGAACTTATCTAGATGTGTGGTGAGCACTTTGAACCCCCAAGTGCTTCACAGAAGTTTATAACGTCCGGGCGTGAAAATAAAAAAAAATCATATTTTTTCTACAAACATGATTTTTAGTCCCCAGTTTTTTATTTTCCCAAGGGTAACAGGAGAAATTGGACCCCAAAAGTTGTTGTTCAATTTGTTCTGAGTATGCTGATACCCTATATGTGGGAGAAAACTACTGTATGGGCACACGTCAGGGCTTGGAAGGGAAGTAGTGACGTTTTGCATTGCAGACTTTGATGTAATAGTCTGCGAGCGTCATGTCGTGTTTGGAGAGCCCCTAATGTGACTAAACAGTGGAAACCCCCCCACAAGTGACCAATTTTGGAAACTAGACCCCCAAAGAAACTTATTTAGATGTGTGGTGAGAACTTTGAACCCCCAAGTGCTTCACAGAAGTTTATAACATAGAGCCATTAAAATAAAAAATCATATTTTTTTCCACAAATTGATATTTTCGCCCCCAGTTTTTTAGTTTCCCAAGGGTAACAGAAGAAATTGGCCCCCAAGAGTTATTGTGCAATTTTTCCTGAGTACGCTGATACCCCATATGTGAGGGTAAACTACTGTTTGGGCGCATGGCAGAGCTCAGAAGGGAATGAGCACCGTTTGACTTTTTCAACGCCGAATTAGCTGGAATTGAGATCAGACGCCATGTCACATTTGGAGAGCCCCTGATGTACCTAAACAGTGGAGACCCCCCCAATTCTAACTCCAACCCTAACCCCAACACATCCCTAACCATAATCCCAACCCTAATCATAACCCTAATCACAAACCTAACCCTAACACACCCCTAACCCTAACCCTAACTGTAGCCCCAACCTAACCCTAACCCTAATGGGAAAATGGAAATAAATACATTTTTTTTATTTTATTATTTTTCCCTAACTAATGGGGTGATAAAGGGGGGTTTGATTTACTATTTATAGCGGGTTTTTAGGATTGGCAGCTGTCACACACTAAAAGACGCTTTTTATTGCAAAAAAATAGTTTTTGCATCACCACATTTTGAGAGCTATAATTTTTCCATATTTTGGCCCACAGTCATGTGAAGTCTTATTTTTTGCGGAACAAGTTGATGTTTTTATTGGTAAAATTTTCGGGAACATGACATTTTTTGATCGCTTTTTATTACGATTTATGGGAGGCAGAATGAACAAAAAACAGCAATTCATGAATTTCTTTTTGGGGGGGCGTTTATACCGTTCAGCATTTAATAAAATTGATAAAGCAGTTTTATTCTTCGGGTTAGTATGATTACAGCGATACCTCATTTATATCATTTTTTTTATGTTTTGGCGCTTTTATACAATAAAAACGATTATATATAAAAAATAATTATTTTTGCATCGCTTTATTCTGCGAGCTATAACTTTTTAATTTTTTCGTTGATGATGCTGTATGGCAGCCCTTTTTTGCGGGACAAGATGACGTTTTCAGCGGTACCATGTTTATTTATATCCGTCTTTTTGATCGCGTGTTATTCCATTTTTTGTTTGGCGGTTTGATGATGCCTTGTTTTTTTTAAGGGGTTCACTAAAGGGGTTAACTAATGGGACAGGTTTATAGGGTGGGTCGTTATGGACGTGGCGATACTAATTATGTGTACTTTTATTGTTTTGTTTTTTTAATTTACATGAAGAAATTAATTTATTGGGGAATATTTTTTTTTCTTTATTTAGGAATTTTTTTTTTTTTTTACACATATTATTTTTATTTTTATTACTTTTTTACTTTGTCCCAGGTTGGGACATCACTGTATAAGGTCAGATCGCACAGCACTCTGTCAGATCGGCGATCTCACAGGCAGTGCTGCAGGCTCTCTCAGCGCCTGCTCTCAGCCGCCTCACTGCAAGACCCCGAAGGACCCCATGGCCATCTTGGATCCGGGGTCCTGCAGGGAGGAAGCCCTCAGAACAGCGCGATCATCTTTGATCGCAGTGTGCCTGGGCTTAATGTTCCGGGAGTGGTCCGTGACCGCTCCTGGCCCATAGTGCCGGGTGTCAGCTGTGATAATCAACTGACACTCGGTCGCGATCAGCTGAGCTCCCCCAGGGAGCTCAGCTGATCGCATATGACATACTATTCCATCGTTGGGAATTAGGTCCCAGGGCACATGGATGGAATAGTAGGTCAGATGGTAGAAAGGGGTTAAACAGCATTTGGTAATACTGTACAACTATAGCATCTCCTGAGGAAAAAGTTCTGTAGACTTCAAAACGCGTTGCGACAATAAAACACCATTTCTTCATTATCTACATGACTGGACCATTATTTGGATAGCAGTGTGGATGATAACCACAATTTTTCCTTATTATAAAACTGATCTTGAGGCATTTGAAGTTTACTAGTTTTTTAATGATATATAAAAGAAAGCCCTGGAAGATATGTGGTGATTCTGAGTGGAGAGAATGACCATTAAGCTAAATTTGTTGACATGTACATTAAAAAAAATCATCTAGTAATTGGGTAAATTCATTTATTTGTCAAATGGTGTATTATTGCACATTGTACTGAGAAGGAAATATGCCCTGAAGAACTGTCTTGACATTCAGTTAGTTGCGGCAAGAGTTACACTGTTAGTCACACACACCGAGCTGTGGCACTTATAGTTGGAGCCATTTCTCACGAAGATAGAGACGTAAGTAGGACGCCACCAAAATGGACAGTTACCTAACTTCCATACTTGTGGAAATAGGAGGAAAATAAACTCGCTTGGTGTCCAATGGACTTCACATGACTAATTACAGGTCAAAATGTATAATACTGCTTTCAGCTTGACCTATCTTTCACAAAACCCTGAAGGTGCAAATGCATCAACCAATCTTTTCAGCTGAACAGCTAGTCCTGTTGACACCACACCATATACTTACAAATCTGGTTCAACTGGGGAGAGGGTAGTGGCTGCCAGACACCCTGAGAAAAAAACATTAGGCATTAAAATTCAGCATTCTCAGTCCATTTTACCCCTTACTTAAAGCGTTACAGTCCTTTTAATTTTAATTTAATAAATCAGTAGTACTCACATGAAAATAAGCAACTTTGTAATATATCTTATTAGAGGGATCTGCTTCTTTCTGTGCCAGGATTGATCATCAATTCTCAAAAATTCTCAATTTATAGGTAATATTGGTATTCAGTGAAGACAGATTTTTGCATTCTTGAGATAGGAGTTGGCAGTTAGTTCTAAATAAGATTCTAAGTAGATGGGGGGTGGATAGAAGGAAGGAACAAGAAGCAGAACCTCTGCCTCCAAATTCCCCCCGAAATAATCATTAGCAAATGTCATCTCCTATCTCAGTAATGTAACAATCTGTCCTTACTGAATACATATTCCACCTGTGAATTGAGAATTTGAAAATGAAAAATCATTCTTGACGAAGAAAGAAGCAGTTTTCTCTGATAAGATATGCTGCAAAGTTGTATATTTTCATATGCTTTATTTATGTGTACAGTAAAGTAAAAATTTAAACAACGCATACACTTTAAAAGGATATTCTCATCTTCTATCTTCCGGAGCACACTGCTTCTTACCTTCCTGCATGGTGAGGTCAGTGTGCTACTGAAAACTAGCAGTTCAGAATAGTGGTATAGTTGAGCCTCCCTAATCTGAATTGGCTGTTAGTAGCTAGCATTGGCATCTCAGCTTTACGTTTGCAGCATCATAGGAATGCAGAGTGTTGTGATTTGGTAGCTGAGGAGAGCAGGCAAAAACGGCAATACACCAGAGAGGTTGGAATCTACTGGATTGCAGTACCCTGACTAACCACCACAACTAAAGGCAGCCGTGGAGCGTTCCTACGTTGGTCCTAGATGCCTCGTCACAGCCTGAGAGGTTAACTACACCTAAAGATAGAAAGAGGAAAGCTATCTGCCCCGGAGCAGATCCCCAAAGAACATAGGAAGCCCCAAACATGTAATGGCGGTTAGACAAGAGGAAATACAGACACAGACAGAAAATAGTATGAGCAAACGTTGGGGCCCAATCTACCTGGACAGAAAAGGATAGGAAGGACACTTACTGCAATCCAAAAAACCCTAAAAAATACCAACTCTACTAATTGCAAAAACACCTGAGATCACACGACCTCTACCACCTAAATTAGTTCTATGGTGTCACAAAACTAAGCCGCAGCCACTGAAAAAACTGGAAAAGGCAAATGAACAAATAACAGTGGCTCAGATAAACTGAGAGAAGCACAAGCCCCGGAGGGGACCTGGCTGACCTCCACAGAAGTGCAGGGAACAATGCTAAAAGCAAGCACAAAAATAAAAGCAGAAAATATCTTATCTGATAGCAGAAGATGCAGGCAAGACTCAGCAAGCTTCCAAGTGAACCAGGAACCACAGTTGAGACAAGAACAATTGATCACCGGCAACCATGATGGGAGGGAACCTCCCTTATATAAGACCAGTCTGTAACTCCTGATTGCCAATCCTCATTGAATGGTTCAGTACTGTTTGTAACCACCAGAGGGAGCTTCTGCTCAGAATTAATTTCTAACACATTCACAACAGCAGAGGCATTAAAATTGGCCAGATCCAGCGATGTAACCAGCTACAGTGCAGTTATAACGCACTCTTATCCTAGGTAATCTAGGCCAGTGGTCCCCAATCTTTTTTGCACCTGACACCGGCTTTATGCAAGACCATTCTTCCATGGCCCGGTGAGGTGGGGCAGGGGCAAGGCTTTGGTCATATGAGGTGTGGTTATGGAGGGGGTTGGAGTTTAGTGCATACTTATGATTTAATTATGACATTTACATAGTATAGTTGTTCCACTTGTAATCCCCCATATATAGTATGATGGCCCCACACATATAATGCCCCATAAATAGCATGATGGCCCAACACCTGCAATCCCCCCTATAAAGTATGTTGGCCCCACACATATAATCCCCCATAAAGTATGATGGCCAGACAATGTACTGACATATATATATATATATATAACAAAAAAATATTCACCTCTCTTCCTCTCTTTATTCACTGCTGCTCCAGTCGGGCTGCGGCTGCAGTGTTACTAGGGCCATGGGTGGGAGAACAGAGTGCACGTTCTCTGCCCACAGATGGCGCTGACACATAATAGTGTCAGCGCGTTCCTTCCTGCAGTGACACGTGCGTTACACCATTCAGATGATGAATGCTGGGTGCGTACGCACGCCCCACCCTGGTGATAATGAACCACCAGGTCAGGCACCTGCAGTATTCTTGAGCCGCCTCAGAACACACTGTCAGCGTTTAGTGCCAGTCTGCGGCAGCGCCGCGGACCAGTGTAAGAACCCCAACGGCCGGTCCTGGGCCGCAGACCGGTGGTTGGGGACCTCTGACCTAGGTAATGCACATTAAATAGAATTAAAAATCCCTCCATTTTTTTTTTTAGTATGGAGGGCATTCAAGGGTTAGATTTAAAAGTTGTTTGTTTTTATAAGCACTTTGCAAAATATTCCATTTGGTGGCATGGTAGGAGTAAATGGCCAATTTCACTCCTTAAAATTACTTTTGTGCCTTGATCTTCTGGTATGGCAGATTCGTCGATGATACGCTCATTATATGAAGGGTTGATGCATCTTTCATAATCGAATTTATGAGGTATGTCTATAATGATAATAATACTAATACTAAATACAATCTGAAATGTACTCATGTTCACAAAGATATAATTACTTTTTTAAATTTGAAACTCAAAGGTATTGAAATTCAGCATAT
>JARQOD010000004.1:123272954-123300242 GCA_033576555.1 Oophaga sylvatica
TTTTTTTTATGTTTTGGCGCTTTTATACAATAAAAACGATTATATATAAAAAATAATTATTTTTGCATCGCTTTATTCTGCGAGCTATAACTTTTTAATTTTTTCGTTGATGATGCTGTATGGCAGCCCTTTTTTGCGGGACAAGATGACGTTTTCAGCGGTACCATGTTTATTTATATCCGTCTTTTTGATCGCGTGTTATTCCATTTTTTGTTTGGCGGTTTGATGATGCCTTGTTTTTTTAAGGGGTTCACTAAAGGGGTTAACTAATGGGACAGGTTTATAGGGTGGGTCGTTATGGACGTGGCGATACTAATTATGTGTACTTTTATTGTTTTGTTTTTTTAATTTACATGAAGAAATTAATTTATTGGGGAATATTTTTTTTTCTTTATTTAGGAATTTTTTTTTTTTTTTACACATATTATTTTATTTTTATTACTTTTTTACTTTGTCCCAGGTTGGGACATCACTGTATAAGGTCAGATCGCACAGCACTCTGTCAGATCGGCGATCTCACAGGCAGTGCTGCAGGCTCTCTCAGCGCCTGCTCTCAGCCGCCTCACTGCAAGACCCCGAAGGACCCCATGGCCATCTTGGATCCGGGGTCCTGCAGGGAGGAAGCCCTCAGAACAGCGCGATCATCTTTGATCGCAGTGTGCCTGGGCTTAATGTTCCGGAGTGGTCCGTGACCGCTCCTGGCCCATAGTGCCGGGTGTCAGCTGTGATAATCAACTGACACTCGGTCGCGATCAGCTGAGCTCCCCCAGGGAGCTCAGCTGATCGCATATGACATACTATTCCATCGTTGGGAATTAGGTCCCAGGGCACATGGATGGAATAGTAGGTCAGATGGTAGAAAGGGGTTAAACAGCATTTGGTAATACTGTACAACTATAGCATCTCCTGAGGAAAAAGTTCTGTAGACTTCAAAACGCGTTGCGACAATAAAACACCATTTCTTCATTATCTACATGACTGGACCATTATTTGGATAGCAGTGTGGATGATAACCACAATTTTTCCTTATTATAAAACTGATCTTGAGGCATTTGAAGTTTACTAGTTTTTTAATGATATATAAAAGAAAGCCCTGGAAGATATGTGGTGATTCTGAGTGGAGAGAATGACCATTAAGCTAAATTTGTTGACATGTACATTAAAAAAAATCATCTAGTAATTGGGTAAATTCATTTATTTGTCAAATGGTGTATTATTGCACATTGTACTGAGAAGGAAATATGCCCTGAAGAACTGTCTTGACATTCAGTTAGTTGCGGCAAGAGTTACACTGTTAGTCACACACACCGAGCTGTGGCACTTATAGTTGGAGCCATTTCTCACGAAGATAGAGACGTAAGTAGGACGCCACCAAAATGGACAGTTACCTAACTTCCATACTTGTGGAAATAGGAGGAAAATAAACTCGCTTGGTGTCCAATGGACTTCACATGACTAATTACAGGTCAAAATGTATAATACTGCTTTCAGCTTGACCTATCTTTCACAAAACCCTGAAGGTGCAAATGCATCAACCAATCTTTTCAGCTGAACAGCTAGTCCTGTTGACACCACACCATATACTTACAAATCTGGTTCAACTGGGGAGAGGGTAGTGGCTGCCAGACACCCCTGAGAAAAAAACATTAGGCATTAAAATTCAGCATTCTCAGTCCATTTTACCCCTTACTTAAAGCGTTACAGTCCTTTTAATTTTAATTTAATAAATCAGTAGTACTCACATGAAAATAAGCAACTTTGTAATATATCTTATTAGAGGGATCTGCTTCTTTCTGTGCCAGGATTGATCATCAATTCTCAAAAATTCTCAATTTATAGGTAATATTGGTATTCAGTGAAGACAGATTTTTGCATTCTTGAGATAGGAGTTGGCAGTTAGTTCTAAATAAGATTCTAAGTAGATGGGGGGTGGATAGAAGGAAGGAACAAGAAGCAGAACCTCTGCCTCCAAATTCCCCCCGAAATAATCATTAGCAAATGTCATCTCCTATCTCAGTAATGTAACAATCTGTCCTTACTGAATACATATTCCACCTGTGAATTGAGAATTTGAAAATGAAAAATCATTCTTGACGAAGAAAGAAGCAGTTTTCTCTGATAAGATATGCTGCAAAGTTGTATATTTTCATATGCTTTATTTATGTGTACAGTAAAGTAAAAATTTAAACAACGCATACACTTTAAAAGGATATTCTCATCTTCTATCTTCCGGAGCACACTGCTTCTTACCTTCCTGCATGGTGAGGTCAGTGTGCTACTGAAAACTAGCAGTTCAGAATAGTGGTATAGTTGAGCCTCCCTAATCTGAATTGGCTGTTAGTAGCTAGCATTGGCATCTCAGCTTTACGTTTGCAGCATCATAGGAATGCAGAGTGTTGTGATTTGGTAGCTGAGGAGAGCAGGCAAAAACGGCAATACACCAGAGAGGTTGGAATCTACTGGATTGCAGTACCCTGACTAACCACCACAACTAAAGGCAGCCGTGGAGCGTTCCTACGTTGGTCCTAGATGCCTCGTCACAGCCTGAGAGGTTAACTACACCTAAAGATAGAAAGAGGAAAGCTATCTGCCCCGGAGCAGATCCCCAAAGAACATAGGAAGCCCCCAAACATGTAATGGCGGTTAGACAAGAGGAAATACAGACACAGACAGAAAATAGTATGAGCAAACGTTGGGGCCCAATCTACCTGGACAGAAAAGGATAGGAAGGACACTTACTGCAATCCAAAAAACCCTAAAAAATACCAACTCTACTAATTGCAAAAACACCTGAGATCACACGACCTCTACCACCTAAATTAGTTCTATGGTGTCACAAAACTAAGCCGCAGCCACTGAAAAAACTGGAAAAGGCAAATGAACAAATAACAGTGGCTCAGATAAACTGAGAGAAGCACAAGCCCCGGAGGGGACCTGGCTGACCTCCACAGAAGTGCAGGGAACAATGCTAAAAGCAAGCACAAAAATAAAAGCAGAAAATATCTTATCTGATAGCAGAAGATGCAGGCAAGACTCAGCAAGCTTCCAAGTGAACCAGGAACCACAGTTGAGACAAGAACAATTGATCACCGGCAACCATGATGGGAGGGAACCTCCCTTATATAAGACCAGTCTGTAACTCCTGATTGCCAATCCTCATTGAATGGTTCAGTACTGTTTGTAACCACCAGAGGGAGCTTCTGCTCAGAATTAATTTCTAACACATTCACAACAGCAGAGGCATTAAAATTGGCCAGATCCAGCGATGTAACCAGCTACAGTGCAGTTATAACGCACTCTTATCCTAGGTAATCTAGGCCAGTGGTCCCCAATCTTTTTTGCACCTGACACCGGCTTTATGCAAGACCATTCTTCCATGGCCCGGTGAGGTGGGGCAGGGGCAAGGCTTTGGTCATATGAGGTGTGGTTATGGAGGGGGTTGGAGTTTAGTGCATACTTATGATTTAATTATGACATTTACATAGTATAGTTGTTCCACTTGTAATCCCCCATATATAGTATGATGGCCCCACACATATAATGCCCCATAAATAGCATGATGGCCCAACACCTGCAATCCCCCCTATAAAGTATGTTGGCCCCACACATATAATCCCCCATAAAGTATGATGGCCAGACAATGTACTGACATATATATATATATATATAAACAAAAAAAGTATTCACCTCTCTTCCTCTCTTTATTCACTGCTGCTCCAGTCGGGCTGCGGCTGCAGTGTTACTAGGGCCATGGGTGGGAGAACAGAGTGCACGTTCTCTGCCCACAGATGGCGCTGACACATAATAGTGTCAGCGCGTTCCTTCCTGCAGTGACACGTGCGTTACACCATTCAGATGATGAATGCTGGGTGCGTACGCACGCCCCACCCTGGTGATAATGAACCACCAGGTCAGGCACCTGCAGTATTCTCTGAGCCGCCTCAGAACACACTGTCAGCGTTTAGTGCCAGTCTGCGGCAGCGCCGCGGACCAGTGTAAGAACCCCAACGGCCCGGTCCTGGGCCGCAGACCGGTGGTTGGGGACCTCTGACCTAGGTAATGCACATTAAATAGAATTAAAAATCCCTCCATTTTTTTTTTTAGTATGGAGGGCATTCAAGGGTTAGATTTAAAAGTTGTTTGTTTTTATAAGCACTTTGCAAAATATTCCATTTGGTGGCATGGTAGGAGTAAATGGCCAATTTCACTCCTTAAAATTACTTTTGTGCCTTGATCTTCTGGTATGGCAGATTCGTCGATGATACGCTCATTATATGAAGGGTTGATGCATCTTTCATAATCGAATTTATGAGGTATGTCTATAATGATAATAATACTAATACTAAATACAATCTGAAATGTACTCATGTTCACAAAGATATAATTACTTTTTTAAATTTGAAACTCAAAGGTATTGAAATTCAGCATATCATCACAACAGTGTATAAGAAAACCTACATTTGATGACACTACCCTTCCCTCTACTATTAGCAAAAGTGTATTTTTTTCCCAATTTCACCAAACTTGGAATTTTGTTTATATTTTTCAGGTCATTGAAAGGTAAAACTCGATCTGCCAAAAAACAAGCAATTCAAACAGATAGAATTAGATAGAAAACTAAAAAAAAATATGGCTCTTGGAAGAAAAGTAGAAAAACAAAAGTTTAAAAATGATAATTGGCTGCAGAGAGAAGCGGTTAAAATAATGCCAAAGATAGCAGACTTATTATTTAAGATGCTGTCACCCTGCATGTATATTTTCAAGAGAAATAGCAAAAAAAATGGCCAATTATAAAAGGTTTTTTCAAGTGTGGCCTTCGTTATAGGATGTCTTTTTATGCTCAAATGAAAAAAACTCTTATTTTAAAAAAAAAGGAAAGAGAATTTCTTATTATAGAATTGTTTGACTGAAATTCTGACCATGTTCTGTTTATTACTGAATGTTCTCATTGTCATCAAAAATATGTTTGTTGCACAACTAGATGATTAAATGTCAGAGTCCGAGAACATTTAAATGACATTTCTCAGCAATCAAATCGCAACACGTTTAATTTGGTCAAACAATTTATTCACATGCATAATGGAGATCTTTCTCCACTCTATGCCATTGAGCAAACACCAGTTTATATTAGTGGTGTTAATAGAAAACACACTCTACACAATAGAGAAGCTTATTGGATTTCTACCCTTTTATACCAGAGTCCCTGCAGACTTTAGCCTTAAAAAGAAAATAATGTTATATTTCTAACTTCACTTATTTGTGATGGTTTTTTAAATTTATTTTCTAGTTTATCGATCAGTTTGTTTTTTACTATGTTAATTACCATGTGTCATAAAACACTATGGGACCAATTCATCAAAGCTTTTATGGCAAAAAATGGTATAAAAGCTTAGAAAAGTTGCAAAATTGTTGTGACTTTTGGCATTTTCGCAATAGTTTTATTCAGTTCTGTCTAAATGGGTGGAGCTAGGGAGGAGCTGGGGACGTGACCAAGCTACGCCCGTCAAATTCTACAAATGTACCGCTGTTTTGTATGCCAAAATTGCTACTTCTGTCCTTGAAATGGAGTAGCATTTCTCATAACAGAGAACAGAGGCACACACTACTCCGACTTCATTACGATGCAAATTTTTTATTAATTTGGTGCCTTCTACTCCAGCAACACTGACGTAGCACAAACCGTTAACTGAAGTTAGAATCTGGATCAATTTAAGTTTTTTCTGAGGTGGCTGATAACCAGTAAACAGTACAGTTAAAAATCGCTCTGTTTTTGAGGATGAATAATATAATAATAATAATAATAATAATAATAATATAATAATAGGTAAATGGCAAAGTTTCTTATTTTTAGAAGCACTTTTAAATACTACCCATTTATAATCATGAAAAATCCCTTTAAGGCACTTTAATGCACATAAGTGAGCTTCAAGTACCTTCTGAAATTTAGTTGTTTGGGCAACTTTTCTTTAATGTGAATAAGGAGGAGGGAGGCTTAAATGATACTGGGCTGGAAGAGATAAAAGTAAATCTGTCACCAAATTTGACAAAACAAACAGCATACATTTTTAAATAGACCTCTGGTGTACTTATCCTGAAAACCCCTGTCAGAATTGTGGTATAATGTTGTTTTCTCTCTTGGCATTAAACTGAGTCCAACTAGAGAGAGACCTTTTCAATATACAGTGGGGGAATAATTATTTGATCCCTTGCTGATTTTGTAAGTTTGCCCACTGACAAAGACATAAACAGTCTATAATTTTAAGGGTAGGTTAATTTTAACATTGAGAGATAGAATATCAAAAATAAAATCCAGAAAATTACATTGTATAAATTATATAAATTTATTGGCATTTTGCAGTGAGAAATAAGTATTTGATCCCCTACCAACCATTAAGGCTAAGTGCACACATTCAGGAATGTTTGCAGAATATTCCTAAGCAAAACCGGACTTTTTTTCGCGGCAAAAACGCACGTTTTTTTGCGTGGATTTTGTGCATTTTTGGTGCATTTTTTTGCGCGGATTTGATGCGTTTTTAACGCGATTTCTTCCTGAACTTTCTAGGTCAATAATATAGCGGGAAAAACGCTAGAATTCCGCGAAATTAATGAACATGTTGCTTTTTTTTCGCAGAAAAAAACGCACCATGTGCACAAAAATTGCGGAATTCATTCTAAATGATAGGATGCTTAATTCATGCGTTTTTGACACATTTTTTCCCGCAAAAAAAACGCAAATAAACCTGAACGTGTGCACTGTGAGTTCTGGCTCCTACAGACCAGTTAGACTCTCCAAATCAACTCATTACCTGCATTAAAAAAAAGCTGTCTTACATAGTTACCTTTATAAAAGACTCCTGTCCGCAGCCTCAATTAATCAGTCAGACTCTAACCTCTACAACATGGGCAAGACCAAAGAGCTTTGTAAGGATGTCGGGGACAAGATTATAGACCTGCACAAAGCTGGAATGGGCTACAAATCCATAAGTAAGATGCTGGGTGAGAAGGAGACAACTGTTCGGACAATTGTAAGAAAATGGAAGAAATACAAAATGACTGTCAATTGACATCAATATGGGGCACTATGAAAAATCTCGCCTTGTGGGGTATCTTGATCATGAGGAAGGTGAGAGATCGGCCTAAAACTACATGGGGGAAACTTGTTAATGATCTCAAGGCAGCTGGGACCACAGTCACCAAGAAAACCATTGGTAACACATTACGCTGTAAAGGTTAAAAATCCTACAGTGCCCGCAAGGTCCCCCTGTTCAAGAAGGTACATGTGCAGGCCCATCTGAAGTTTGCCATAGAACACCTGGATGATTCTATGAGTGATTAGGAGAAGGTGCCGTGGTCAGATGAGACAAAATTGAGGTCTTTACCATTAACTCAACTCGCTGTGTTTGGAGGAAGAGAAATGCTGCCTATGACCCAAAGAACACCATCCCCACTGTCAAGCATTGAGGTGGAAACATTATGTTTTGGGGGTGTTCTTTGCTAAGGGCACAGGACTACTTCACCACATTAATGTGAGAATGGATGGAGCCATGTACCATAAAATCCTGAGTGATGACCACCTTCTCTCCGCCAGGACATTAAAAATGGGTCATGGCTGGGTCTTCCAGCAAGACAATGACTCAAAACAAACAGCCAAGGCAACAAAGGAGTGGCTCAAAAAGAAGCACATTAAGATCATGGAGTGGCCTAGCCAGTCTCCAGACCTCAATCCCAAAGAAAACTTATGGAGGGATTTGAAGCTCCGAGTTGCCAAGCGACAGCCTCAAAATCTTAATGATTTAAAAATGATCTGCAAAGAGGAGTGGACCAAATCTCCTATGACATGTGCGCAAACCTCATCATCAACTGCAAAAAAAGTCTGACTGCTGTGCTTGCCAACAAGGGTTTTGCCACCATGTATTAAGTCTTGTTTGCCAGAGGGATCAAATACTTATTTGTCACTGCAAAATGCAAATAAATTTATATAATTTATACAATGTGATTTTCTGGATTTTATTTTTGATATTCTATCTCTCAATGTTAAAATTAACCTACCCTTAAAATTATAGACTGTTCATGTCTTTGTCAGTGGACAAACTTACAAAATCAGCAAGGGATCAAATACTTATCTCCCCCCACTGTAAAAAATTGTTAGTTAGCCATTTTGACATGAATTATCAATGTAAGTACAATAAACTCATCTGGTTTAAGCAATCTATTCAATAATTTACACAGTCTCTATACAGAAATCTAAAGACAGAGCTGCTGTAAACAGTTTAGGAAAAAAGTCAAATAATGCATCAGTTTTGTGAACTCTGCATGGAAGGACATCTGCAAGGACGTCTGCAGGGTTATAAGTTTCAATGTTTACTTTACATCAATAGGAACATAAATTATATGGATCTACACTATTTATAGTGGAGTGTGTTTTTTTGAAGACACAGTTTAAAATACAGGAATGAATGGAGTCAATAGTGTGTTATTGTTAGTTTCTAGATTAAAGTTTATGTAGACTGGGGCAAACAACATGACTTTCAAGAAATAAGTTAATTTTCATTAAGTCCAAGGTTGTGTTATCACACAGTTTTTACTGGAGACATCTACTTCTCTCTGCATGATGATGCCCAATCAAAGGTAGGCATCAACCCTCAAGGGAAAGAAGAGTACACCCCCACCATAGCATCATAGCCTGGAGCAGGTTTCTCAGGGTGTGAGATGTAATGACAGACAGCCCTGATCTGAACTGGCAGTCCAGAGATCAGGGCTTGTAATGTGACACAGCTAAACTCAGCTGCACTGCCCTTCCCAGCACACTGACTCATGCAAGAGGTCAAACCAGGAGAGCAGGGTTATATCATTACAGACTGTGGCTGCCTGCTTAAGATTGTCAGCATTATATATTGGGAAGAAGTACATGCCCTCAGTAAAAACTCTCTGATAACACCCACTTAATGGTCTTAAAAACAAAGATACTTTCATTGCTAATATCTCCATAATGGTGAGATGAAATTTAAAAAAGTATTATCCTACAGCCACTGTTACATGCTGTGTCCTGTTGAACTTAAAAAAATGATGATGAAAAGTTCTCTTTAAACTTGTATTTTAGGGTATCCTGAGATTATTTTTTTCCATAGAACAATTTCTCATGGGTCGCAACTTCCTTTGTGGTTAAAGAAGCACTCCCATCAAAGTTTTATCTTCTTAATATATTGCAGTAATCATAGTATATAGCATTGTGAACTTACAATTGCTCATTTTGCCTTTCTACCCAGAAAATTCTTCTCTTTTCTCTCATCCATGTAGAAACTGGAAGTTTCTTTTCTCTAGTCAAATCATTCCCATCTTCAACTACTGACTCAGCTGCTCCCTTCTCCCCCTGCCAGAGACGTTTGCAGTAACTCATGATTCATGCAGCGAAAAGAAACTTCTTATTTCTACATAGACCTTCAAAGGATTCAGCTAGTCTGTTTTCAATGACGTGACATCATAGACCTAATGGAAAAGAGAATTAGCTGGGTAGAAGGGCAAAATGAGCAACTGTAAGTACACAGTGCTATATAATATGAGGATTGCAATATATCAAGAGGATAAAAACTTTGATAGCAGTGCTTCTTTAAAGGGAGCCTGTCACCAGAAAAAAATGTTATTAACCTGCATATATGTGGTTAATCTGCAGGCTATTATTATTATTATTATTTATATAGCACCATTAATTCCATGGTGCTGTACATGAGACAGGGTTACATCAATATAGAAATATCACTTACAGTAAACAAACTAACAATGACAGACTGGTACAGAGGGAAGAGGACCCTGCCCTTGTGGGTTTACACTCTACAGGATTATGGGGAAGGAGACAGTAGGTCGGAGGCTGCAGTAGCTCCGATGGTGTTGAGGTGGCAGCGTGGTCATTACAGGTTGTAAGCTTTTATGAAGAGATGGGTTTTCAGGTTACATCTGAAGGATCCAAATGTGGTGGATAACCGGATGTGTTGGAGCACAGAATTCCAAAGGATTGGGGATATTTGGGAGAAATCTTGGAGGCGATTGGGTGAGGAGTGAATAAGCATGTAGGTGAGAAGGAGGTCTTGGGAGGACCTGAGATTACAAGAGGGAAGATATTGAGAGATTAGTTCGGAAATATACGGAGGAGAAAGGTTATGGATGGCTTTGTAGGTCAGTGTTAGTAGTTTAAACTGGATACACTGGGAAATTGGGAGCCAGTGAAGGGATTTGCAAAGAGGGGAATCAGGAGAGTAGTCAGGAGAGAGACTAATTAGTGGGGCAGCAGAGTTAAGGATGGACTGGAGGGGTGTGAGAGTGTTAGATGGTAGGCCACAGAGGAGGATGTTGCATTAGTTAATGCGGGAGATGATTAGGGCATGCACAAGCATTTTGTTAGAGTGAGGGTTGAGGAAAGGATGGATCCTGGAAATATTTTTGAGCTGGAGGCGACAGCAGGTGGCGAGAGCTTGGATGTGTGGTTTGAAGGACAGGGCAGAATCAACGGTTACTCTAAGGCAGCGGATTTCTGGGACAGGGGAATATGTGATTTCATTTATTGTGATAGATAGATAGATAGATTAGGTAGGGAAGGTATGCGTGATGGAGGAAAGATAATTAGTTCAGATTTGTCCACATTGAGCTTGAGGAAGCGAGAGGAGAAGAAAGATGATATGGCTGATAGACACTCTGGGATGGCTGATAGACACTCAGGGATTCTGGACAGCAGAGAGGTGACATCTGGGCCAGAGAGGTAGATCTGTGGGTCATCAGCATATAGATGGTACTAGAAGCCATAGGACTTTATGAGTTCTCAGGCCAATGGTATAGATTGAGAAGAGAAGGGGTCCTAGGACAGAGCCTTGAGGGACACCAACAGAGAGAGAGCAAGATGAGGAGGTAGTGTGGGAGTAGGAAACACTAAATGTGTGGTTGGTAAGTATGAGGAGATCCTGGATAGGGCAAGGTCTTTGACACCAAAGGAAGAGAGGATCTATAGTAGGAGGCAGTGGTCAACTGTGTCGAAGGCAGAGGACAGGTCTAGAAGGAGGAGTATAGAGAATTGTCTGTTAGCTTTGGCTGTAAGTCGTTTGTAAGTTTGATCAGGGCAGTCTCAGTGGAATGTGGGGACAGAAGCCAGATTGTAGCTTGTCGAAAAGCAAGTTAGATGTAAAGTGAGAGGAAAGTTCAGTGTGGACGTGCTGCTCAAGGAGTTTGGAAGAAAATGGGAGCAAAGATATGGGGTGATAGCTGGACATAGCGCTCGGGTCAAGGGATGGCTTTTTGAGGATAGGTGTGATTGTGGCATGTTTGAAGGCATAGGGGAAGGTATCATAAGTTAG
The DNA here is from genome assembly GCA_033576555.1 of Oophaga sylvatica. Classification (NCBI taxonomy): domain Eukaryota; kingdom Metazoa; phylum Chordata; class Amphibia; order Anura; family Dendrobatidae; genus Oophaga; species Oophaga sylvatica. The sequence goes on from JARQOD010000004.1 coordinate 123,284,294, forward strand.
TGATAGGTTGAAGGGATGGGTTAGGGATGGGATAAGTGTAGTGGTGAGGTTGGGGAGGAGGTGGGTTGGGATGCGTTCAAGCGCATAAAGTGGTGAGGTGTCAATTGGAGAGAAGATGAGCAAGCTCTCCTTCAGTGATTTTGGAGAGGGAAGTTAAGGGTTTAGGGAATTGGTCTGGTATACAAAGGGTTTGTGCTGGTCTGACAACAAAGACTTGCCTTGTTTGGTCTATCTTATTTTTGAATTGCATGGCAAAGTCCTCGGCAGAGATTAGGGAAGTTGGAGGGGGCAGTGGTGGGGGGAGGAGGAAGTTAAAAGTGTTGAACAACTATTTGGGGTTGTGGGATAAGGAAGATACAAGGGATGTAAAGAAGGCCAGTTTAGCAGAGGTGAGAGCTGATTTGAACCTGTAACTTGAACACCATAAAAAAACAAGGGAACAAACAATGCTTTATCATTATATTGACGAACAAAAATTGAAATAAAACGTCATTGAAAAGACCAACATAAATAGAAATGGTACCACTGAAAGCATCTTCTTGTCCTGCAAAAAACAAGCCATCATACAGCTCCATCAGTGGAAAAATGAAAAAGTTATAGCTCACACAATAAAGCAATGCAAAAATATATATTTTTTTCTATAAAATAGATTTTATTTTTTAAAAGCACCCAAACATAAAAAAAATATAACTGTGGTATTGCTTTAATTGTACTGACTCAAAGAATAAAACTGCCTTATCAACGGCATAACCCCCCAAAAAAATCCTGAATTGCTGGTTTTTGTTCATTCTGCCTTCCAAAAATCGGAATAGAAAGTGATAAAAAAAAAGAGATTGAAAATGGTACCAATAAAAATATCAACGCATTCCACAAAATACAAGCCCTCATATGACTCTGTCAGTCAAAATATGGAAAAATTATAACTCTCAAAATATGCGGATGTAAAAACTAGTTTTTGCAATAACTTTTTTAGTGTATGCGGCAGCAGCCAAACATAAAAAAATATATAAATTTGGTATCACTGTAATCCCAGCAACCTGAAGAACAAAATCATCTAGTAATCACTTATACCGCATGAAGAATGGCGTAAAAAATTAAAACCAATTTTTCACGTGCTGTTTTGTTCATTTTACCTCACAAAGATCGCAGTAATGCTCGGCACACATTTATCCTGCGCTCCATGCTGAGCACTTACACTGAGGTTTCCGTGTAAATCTCTGAAATACGTGATTCAGATGGAACCTCTGGCGAAAGATTCTTTATAATGAGGTAGATGGCGGCACTGTGGATGCCATAGGACTATGACATGTGATCCGAAGGTGTAACTCTACTGCCTCATTGTAGTGAATGGATCCCGCGGGGGTTTCATCTGAATCACGTCACTTGGAAAATTTAGATGGAAACCCCCGAGTAAGGGCTCAGCGTTGAGTGCCAGATAAATGTAATCCCAAATGTTATGTTCCCAATAAAAGCTTTAAATCAATCCAAAAATTGGTTTTAATTTTTTACGCCATTCTTCATGCGGTATAAGTGATTACTAGATGATTTTGTTCTTCAGGTTGCTGGGATTACAGTGATACCAAATTTATATATTTTTTTATGTTTGGCTGCTGCCGCATACACTAAAAAAGCAATTCCCCACTTAGGTCTGTCATCTGTTAGTGGAAATATAGGGGCCTTCCACGTTACTGGTATACAATGGCTCTGAAAAGCGAAATAGCTCCTCAACTCTCAAAAGAAATTCAGCAAATTCTGTGCTTCCAAATCCAAATGCCCCCTCCCTTTTGAGCCCCGCAATGTACCTAAATCAGATATAGCGTCCACATGTTTGACATTTCTTAAACAATGCGAGCCCGCCCGACTTAAGAGTGCATGTCTCCAGAAGCATGAGCTGGGCATAACTTACTGGTGACTGCAACATACTGGTCACTACAATGGCAGTTTGTAATTTTCACTTGGCAACATTCATTGCTGCTTGTTTCTGGAAAACACCCATGCATTCAAAATTGTCACTATGAAAATTTTCTAAAGGGGTATAATTTCTAAAATGGGGTCACTTGAGAGGGGATTCTGCTCTTCTGGCAATTAGGGGCTCTGTGTGAACAATGTCCTTACAGGCTTGTTCGCTGTGTGCACGGCTCATGTGTTTCTATTTTAATTAATTGTTTTCTTGTTTCTACAAGACCAGGGAGTTTTCCACCCCTCCTTGTGAGCCGTGCACATAAAAGCCGTTCTATGCTGCGTGTCCACATTGAACATTACCTTTCTGAATCCTGCTCATACAGGTATTATACATATATTACTTGCACTCCCTCATCTCCTTCGTTTAATTGTGCCCTCTGGAATCCACGGTCTGCATGCAACAAGCTAACCTTCCTGCACAACTACTTTCTGAACAACTCTCTTCATCTGTTGGCCCTCACTGAAACCTGGATTCAGGATTCTGACACGGTCTCCCCTGCTGCCATTTCCTATGGTGCCTTACAGTTCTCCCATTCCCCGAGACCCGCAAACAGACATGGTGGTGGAGTCGGCATACTCCTGTCCCCACAATGCACTTTCCAGGTCATCCCCCCAATTCCATCACTCTCATTCCCTTCTTTTGAGGTCCACACCATCAGGCTCTTTCGTCCCCTCTCCCTCAGAGTAGTGGTCATATATCGGCCCCCAGGCTCGCCCACCCAGTTCCTTGACCACTTCTCTGCCTGGCTGCTGCACTTCATGTCCTCAGAACTACCAACCCTTATCCTTGGAGACCTCAACATCCCCATTAACAGCCCTACTTCCACACCTGCATCTCAGCTTCTATCACTAACCACTTCTCTAGGCCTCTCACAGCTTTCAACCTCTGAGACACACAAGGATGGTAACACCCTTGACCTGGTCTTTGTCCGCCTCTGTTCAATCTCCCACCTAAATAACTCACCGCTTCCACTGTCTGACCACAACATTCTCTCCTTCACGCTCACAAATCCTCCACCACCCCAGCGCACTCCTACCTACCACACATTCAGAAATCTACAAGCCATTAACCCTCAGACACTTTCAGATTCCCTACACTCATCGCTGTCCCCAATCTCCTCTTTTTCCTGTCCTGATCTGGCTGTTCATCACTACAATGACGCTCTTAGAAGCACCCTTGACCAAGTAGCGCCGCTCACCCTCAGAACTTCCAAACACACAGTAAAACAGCCCTGGCTCACATTGCAAACTCAACTTCTTCAGCGATGCTCTAGGAGTGCTGAACGCCTTTGGAGAAAAACCCGCACACCAGAAGACTTCATCCACTTTAAATTCATGTTAAGAACTTATAATGCTGCCCTTCACCTCGCCAAACAGACCTACTTCACCACCCTGATCTCCTCACTAGCCAACAACCCCAAGAAACTTTTTGACACTTTTCACTCCCTCCTCAGGCCAAAAGCACAAACCCCTATCACAGACATTTGTGCTGACGACCTGGCCTCCCATTTTATAGAAAAAATAGATACTATCCGTCAGGAAATCTGCTCTCAACCACCAAGGGCTGTGACTCCCATCCCACCCTGCTGTTCCCCTGGCTCACTTTCCACATTTGATCCCATCACAGAAGAGGAAGTCCCCAGACTCCTCTCTTCCTCTCGTCCGACTACATACACTACTGACCCCATTCCCTCACATCTCCTCCAGTCTCTCTCTCCAGTTGTCACAACTCACCTAACTAAAATCTTTAATCTCTCACTCTCCTCTGGCATTTTCGCATCCGCCTTCAAACACTCCATCATTACTCCACTACTAAAGAAACCTGCTCTCGACCCTTCCTGCACAAACAACTACAGACCGGTCTCCAATCTCCCCTTCATCTCTAAACTTTTCGAGCGCCTAGTCTACTCCCGCCTTACCTGATACCTCTCCAATCACTCCCTCCTAGACCCTTCACAGTCCGGCTTCCGCCCCCTACATTCGACCGAAACTGCACTCATCAAAGTGACCAATGACCTTCTTACAGCAAAACGTAACGGTGACCACTCTTTGCTCATTCTTCTTGACCTTTCTGCAGCTTTCGACACGGTTGACCACCGTCTCCTACTGTCTAGGCTCCACTCACTAGGTATTAAGGACACTATTCTCTCCTGGTTCTCCTCCTATCTTTCTGACCGCTCCTTCAGTGTTTTGTTCTCTGGCTCCACGTCATCTTCTCTTCCTCTCACTGTCGGTGTACCCCAGGGCTCAGTCCTTGGCCCCCTTCTCTTCTCTCTCTACACAGCCCCAATTGGACAGACCATCAGCAGATTTGGCTTTCAGTACCATCTTTATGCTGATGACACACAACTATACACGTCATCCCCCGACCTTACCCCCGCTGTACTACAGAACGCCACCGACTGTCTGTCTGCAGTCTCCAACATCATGTCCGCTCTCTATCTGAAACTCAACCTCTCCAAAACTGAACTTCTTCTGCTCCTGCCGTCTACTAACCTCCCTAAATTTGACATATCCCTCTCCATGGGCGGCACCATAATAACACCCCGGCAGCAGGCTCGCTGTCTGGGTGTTATGTTTGATACCAATCTCTCCTTCACCTCCCATATACAATCTCTTGCCCGCTCTTGCCGCCTACACCTAAAGAACATCTCTAAAATCCACCCTTTTCTCACCATGGAAACAACAAAAACCCTCACTGTAGCATTGATCCACTCCCGCCTGGACTACTGCAACGCTCTATTACTTGGCCTCCCCATTACTCGACTATCCCTTCTCCAGTCCATCCTTAATGCAGCAGCCAGGGTAATCCATCTGGCTAATCGGTACTCGGACGCGTCCGCTCTTCGCCAGTCCTTACTGTTGTGAATGGACTTGAAATGAGTTCTGAGCAGAGGCTCCCTCTGGTTGTTACAAGCGGTACTGGACTGTCCAGTGAAGATTGTGAGTGGGAGTCAGGTGTTACTGACTGATGAAAAAATAACCGTGTGCACAACCAAGAAGGTGCCAGAGTAGGTTCCCAAACCGTATCTAATAGAAAATGAACTCGGCACTCAACTTTAGTATAGTGAGAATAGAGATTTTTATTCACAGTAGTAACACGAAACGTTTCGGTCCTATATCATGGACCTTCATCAGTCACAGATACTACTGGGAAGGGGGTTGATCCACATGGGGAAGAAAGAAAGGGCTGGATATAGCCTGTGTTGGTGGGGTGAGATGAGGAAGAGGACAATGCCTCTATTGCACTAGTAACCTGTTGTGAAGGAGTCCGGCAGTGAGGATAGGTCTCTGCATTGGACGCGGTGTCCACCGCTAGTCTGAGTCATGTTACTGACTGGTCTTATATAGGGGAGTCGCCTTCCCATCGGGGTTGCCGGTGATCAATTGTTCTGGTCTCAATCCTTGAGTCCTGTTTCCTTTGTAGCCTGCTGTGTCGTGTCTGCATCTCCTGCTAACAGATAAGACATTTTCTTCTTTTGTTTTTGTGCTTGATTTTTGCATTTTGTCCTGCACTTCTGTGGGGGCCTTCAGGGTCCCCTCCGGGGGCTTTTGCCCTCTCAGTTTAGTTCAGCCACTGATGTTTGTACTTTTGCTTTTTCCAGTTTTTTCAGTGGCTGCTGTCTTGATTTTGTTACACCAGAGAACTAATTTAGGTGGTAGAGGTCGTGTGATCTCAGGTGATTTTGAAATTAGTAGAGTTGGTGCTTTTCAGGGTTTTTTGGGATTGCAGTAAGTGCCCTTCCTATCCTTTTCTATTTAGGTAGTTTGGGCCCCAACGTTTGCTCATACTATTTTCTGTCTGTGTCAGTATTTCATCTTGTCTAACCGCCATTACATGTTTGGGGGCTTTCTATGTTCTTTGGGGATCTGCTCCGGGGCAGATAATTTTCCTCTTTCTATCTTTAGGAGTAGTTAGTTTCTCAGGCTGTGACGAGGCGTCTAGGACCAACGTAGGAACGCTCCACGGCTGCCTCTAGTTGTGGTGGTTAGTCAGGGTACTGCAATCTCATAGATTCCAACTTCTCTGGTGTATTGCCTTTTTTACCTGCACTCCTCAGCTACCGAAACATAACAGTATCACCAGCCTAAAAATTGAAAATTGTATGGTACTCACAGAAGGGAAAAAATATTGTGAAAGAAAAAAGGTTGTCAGAGTTGTCAGAGATATTTTTCTGTTTGTTGCATTTTTTTTCCCTGTGTATCTCTGGGTGATGGGGAGGATTTTTTTTTCTCTCAATGGAGTTTGCACAGTTGTCTGGCCGTGTGGATCAGCTTGCCACTGAGGTTCGGAGTATTGCTGCCTATCTTGCTAGGTTGCCTGTTGTGGAACCTAGGATTCCCATGCCAGATTTATTTTTAGGGGATCGAGCTAAGTTTCAGAATTTCAAAAATAATTGTAAATTGTTTTTTGCCTTAAAATCTAAGTCCTCAGGGAACGCAGCGCAGCAGGTTCAAATTGTCATCTCTCTCCTGCGCGGCGATCCTCAGGATTGGGCTTTTTCCCTGACACCTGGGGATCCTGTTTTGAGTGATGTTGATGCATTTTTTCAGGCTTTTGGGTTATTGTACGATGAGCCTAATGTCACTGATCAAGCTGAAAAAGCCTTGTTGGCATTAAATCAGGGTCTTGATGACGCTGAGTTATACTGTCAGAGATTCCGTAGGTGGGCAGTCCTGACCAAGTGGAATGACGACGCTTTGGCGGCCCTTTTTCGGAAGGGTCTGTCAGATAATGTAAAGGATGTTATGGTGGGATTCTCTGTCCCCTCTGGTCTCAATGATTCTATGTCATTAGCGATTCAAATTGACAGACGTTTGCGTGAGCGGAGAAGTATGCGTGGAATGGTGTTGCCTTGTGAACCTGCTTCTGAACCCATGCAGTGTGATAGAGTGGTGTCTGGGGCACAGCGTCATGAGTTTCGAAAGCGCAATGGGTTATGTTTCTACTGTGGTGATACCTCTCATGCTATTTCAGTCTGCCCTAAGCGGGGACGACATTTTGCACGCTCAGTTGTCTTGGGTAGTGTTCAGACTAAGTTTTTATTAACTGTCACTCTGATATGCTCTCTGTCCTCATTTTCTGCTCAGGCTTTCGTTGATTCTGGAGCAGCTATTAACCTGATGGATTATGATTTTGCTAAACGTTGTGGGTTTCCCTTGATACCCCTACAGAAGTCTATTCCCCTACTGGGGATCGATTCTACCCCTTTGGCTGAGAATAAACCTCAGTTCTCTACTCAGGTGATAATGAGGGTTGAACCTGATCATCAGGAGTGCTGTAAATTTTTGGTTCTGTATAATCTGCATGATATTATCGTACTGGGCTTCCCTTGGTTGCAGTCTCATAATCCTGTTTTGGATTGGAAATCTGTGTCTGTAACCAGTTGGGGCTGCCAATGTGTTAATACCAACACTCCTGTTTTTTCTGCTTCCCCCCAGGCTCAGGATGTTCCTGACTTTTTGATTGATTTTTCTGATGTGTTTAGCGAAAGTAAATCTGCATCCTTGCCTCCCCATAGGAGCTATGACTGCGCTATTGAATTAGTGCCTGGTAGTAAATTCCCTAAAGGTCGCCTTTTTAACTTGTCTGTACCTGAACATGACGCTATGCGGTCTTATATCAAGGAATCATTGGAGAAGGGTCATATCAGACCATCCTCTTCACCCTTAGGTGCCGGTTTTTTCTTTGTGGCCAAAAAGGATGGTTCATTAAGGCCGTGTATTGATTATCGTCTTTTGAACAATATTACTGTAAAATATCAATACCCGTTACCTTTGATTTCTGACCTGTTTTCCAGGGTGAAAAACGCTACTTGGTTTACCAAGCTTGACCTCAGGGGAGCATATAACCTTATTCGCATTAAGCACGGGGATGAATGGAAGACGGCATTCAATACCCCTGAGGGGCATTTTGAGTACCTTGTGATGCCCTTTGGGCTCACTAATGCTCCTTCTGTCTTCCAGTCCTTCATGAATGACATTTTCAGGGATTTTGTGGATAAATTTCTGATTGTTTATTTGGATGATATCTTGATTTTTTCTAATGACTGGGACTCTCATGTGAAACATGTTCGAACTATATTCCAGATTTTGAGAGAGAATGCTCTGTATGTGAAGGGATCAAAGTGTCTTTTGGCGTACAGAGGATCTCATTTCTGGATTCATTTTGTCCCCATCTGTTATGTTTCGGTAGCTGAGGAGTGCAGGTAAAAAAGGCAATACACCAGAGCAGTTGGAATCTATGAGATTGCAGTATCCTGACTAACCACCACAACTAGAGGCAGCCGTGGTTCGTTCCTACGTTGGTCCTAGACGCCTCGTCACAGCCTGAGAAACTAACTACACCTAAAGATAGAAATAGGAAAGCTATCTGCCCCGGAGCAGAACCCCAAAGAAAATAGAAAGCCCCCAAACAAGTAATGGCGGTTAGACAAGATGAAATACAGACACAGAAAGAAAATAGTATGAGCAAACGCTGGGGCCCAAACTAACTAAATAGAAAAGGATAGGAAGGGTACTTACTGCAATCCCAGAAAACCCTGAAAAGCACCAACTCCACTAATTTCAAAAACACCTGAGATCACACGACCTCTTCCACCTAAATTAGTTTCTCTGGTGTAACAAAATCAAAACAGCAGCCACTGAAAAAACTGGAAAAAGCAAAAGTACAAACATCAGTGGCTGAACTAAACTGAGAGGGCAAAAGCCCCGGAGGGGACCCTGAAGGCCCCCACAGAAGTACAGGACAAAATGCAAAAATATAGCACAAAAACAAAAAGAAGAAAATGTCTTATCTGTTAGCAGGAGATGCAGACACGACACAGCAGGCTACAAGGGAAACAGGAATGAAGGATTCAGACCAGAACAATTGATCACCGGCAACCCTGATGGGAAGGTGACTCCCTTATATAAGACCAGTCAGTAACACCTGATTCCCAGTCCTCACAATCTTCACTGGACAGACCAGCACCGCTTGTAACCACCAGAGGAAGCCTCTGCTCAGAACTCATCTCAAACCCATTCACAACACCCATCTGTTATTGAAATGGACCCGGTCAAGGTTCAGGCCATCTGTGATTGGGTCCAACCTACTTCATTAAAGGCTCTTCAAAGATTTTTGGGTTTTGCCAATTTTTATCGTAAATTTATTGGTAATTTCTCGGTTATTGTTAAACCATTGACTGATTTGACCAGAAAGGGTTCTGATGTGGTGAATTGGCCTCCTGAAGCAGTCTCTGCATTTCAGGAACTTAAGCAGAGATTCACTTCTGCTCCTGTTCTACGGCAGCCTGATGTTTCTCTGCCATTTCAGGTGGAGGTTGATGCCTCTGAAATTGGGGCAGGTGCCGTTTTGTCCCAAAAAGATCCAGAGACCTCTAAAAGTAACCCTTGTGCCATTACCTAAGTTGCCTTCCTCCTCTGAATTGGTGCCTTTGTTCCTTCAGCACGTGGTTCGTTTACACGGCATTCCTGAGAACATTGTGTCTGACAGAGGAGTCCAGTTTGTTTCCAGATTTTGGAGGACCTTTTGTTCTAAACTTGGTGTTCAATTGTCTTTCTCCTTGGCGTTTCATCCTCAGACCAATGGTCAAACTGAGAGAACAAACCAGACATTGGAGACTTATCTAAGATGCTTTGTGTCTGCTGATCAGGATGACTGGGTCTCTTTTTTGCCTTTGGCTGAGTTTGCTCTTAATAATAGGGCTAGCTCTGCCACTTTGATGTCTCCATTTTTCTGTAATTCTGGGTTTCACCCTCGATTTTCTTCGGGACAGACGGAGGCTTCTGTCTGTCCAGGTGTTGACTCTGTTGTGGAGCGTATGCAACAGATTTGGGACCAGGTAGTGGAGAGGTTGTCCCTCTCTCAGGAGAGGGCCCAGCGGTTTGCTAACCGGCATAGGACTGATGGTCCACGGTTTAAAGTGGGGGACTTGGTCTGGTTGTCCTCAAGAAATATTCCTATGAGAGTGGCATCTCCTAAATTTAAGCCTAGGTTCATTGGACCTTACAAGATCATGGAGATTCTTAATCCTGTTTCTTTTCGTTTTCTTCTTCCAGGGACATTTAAGATCCATAACGTGTTCCACAAGTCCTTGTTGAAGAGGTTTGTTGAGCCAGTGGTTCCTACTGCTTTGCCTCCTGACCCTGTTCTGGTTGAGGGCAATATGGAATTTGTGGTTGAGAAAATATTGAATTCTCGTTTTTCTAGACGGAAACTCCAGTATTTGGTTAAGTGGAGAGGTTATGGTCAGGAAGACAATTCTTGGGTGTTTGCTTCGGACATCCATGCTAGGAGACTCATCCGTGCGTATCATAGAACTCATCCTGACCGACCTTGTTTCTCAAGTGAGGGTTCGGTGACCCCTCCTCAAGGGGGGGTACTGTTGTGAATGGACTTGAAATGAGTTCTGAGCAGAGGCTCCCTCTGGTGGTTACAAGCGGTACTGGACTGTCCAGTGAAGATTGTGAGGAGTGGGAGTCAGGTGTTACTGACTGGTCTTATATAGGGGAGTCGCCTTCCCATCGGGGTTGCCGGTGATCAATTGTTCTGGTCTCAATCCTTGAGTCCTGTTTCCTTTGTAGTCTGCTGTGTCGTGTCTGCATCTCCTGCTAACAGATAAGACATTTTCTTCTTTTTGTTTTTGTACTATATTTTTGCATTTTGTCCTGCACTTCTGTGGGGGCCTTCTGGGTCCCCTCCGGGGGCTTTTGCCCTCTCAGTTTAGTTCAGCCACTGATGTTTGTACTTTTGCTTTTTCCAGTTTTTTCAGTGGCTGCTGTTTTGATTTTGTTACACCAGAGAACTAATTTAGGTGGTAGAGGTCGTGTGATCTCAGGTGATTTTGAAATTAGTAGAGTTGGTGCTTTTCAGGGTTTTTTGGGATTGCAGTAAGTGCCCTTCCTATCCTTTTCTATTTAGGTAGTTTGGGCCCCAACGTTTGCTCATACTATTTTCTGTCTGTGTCAGTATTTCATCTTGTCTAACCGCCATTACATGTTTGGGGCTTTCTATGTTTTTTGGGGATCTGCTCCGGGGAAGATAGCTTTCCTCTTTCTATCTTTAGGTGTAGTTTCTCAGGCTGTGACGAGGCGTCTAGGACCAACGTAGGAACGCTCCACGGCTGCCTCTAGTTGTGGTGGTTAGTCAGGGTACTGCAATCTCATAGATTCCAACTTCTCTGGTGTATTGCCTTTTTTACCTGCACTCCTCAGCTACCGAAACATAACACCTTACACTGGCTGCCCATTCATTATAGGATCCAATTCAAAGTACTTGTTCTCACCCACAAAGCTCTCCACAGTGCAGCACCCCCCTACATCTCCTCCCTCATTTCTATCTATCGGCCTAACCGACTGCTGCGCTCTGCAAACGACTTTCGACTAACCTCTGCACTAATCCGTACCTCCCACTCCCGACTCCAAGACTTCTCCCGCGCTGCGCCAATCCTCTGGAATGCTCTACCCCAAGAAATTAGGACTATCCACAATTTGCATGGTTTCAGGAGCTCCCTCAAAACACATTTGTTCAGAGCGGCCTATCACATTCACTAATCAAAGTCATTCTATGTATTCTGCGTAAGTGTGTGTGTGTGTAGCCCATTCACTATCTCCATCCATCCCTCACTCCCTCAAGATGGCTGGACCATCATTGTAAATGTACCATTGTATATAAACACCTGTACTTTGTATCTCCCCCACCTCATTGTAGATTGTAAGCTCTCACGAGCAGGGGCGACTTATTTTGCTTTAATTATTGTATTGTTAACGTTGTTACTTATGACTTGTGTTCTGAAACTGATAAACTGTAAAGCGCTGCGGAATATGATGGCGCTATATAAATAAAGATTATTATTATTATTATTATTATTATTATTATACATATGACCAGGTTTTTAAATACATCAGATAGGGATTACATACATTAGTCAGGGAATGCTCTAATACGGGATTGAATCCTGCTTTGAGCAGGGGGTTGGACCAGAAGGCCCAGGAGGTCCCTTCCAACTCTACCATTCTATGATTCTATGTTTGGTAGAGCGGCTTAATATACATTTTTTGCAAAAAACGTATTAACCAAATATCCTGTGTTTTTCCATACTTTTATTAGCACTTGCTGTTTACTGTTATTTTTTTGCAACAGAGTATTTTTTGGTTTTCTGTGCCTTTTTTTGTGTGTTTTCAATTAGGGGCCCTGTGTATGGAGTCTGCACACTATTTTAGAAATCTGTGCTCTAGGAGGCAAATAGCGCTCCATCCCTCCAGAGTCTCTCCGTATGGCTAAACAGTACTGTTCAGCCATATACAGGTACATTTCACAAAATTAGAATATCATCGAAAAGTTAATTTATTTCAGTTTTTCAATACAAAAAGTGAAACTCATATATTAGATAGTCATTACAAACAGAGTGATCTATTTCAAGTGTTTATTTCTGTTAATGTTGATGATTATGGCTTACAGCCAATGAAAACCCAAAAGTCATTATCTCAGTAAATTAGAATACTTTACAACACCAGCTTGAAAAAAATGATTAAAAATCCGAAATGTTGGTCTACTGAAATGTATGTTCAGTAAATGCACTCAATACTTGGTCGGGGCTCGTTTTGCATCAATTACTGCATTAATGCGGCGTGGCATGGAGACGATCAGTCTGTGGCATTCCTGAGGTGTTATAGAAGATCAGGTTGCTTTGATAGCAGCCTTCAGCTCCTCTGCATTGTTGGATCTGGTGTCTCTCATCTTCCTCTTGACAATACCTCATAGATTCTCCATAGGGTTAAGATCAGACAAGTTTACTGGCCAATCAAGCAGAGTGAAACTGTTGTTTTTAAACCAGGAACTGGTACTTTTGGCAGTGTGGACAGGTGCCAAGTCCTGCTGGAGAATGAAATTTCCATCTCCAAAAAGCTTGTTGGAGGAGGGAAGCATGAATTGCTCTAAAATTTCCTGGTAGATGGCTGCACTGACTTTGGTCTTTATAAAACACAGTGGACCTACACCAACAGACGACACCATCATTGATTGTGGATACTTCACACTAGACCTTGGAAATCAAGGTCCCAGAGTCTGGAGGAAAAGTGGAGAGACAGACAATCCAAGCTGCTTGAGGTCTAGTGTGAAGTTTCCACAGTCAGTGATGGTTTGGGGACTATGTCATCTGCTGGTATAGGTACACTGTGTTTTATCAAGACCAAAGTCAGCGCAAGTCGTCTACCAGGAAATTTTAGAGAGCTGTTTAGGCACATCCGATGCTCTCAATCAAATTTTACATTCAAAAAGTCAAATGACACTGCTTCAATTCCAAGCCCTGCTGTGCGCCCAAACAGTAGTTTTATCCAATATATGAGGTATCACCATACAAATTTTATGTTGCAATTTCTCCTGTTACCCTTACGAAAATGCAAAATGTGAGGCTAAAAACATGTTTGTGGTGAAAATGTGATTTTTTTTTTATTTTCACGGCTCAATGTTATAAACTTCTGTGAATCACTTGAGGGTTAAATGTGCTCACTACACATCTATATCTAGTTTCCAAAATGGTGTCACTTGTGGGGGATACTCACTGTTTAGGTACGTCAGGGGCTCTCCAAACGTGACAAGGCTATTTGATCAAGCAAATTTTGCATTCAAAAAGTCAAATGACGCTCCTTCCCTTCCGAGCTCTGCGTTGCACCCAAAACAGTGTTTTCCCCCACATATAAGGTATTTTCATGCTCAGGAGAAAGTGCACAACAAATTTTGGGTCCATCTTTCCTGTTGCGTTTGCAAAAATAAAAACAAATTGGGTCTAAAGTAAATTTTTTGTGAAAAAAATTTAAATGTTCTTTTTTTTCGATATTTCAAAAATTCCTGTGAAGCACCTGAAGGGTTAATAAACTTCTTGAATATGGTTTTGAGCGCTTTGAGGGTTGCAGTTTTTAGAATGGTGTCACTTTTTGGTATTTTCTGTCATATAGACCCCTCAATGTGACTTCAAATGTGAGGTGGTCCCTAAAAAAATGATTTTGTAAATTTTGTCAGAAAAAGGAGAAATCGCTGGTGAACTTTTAACACTTTTAACTTCCTAACAAAAAAAATGATTTAAAAATTGTGCAGATGTAAATTAGACATGTGGGAAATGTTATTTATTAATTTTTTATTATCTATTTTTGTGTGACATTTCTCTCTGATTTAAAGGCATAATAATTCAGTTTGAAAGTTTGAAAATTGCAAAATTTTCCAAATTTTTGCCAAATTTCTGTTTCCTTCACAAATAGATGCAAGTTGTATCGAAGAAATTTTACCACTGCTATGAAGTACAATATGTCACAAAAAAAAACAATCTCAGAATCAAGGGATCCTTTGAACTGTTCCAGAGTTATTATCTCATAAAATGACACTGGTCAGAATTGTAAAAATTGCCTGTCATTAACGTGCAAACCACCTTGGGAGGTAAAGGGACAAGAAACAAAGAGTTGTTGTAAATGGTAAATTCTCTAAATGGGATATATAGGAAAGATGTATATCTTCGTACCGTGTTAGCCAGTAGATAGAAAAATATTTAGACTTGAGAGTCCTCAGTGGTTGATACCTTTTAATGGCCATTTAAAGGTATCAACCACTGAGGACTCTCAAGTCTAAATATTTTTAAATGGGATATAGTCAGGAGTGGGGACCACTAGCATCTGTGCTAGGACCAATTATTCGCTGTATTCACCGCTTCACACCACAGCCCATTTTCGTTTTTGCATTTCTGTTTTTTGCTCCCCTGATTCCAAGAGCCATACCTTTTTTATTTTGCAGTCAATATGGCCGTGTGAGGGCTTGTTTTTTTATGAGGCAAATTTTACTTTTGAACGACACCATTGGTTTTACCATATCGTGTAGTGGAAAACAGGAAAATGATTCTAAGTGCGATGAAATTGCAAAAAAGTGCAATTCCACAAATGTTTTTTTTTTTTTTTACTACGTTCACCAAATGCTTAAACAGACCTTCTATTATGATTCTACAGGTCATTATGAGTTCATAGATACCAAACATGTAAAGGTTGTTTTTAATTTAAGTTGTGAACAAAAATATCCAAAATTAGTTAGAATTTTTTTTTAAAAGATTGCGGTATTTTCTGAAACCCATAGCGTCTTCTTTTTCGTGACCTGGGCTGGGTGAGGGCTTATTTTTTGCATGCCGAGACCATAATTCTGGTGTTTTGATTTTTTTTTTTGCTATGCCATTTACCGATTGGATAAATTCTTTTTATATCTTGATAGATTGAGCAATTATGAATGTGGCAATACCAAATATGTGTATTTTTTTATTTGTTTTATTTTGAATAAGGGGTGATTTGCACTTTTATATTTTTTTATTTTATATTTTTAAAAATATTTTTTTACACTGTGCTTCAATTATCTCCGTGACTAGAAGCTGCAGCCCTGCTCTATGTAGCAGAAATGCTCACTTGTTATGAGCGCCGACCACTAGGCGGCGCTCACAGCAATCCGGCTATGACAACCACAGGGGTTTGCTGCAGACCCCGTTTTGTCATGCCAACCCTTTCATGTGACACGGGCGCCGATGGGCGGGATTAGTGAAACGCGCTTCTGGCGCTATCACATTAAATACCGTTGTCAGAGATTGACAGCGGCATTTAACAGGTTATCAGTCGCGGGTGGATCTCGATTCCACCCGTGGCTGTTAGGGGCACATGTCAGCTGTTCAAATTAGCTGACATGTGGTGGGAAAGACACGAAAGGGAGAGACACGACATGCGCCTTTCATGTACGGCGCATGTCGTGAAGGGGTTACTGACTTTGTGGATGGGATTCTGAATAAAGTGTCAGTCTTTGCTGATAACACCAAATTATGTTGGATATTAAAAACTGACCTTAATAGTATAATATTACAGAACGATCTTGATAAGATGTCTGAATAGGGAAACACATAACAGATACGATTTAATGTAAAAACAAGAAATGTGGACCTAATGAATCACCCAAATATAGATCTGT